>JASPKZ010007432.1:1200000-1675903 GCA_030220185.1 Diploptera punctata | reverse complement strand
CGTCAGGACTCAAAATCAATCATTGATTATTTCATTGCAAATAATAAGATTTTTTAAATTGTGTTCTCGATGTCAGAGCCTACAGAGGATATGATATTGGTTCAGATCACTACCTAGTAGAAGCAAGAATAAGATTTCCACCAAGATGGTTAAAAAAGAAGAAAAAAACAACAACATAGCATAGAACAAAAAGTACAAGGTAAAATTATTTTATGATGACAGCATTAAATGGTTATATTCGAGAAGAATTCAGCAATATATGGCTACAACTCCAGAAAGTAATGATGTCGAAGAAGAATGGAAAAACATTAAAATGATAATTCAAAATGCAGCTAATGAAACTTTAGGAAAAGTAAATATACAACAAAGAAGAAATAGAACTCTAAAAATCTGGGATGATCAAATAAAACAATTGATTGAAGAAAAAAATGCAGCTTATAAAAAATATTTGAACACAAAGAAAGTAGAAAATGAAATAGAATTCAAACGCTGTAGAGCTATTGTTAAGAGGGAAATAAGAAAGAGACATAGGAAAACATGGTTAAATTTTGTTACACATTTAGAATCAGATTTGCATAAGCTCCAACCTAATGCCTTCAAAATATTAAAACATTGAATAAAGATATTAAAGAATCTACCAAAATTAATTGCGGAGTAACAAAAGAAGATTTTTTCAATTATTATAAAAGTCTTTGGACTGACAATAGCTATGAAGATACAATTTTCCGAAATAATAATGAGACAGATTCCATAATATCATTGGAAGAATTGAACAATAGTTTAAAGAAATTAAAAAATGGGAAGGCAACTGGCACAGATGGCTTGAATTCTGAATTGTACAAATATGCAGGCAAACAGTTCCATGAAAGACTGTTGTCCTTCTTTAATAATGTATTCAAAAATGCACATATACCACAAGAATGGAAGACAAGCATTGTTATACCCCTGTTCAAGAAAGGAGACAAGAGAAAAATGGACAACTATAGGGGAATCAGTTTGTTAAACACATGCTACAAAATTTATGCAGACATTTTAAATGGAAAATTGAAAAGTTTCAGTGAAAAATTCCTTATGGAATGTCAAAATGGATTTAGGAAAGGACGATCTTGTATTGATTCAGCATTTTCTGTTAAACTATTGCTTGAAAAAAGAAGAGAATTCAACTTAGAAACACATTTTGCTTTCATAGATTTTGAAAAAGCATTCGACACAGTCAAGAGATCAAACTCTTAAACATATTGGAAGACAGAAATATACCAAATTTACTTCGGCAGAACATACAAAATATTTACAAAGACAAAACCATAAAGATTAAATTAAATAACAGATTTTCTGAAGAAGGAATTATAAATCGTGGTGTGAGACAAGGCTGCCCCTATCCCCAACACTCTTTGCAATTTATATCAATGAAGTAATATGTTGCTGGAACAAAACATATAAATTTGGAATAAGAATATCAGAAAATAGAAAATTAAACACCCTATTGTTTGCAGATGACCAAATAATAATAGCAAATTCCGAAGATAATCTACAGAAAGGTCTGTATGAACTTAACAAAATTACAGAAGAATATGGATTAAAGATATCTACAGAAAAAACAAAAATTATGGCATTTCAAGGTGTAGATCCTGTCAGAAGTAAAATTGTACTGGACAATAAAATTTTGGAGCAGGTGAATAATTTTACATATCTAGGATGCAATATCTCATATGAAAGAAGAAAAGGATGTAAATGCAAAAATATCTAAATTTTTAAGAATTTTAGGGTTAATAAATTCTATCTTCAAGCCACAGTTAGTCCAAAAGCATTCAAGACTGAAAGTGTATAAAACACTGGCTCTTCCAACTCTTTTGTATGGTAGCGAAGTATGGACGTTGAAACAGAAGGATATACAGAGACTTAGATCTGCTGAAATGAGATATCTTCGGAGGATGCAGGATACACACTACTAGATCACAAAAAGATGAAGACATCTTAGAAGAATTACACATGGAATCTTTAGAAAACAAAATTTCTGATTATAAGTCAAGATGGATACAACATGTTCATCGAATGGAAGATCACAGAATACCCAAACTAATGTTAAGATATCAACCTGCAGGAAGAAGAAGACCAGGACGGCCACTCAAAAGACTTCTGGATGGTGTTTCTCTTGAGGCCGAAACAGTCAACAAATGGCCTAAATTCGTGAATGTACTATGATGATGATGATGAATTATAGGTGTGGTAGCTTCCTGTTGTTTTCGACAATATATAATATAACATGCTGAATATCATGGATTCCATACACAAAACGAAAAATTTAAAAGATTTAAAGGATTATGGACTTCTTTATTTTTTTTTCTCGAGAAAAAGAAAATGTTACCGTTTACAAAAGTTTGGGTTCAGATTCCACATTATGAATTCTTGCAGTTTTCCTTTCAACATCGTAAATCAAGGTAGTTTCAAGAGTCTCGTCGTCATGCTGAATAACGACCAGTGTTCAATGCCCGTCGCTGACAATAGGTGTGAGAATGTAATCTCCAGACCGGGTGTAAGTCCACGTAACAGTTCATAAAAAGTGCACTCTCAATAATAAATAACCCGAATTATTAGATTCGAACTTAGCCTGTTTCTTTCCGAATAAGTATCTTAACGTATACCTTTTTTTTTACTTAGTCTATTATTTAGTCTACAAACGAGTGATCCTGTAAGGTAATCAAATCTAAGTTCATGTTCAGAATAAAATGACTGGTGAATCTAGGAGGCTATACTTCTGTGTGCTTAGTTATTTACAGTTGTAATAAAGAGAAATAGATAATCATGTATAACAGTGGTTTTAATATTATAGTTATCGTATTAAAATATGACTTAACAATGCCCTATGGAGTTAGTATATCGCAAATATGCAGCATATAACCTACTCTTATTGACAGCTTTAGTAGTAGTGGTAGTAGTAGTAGTAGTATATATATCCATCCATAGTCATTCTTCCGGAAGGCAGGTCCTTCACTGCAATCATAGCATTTCCATGCTATGCTTGCAGCTTTACTTGGGAATTGTAGATGTGGTAGCTTACCGTTGCTTTATACACCGGTGAATGATGATGATGATGATGATGATGGCCATATGATTTCGGGGACCGATTGGGCCTTAAAGTTTTCCTGACATTTGTCTGACCGGTGAGGAAAAACCCCGATAAAAACCAGGCTCCTAGGTGAGGTTTTTTCTGGGTTTTCCTCACCTGTAAGACAAATGCCAGGAAGCTTAGGGCCCATCGTCCCAGAAAATCATCCGGTCATCATCATCCTTATCATTATCATCCTTCACCGGTGTGGAAAGCAACGGGAAACTATCACACCTATAATTCCCTAGTAAAGCTGCAAAGCATAGCATGAAAGTGCTATGTTTGCAGTGAAAGACCTGCCCTCGAGCAGAATTACTATGGATGGATACATATATATATATATATATATATATATATATATATATATATATATATTATAAAAGCCTAAAACGTGGAATGAAAACTAACTAAAACTAACTCACTGGCATTATTCGATCCCGTAGGATCATGGCCGCGCGAGCTTAAGCTCTCGATACATCCTCTCCTGTGCTAATGTTTATCAATCATCCCCTCTATAATATACTTCCCTTAAATCATGGTTAATGTTATTCTCCCACCTCATTCTTGATTTACCAAATGGACTTTTTTCCTCTCTGGTTTTCCTATAAGTAGCTTCCATGCACCTCTTTCATTCCTAATTCGTACCACATGTGCTGTACATCGCAGTCTATGAGATTTAACTGTTTGTATTATATCTGGCTTCCTGTAAAGACCATGTAGCTCACTCTTATTTAGTTTCTCCATTCTCCTGTCTCTTCATCTCTTTCTGGCCCAAAAATTTTCCTAAGAATTTTATTCTCAAATTTTGGACCAAAGAGAGATGAACAGACAGGAGAACGGAGAAGACTGCATAACAATGAACTACATAGTCTTTATAGGAAGCCAAATATGATAAGAACAGTTAAGTCTCGTAGACTGCGATTGACAGGACATGTGGCACGAATGGGGATGAAAGACGTGCATGGAGGCTTCTTGTAGGAAAACCAGAGGGAAAACGCCCAGTTGGTAGACCAAGAATGACGTAGAAGAATAACATTAACCAAGATTTGAGGGAAGTAGATTATACAGGGAATGATTGGAAAACAGTTATAGATAGGGATGCACAGAGAGCTTATGTCCGCGCGCCATGAACCTATGGGATCGATAGTGCCAGTGAAATAGTTACAACAGAATATAATGTAGTTTTAAAATATATTCAGTAAAACAAAAAGAGGTTTATTCTGAGCACTTTCTTATCCCAAGTGACTAAAGACATGAACCATAGTGGCCTACATTGTGATTCAAATTTACCAGGAGCTCTACAGGTATCTAAGCCCACCCAAGTTCAACTTCTTGTCCGCCCACAAAAAAACATCCCATTCTCTGGACGACTAAAAAGTTATACGAAGTCGTCAATGACATCATCTCAAAGACATTCCCCACGGGAATTCTTAAAAATATTTTGTAAAAGTGCATTCTTTCACATTTATATTCTGTTGGAAAATGCATAAGATCACGGCACTGATATTTACTGCTTCAGTATTAGCACTGTGTTCATAATACAATAGACCATTTATGTTAAAATAAAACACAAACCAGAATATTTAATTCAGATGTTAAGAGTACGAATTTAGTGTTTGGAAAGTCCCGGATATAAATTCCAGGCCCAATAACCTGAGATTTATGTGATTTTTCTGTCATCAATATAAATGCTGGGTTGAAATTTCTGTACCAACACTCATTTTATTATAAATACTTTTATGGTCTTATTCGAATGAAACAAGGGAACTTCCAAAAAATAGATTTACATAATAGGTAACTTGGGAGAACTTTCTGTACCTGAAAGATCATGGCTTTACGCACTTGCAATTTGTGGTTCATATTCCCGGTCTGGCATATTTGTTTGTACATACGTTAAGAAAGAAAGAAGGAAACTCTGGGAACCCATAATTGTACATAGGGACTGTTCTCATCCAATCTAAAAAAAAAAGGCCATCCTTCCAGCTATATGGAGCGATAAAATGCCCCTTTCTTTGAGAGAGGAGAAAACAAGTTATAAGTACAATATTGTGAATAAAGTGCTCCCGAAAAATCTTGCACTAACGATAGACGATATATACGTGAATGGAGGAAACTACATAATAGCGAGTTCCATGAGCTTTATGGAAAACCAGATATAATAAGAATAGCTAAGTTTCATAGTATTGTAATGGAAAGTTAAGCATGAATGGAGAATGGAAGTAAGTTGATATTGGGGAAACCCAAATGAAGCGGTTAGAGAACTCTAGAATGAAATGGGAGAATAATATTAAGCACAATTTGAGAAAAGTGAATTATATAAAGAATGATTGGAAAGTAATAATTCAGAAGAGCTTATATCCGCGAGGCCATGAACCCCAGTGTTTTACAGGCCAATGTGAGAATTAGTTGTACGTTAACTTCAGCTAAGGGACCGGTAATATGAAATCAGTGTATATAGCCTACTGGAATATAGTCGTAACTATATATCGACCTTGAATATTAGAGTATAAACCAAAAACTAAAATCCATGGCATGAGGCTTAGGCCCCTGGTCTACCATGCGGCTGCTGGGCTCACACCCACGCGTGTTAATCGCGAGAGAATCAACATTCAGAGAGTATAGGAGTGATATAGTCTGCAATTTGGATCCCGCCACCCGTAATTGCTAGATTTCTCAACCTGGAGCAGCTACTTATTGCAGCTAACCAAATTTTAAACGATGCCGGGTGGGCAATGGCACCATACTGGCCGAAATTCCATGAGGAAATTTCTTCCACAATGGGACTCGAACCACAAACCCCATAGCTCTGCAGCAAGACTTGATGCCTTGAACCGTTCGGCTACGGCCTGGCACAAATATTAGAATATTAAGTTGCATAAGTAAAATAAATTAAATCGAAGTCAGTGATTCTATTTCAAAACTTTCTAAAAGTTAAATAACAAAAACAAATTCTAAAATTAGTTACATTGCTAATGAATGTATTCGATTTTATCTCTAATTCTTCATGACATATTTAAATTACAAAACTATACTTTTGGAGATATATATATGACCTTTCATTTTGGCACGACAATGATAAACCATGTGTTATTATCTTCCTCGTACCCCTTGCAATTAGGATACAGTTTCAAAACAGCTTCCATCTGTCAACTACGTTTCACCATGTTTTTCTCTTTAGTATCTCCCCTACTAATCCCTCTCTACTCAATGTCCCCTTGTGCTTCCTAGTCTTCCTACTGATATCGATCTAAATTTCTCAATAAAATAAATTTCTTCATCATTACAATAACCTGCAATCTAACGCTGATTAGGGCGCCAGAAAGATGCTACTTATCTTTTATAACAAGAATAGTGTGAATCGATCTTTTCACTTACTCCTATTAACAAAATTGTATTTATAAAATAATCAACGTACCGATGCAGTATTAAAAATTGCACACCATCATAATTAAACAAAATAATGAGAACATATGTATGCAATAAACACAAAACACTAAGCTTATTTTTTTATTCAACGGGGTTTAAATGTATACATCTTCCTGTGCTCCCAATATTAAGTTTTGATTCTATTCCTCCATTCAACTCCATCCTTCCAGTCGCCATCTTGCAGTCCTCTGTCCTTCATCAAATTCATAATTCCCTATATCCATGTCTTCTTGATCCCCCTATTATTTTCCTCCCATTTGGAACCCACTCCAAACTTCTAACTGGCAATATATCTTCATCCATCCTCTTCATGTGTCCAAACAATTTAAATTGATTATTTCATACAAATTGCATAATTGTTTCGTTAAAGTTCATTTTTTCTCGGATAATACTGTTTCTGGGCCTAATTTATAGCATCGTGCAGATCATCTTAAAAATCTATTTCTGTAGAGAGTGTAATTTCGATTTTAATTTGGCATTTATATTCCACGCTTCTGCTTCACAAGTTATTAAACTTCTTACTATTGATTTATAAATATGGATTTTAGTTTCTTTAAATCGTTTGTCCTTAATTCTACGCTGAGGTCGTCTTTGGTTAGAGTTTCCATTGTGAAGAATACGAGTAATATGCTTTCATCTGATCGCGGTCCAAATCTTATATGAAGAAACTAAAGTAGTGATAAAAACCGATGGAAAAAGTCAGAAGAAATTTTAATAAATCAATGAGTTAGACAAGGGTGTAGTCTATCGCCAACTCTTTTTAATGTGTATATATATATATATATAGGCCTATATCGACGACATTATGAAACAATGGAAAATTATAATGGACAAAGGCCTTAGACTGAATAATAACTCAATAGTAATAACTTAATTTTCGCCGATGATTTAGTCTTACTACACCATGATGAATATCTGTTACAATTGGCTGCTTACAAACTAAATGCAATATGTAGCGATTATAATTTTAAAATTCCAATAAGTAAAACAAAAGTAATGGCATTTTGTGGAAGAAATACTCTGCGTGCAAAAATAGTAATTAGAGACGAAATTATTGAACTTTAAATATTTAGGATGTGACATCAGCTATGAGTATGATAAAGATATTGAACACAAAACACACCAGTTTCAAGCTATTTGTGGTACAATAAATAGAACATTGAATAATAAAGTCCATAAACAAACAAAATTAAAATTTTATAAAACAATGGCTGTCCCTGTCCTTTTGTATGGGAGTGAATCTTGGATTACCACTACCAAACAAGAAGTAAAATCCAAGCAGCCGAGATGAAATTTTTAAGAAGAGTAAAAGGCTGCACTAGAATGGACTAGATAAGAAACGAGGATATCCGTGAAGAACTGCAGATCTACTCCATAAAAGAAAAGATATTTAACAACAAGATACAGTGGAAAGAACATGTAGAAAGAATGGAAGAAAGTATATTACCAAATAAAATCTTCCATTATTTTCCAAGAGGAAGCGGAGATGTCGGACGTCCTCGGAAGAGATGGTCTTAGATCTATTAGTCAAGACGGAACAGGCAACTCTTGCCTAAACCAGGAAGTGAAGAAGAAGAAGATTCTTTAAATATATGTTTATCTCACAAAATTGCATTTCTATTGCATATCGACCTTTAACTATTCTTTTTGTTATTTCTAAATCATTGTTTCCATCTTCATTTATTTCAACTCCCAAATATTTAATTTTGTTACAAATATTAATGGTACCTTTGGAAACTTCAAATACGAAATTTTCACAATTATCATATATTGAGTTATTTACATTAATTTCCAATCTCCATTTAATTAATTAGTTTTTTCATTCCTTTTGTATGGATCCTACTCTCATAGAACGTACAAGCCAATGAATGACCTTGGTAGGTCGCCTGTAGGCAGAAAGCAGGAGATATATCCTTGTATCTATGATTAACAATACACCACCGCCGAAGAATGCACAAGACAACAGCAGACATGGGTACAACGTGGAAATTTATAATCCCCTACGTAGCCAAAAATCGGAGCGCCAACCGACCATGCCACGCCGATCCATCCATCCATAGTAATTCTGCCCGAGGACAGGTCTTTCACTGCAATAATAGCATTTCCATGTTATGCTTTGCAGCTTTACTAGGGTAGATGTGGTAGCTTCCCGTTGCTCTCCACACCGGTGAAGGATGGTGATGATAATGATAAGGATGATGATGATGATGATGATGGCCGGATGATTTTCGGGGACCGTTCCGCAATGTAAAATCTTAAATCCTAATGTTTTATACGAGTACTATACTAAATTGACTCTTAAAAAGAAAACTTAGTTTCATGGTAAGTTTTACATACTTATTTGTATTTACATTGGAAGTCAAAATGTTATAAAATACGTAATACGGAAGTAATAGGCCTACTAAAGTATACAGATGCTAAATAGGAATCACTGAAAATAAATAACATCAAAATACCTTATACACATTGGGTCGTAAATGTACGGTTTTCTCAGAAAAATGTACGGAAGTTTTATTCGCCAAATTACTTCATAATGATGTGACTATTAACCTAATTTCCATATAGTACACAGGGGACATAAAAGTAACTTTTTTTTTTGCATTTTTCGATCCCATAGTTTCAGCACAATTTAAAAGAACCAAAATTAAATAAATACTTGTTTTACTGATATTATGCAAGGGCAGTAATTGGTTTGTATTGGATGGACGTACATATTTTATCGAAAACTACCAAAGGAAAATCAAGTTCCCTTTCACTTCCCCTGTGATATCTTGTGTAAATCAGACCAATGCTCAATATAAAGTTATGGACGAATAAACATCCACACAATTTGCTTCAAACCATACATTTTGTGATCCAAAGTTCAATGAATTCATACTTAAAAATGTGTATAGACTGTATACTAACATTAGTTCAAGCCTGAATGACACCATACAAATAAATAACATTAACACAATGAAGACGAGAATTTATTATAAACATAATTACCAAAATAGTTCAGGAAGTATACAGAATGAAATAGAAAGCGAGATTGAAAACCAGTCTGCCCATGTCCATTACAATCAACGCGTGTTGGAGTTAGACTGCATTATTCAGCAGAACGGAGCTATTTTGGCAGTCTGTTCCAACTCAGAATTTAGGTTAACTACAGGGACATACACGTGCTTCAATCAATGCGAGTGTAATTGTTTACACAAACTCCCTCAAGGGGGGAGTAATCACGACTAATGTCAATATCATTCTCACCAACTTCCCTTTATTAGATCACGCCAAGTTTATACCCTGTACTTGACACACTATGCAAACTTCAAATTGAATTTGCTACTGGAGAACATGTCATTAATAATAATAATAATAATAATAATAATAATAATAATAATAATAATAATAACAATAGGCCTTATGGCCTTAACTCTGCCAAAATAAATAAATAATATTTTATTTATTACTAGCTAATACCCGGCGTAAACTGCTATGCCTAAATAAATTTAAATAAATGTTTTATAAGATTCATTGTGTGTTCCGCTGAGGTATTATTCAAAATTAAAATATAAAATTATGGAATATTCACCTGAAAGGTCCGTCTCCTCAACTTGATTAATTATTTAACTGTGGCGCTTGTCCCATCATCGGCAGGATTCAAAACTGGTGTTTCACTGATGATCTGGGTTAGAAGTTAATAATAGTATAAACTACTTAGATTTGTCTATAACCAAAAATCTACACAACAATAAACTAGAAATCGGCATCTACCGGAAACCTACAAACAATGCTATGGCCATAAGCAAAAAATCTACACACCCTTTTCAACAAAATAAGTAAATTTAACAGCTTAATCAATAGAATGTTAAAACATTCATTAAGCAGAGACAATTAAATTCAAGAACTCAACTACATTAACTATATGGCAAAAATCAATGGCTATAATGAAGAAATCATACATAAAACAAAAAAGAAAGAACAATATAACCAACATAACTAAACTAGAAAAATAATCTGATAACAACAAGAAAACATGGATAACACATATACAGGAAAAAGAAACGACAAAATTAGCCAATACACTAAAGAAAGCCGATAAAAACGTAAAAATAGCATACAGAATAAATTAAACAACACAATAAACAATAACATTGAAGAAAATGACATTTTTAACAGCAAAGGAGTATATAAATTGACATGTAAGGACTGCAACAAATTTTATATAGGAAAAACATACAGAAGTTTTAACATCAGGTTTAAATAACATTTTCAAGACTTTTATTCACGCAGAAGGAAAATCAAGCTATGCAAAACACGTTATCCATGAAGGACATCGCATGTTAAATATTGAAAACACCCTAGCAGTAATGCACAGAGAAATAATCCAGCGAAGATAAACGTACTCGAAGAGATGGAAATTATGAAAGCAGCTCACAACGACAATCTGATAAACGAAAACGAACCCAATACATGTAACCCCCCTCTACCAGATCTTCAGTGAAACACAAGTTTTGAATCCTGCCGATGATGGGACAAGTCCCGAAAGCGCTACAATTAAATAATTAATTAAGTTGAAGAGACGGACCTTTCAGGTGAATATTCCATAATTTTATATTTTAATTTTAAATTATGTGCTTTTATGTTTAGTATAAATGAGCTGAAAGACGAAATTAATGTAGTCTACTTCTTATGTTTAGTTGAATAAGTGAAAGGAAAAATAATTATAAATGTATATCGTAATTATTTTAAGATTCCTCGTGCTGATTACCCGTGTTGCCCGGGAATCTACTTACCGAGCTAAAAGACAAAATCCGTCATTGTGAGTTATCCGTAAAAGAATACCCGCCATGTGCTGCTATGCTTGCACAGGAATCTACGTACTTGTCCCGATATTCTTGACATCAATGAAAGACAAAAATGGTTATTGCGAGTTATCCGTAAGACAAACATATGATGTCGCGGACTTCTTTCTAGAGCTTTTTGAGATATTCAATTCTGTGTACATTAATTTTGTGTATTTGTTGTGGTCTGTATAGGAAGCCAGATATAATGAGAACAGTTAAGTCTCGTAGACTGCGATGGACAGGACATGTGGCACGAATGGGGAATGAAAGACGTGAATGGAAGCTTATAGGAAAACCAGAGGAAAAGCGCTCAGTTGATAGACCAAAAATGAGGTGGGAGAATAACATTAACTATGATTTGAGGGAAGTAGATTATACGGGGAATGATTGGAAAACATTAGCTCAGGATAGGGATGTATGGAGATCTTATGTCCGCGCGGCCATGAACCTACGGGTTCGATAGTGCCAGTGAGTTAGTTAAAAGTACCTGTAGGGTGAGAGGTTACACTGCGTTAATGGAATGGATTTTTTTTTTCCGATAATAGGTCTTTAGAGTTTGTAATTTCCTATTATAATATAGGTATACATACAGCTTTACGACCCCACTCACTCTCGCTCTTTTTCTATCATTTGACTTTTTAAAACAATTAAATTGGATATCCATCCATAGTAATTCTGCCCGAAGGCAGGTCTTTTTCTATCATTTGACTTTTTAAAACAATTAAATTGGATATCCATCCATAGTAATTCTGCCCGAAGGCAGGTCTTTCACTGCAATCATAGTATTTTCATTCTATGCTTGCAGCTTTACTAGGGAATTGTAGGTGTGATAGCTTCCCGTTGCTTTCCACACGTCCATATGATTTCGGGGACAGTTTTCCTGACATTTGTCTTACAGGTGAGGAAAAATCCCGATAAAACCTCACCCAGAAAAACTGTTAAACTAGTTTAATTCTGGGAATTGCCCAATTACAGACAGAAAATTCATAAAAATAAAAATGTTTGATACTAATTAGTAATATTATCTTTATATATATACGATTTGGAACTATTGTCATTAAATGTAACCTACTTTATTGAAAGTACGGTGGAACATAATACACGCCAGAAGTGTATTATTATTTTCGTAGCACTGACCGTATATTTCGATAAAGAGTTCAAGAGCATCAAGCAAGAATGCTGAGTGATGTTATCTTCATGCTGAAGTGAAGCTTATTTGACAACTCTCTTATAGCCTATGTTTATCCCGGGAACCTCCTGAACATTTTGCAAAAAGTGCCATTACAATCGGATGAACGGTTTGGCTGCGCATAAAATACGAACATACAAACATTTAAGCGTCCAAAGAGCTACTTTTTCCACACACAAAAGGTGTAGGAGTTGAGATTCACAACATTCATTTTTATATATTAGATATCTATATCAAACTAACATAAGACATCTTTAAATGGAGTTAAATTATCAGGTGTAATTAATGTAAACCCTACTTATTGGAAAAGAAGCGGTTATGAAAAGGACTGCTCATCTTTCTTTGGTCTAAACATTTTTCTAAGAACATTATTATTAAATATTGGTAATATTTTCTCTGCCCTTAAAGTAAGAGACCATGTTTCGCATTCATTTAGATCTACATATTCCTTTAACTAGACTGGTATTCTGAAGAAGGTACTGATCTTTCAGAATATTGCCACTTGTCGCGGTAGCGTTGAAATGGTAAAATTTCTTAAATTTAACCTCACACAAAATTACCAGTTTTTTATTTCGTTCACTGTACATAATCTTCTTCTTCTTCTTTTTCACTTCCTGGTTTAGGCAAGAGTTGCCTGTTCCGTCTTCACTAATAGATCTAAGACCATCTCTTCCGAGGACGTCCGACATCTCCGCTTCCTCTTGGAAAATAATGGAAGATTTTATTTGGTAATCTACTTTCTTCCATTCTTTCTACATGTTCTTTCCACTGTATCTTGTTGTTAAATATCTTTTCTTTTATGGAGTAGATCTGCAGTTCTTCACGGATATCCTCGTTTCTCATCTGGTCCATTCTAGTGCAGTCTTTACTCTTCTTAAAAATTTCATCTCGGCTGCTTGGATTTTACTTTCTTGTTTGGTAGTGGTAATCCAAGATTCACTCCCTTACAAAAGGACAGGGACAGCCATTGTTTTATAAAATTTTAATTTTGTTTGTTTATGGGCTTTATTATTCAATGTTCTATTTATTGTACCACAAATAGCTTGAAACTGATGTGTTTTGTGTTCAATATCTTTATCATACTCATAGCTGATGCCACATCCTAAATATTTAAAGTTCAATAATTTCGTCTCTAATTACTATTTTTGCACGCAGAGTATTTCTTCCACAAAATGCCATTACTTTTGTTTACTGTACATAATACCACATATAATTATTCTGCTATGATAATCTAGACCCATATAGTTACACATATTAAAGGTAAAAGTTCCCTTGGTGTTCTGAAAAAAAGTACTAATCTTTCAGAATAATGTCACGAGTAAAATTTATATATAGGCCTAATATATAAAAATGAATGAATGTTTGTTTGTTTGTGCGATTGATCCGATTGTGATGGGGCTTTCTGCAAAATGTTCAGGAGATTCTCGGGATGAACATAGGCTATAAGAGAGTCGTGATACTCAACTCCTACACCCTTAAAAATCGTTTACTGTATCTCATTATTTGTCTTTGTTTTTTATGTACATTAGATAGGGACAGTCTACCAAAAAATTTTGATTTTCTTGCTTTTGTACATTTTGTTATTAGTTTTAGTTTTAATTAATTATCATTAACATTATTGTTATCGATTTTATCATATATATATATATTTTCTTCCTCCTCTACGCATGAAAGCTGGCAACTTGTTCCGTGTTCATTCACTTCAGGTCCGGGGTATGGTGGCGCCCTTCCATTTTAATTGTGGTCTTTCTAATGACCTTTTATATATATTACTGATAAAATCTGCATTTAGTATTTGATATTAGAGTTAATTGTGAATACTATATTCTAACGTAAAATATGTTCGTCCTAGTAGTGGAAGAGAGGCCACATGGCGTTAACTCCAACAGGCTGAACAAATAAATTTAATTAATTATAATACTAATACACTATGGATTCCTCATATCAAAACATACTATCGATATCCTTGAAAACACTTTTGAAAAGTCTTGATAATGTTATAGCATTTAATTCAGGCCTATAAGTTTTAACATATCATAAGTAGAGAACTTCGTGAGTGTGAGAGTGAGTGAGTGAGTGAGTGAGTGAGTGAGAGAAAGAGTGAGGTAACAAGCACAGGAAGGGAATAAAAACAAAATGGAATAACAATTTAACAAAAATAGCCTCCCATCACATGTATTATGACTATACTATACGTAGGTGAAAACAATTACGTCACATAACGATGAAAACAAAGTGATTCACGTTCTAGTTTCGCAAAGCCACAAAAGTATAGTGAAATTACACCAATTTCCTGCCTATGTGTAATGTATTGCCTCCTCTCCCACAATTAATGTGTGGTAACTTTCCGATATTCTCATATGTACCTCAATGCATATAAATTGTGAAACATTGAATAGCTATGTTTCCCTCGGGTTCTGGTAATTTAGCAAATTCACAATGTTGATTCAATAACGTGTAAAATGAAGGTAATATTAGGTGAATAAATAATTATTTAATTTATATTATTAATACTATTCTAGCAGGATAAATATATGATCCGAATTTTACAGCGTTCCCTTCCAAATTAAGTCATCTTCATTACTATTACAGTCTGAAAAACGCTAGATATTTGTGAGGGATTCGCCTATCAGATGGGGGACATTAAGCCTGGAGGTCTACTTGATGGTTTTTGAAGGGAATAGGCTTACACTTGGAACACGTCCATTGGCGAATCTACTTTAAATTCATAATATACTTATGAAAAATCACTGCTCACCGACGCGAAATAAAATAAAAAATACAAATATAATAAAAGAACCCTGATCCGCAAATAATAATAAATCAAAATACAACCGTGTCCGGTATTTGCTGCCGCTGGTCATCCATAAGCCATCCATCATCATCATCATCACGGGTACTTAACCCAATCTTCAAAATTAACCGGGACAAATGGACCGTGTCTAGGAATCCGGGGTTCCTCTTTTAATGGGGAACCGAAGGACTGCCCGCCACTGGGTCAATCAGTCGTAGGGCAGACCACTCTTACTCCTAAGCGGAATAGGCTTAAATGCTGGCACACGGTTTTACTTTCCTCCTCCTCATCATCATCATCTCACATACAAAACGCATAAACACTTAAAACAATCATCCTACATGGGGGCACTCCGTAGCGAGTTGGTTAAAGCAATAAGCAAAACCGAAAGGTCGAGGGTTGGAGTCCCGGTGGAGTTACGATTTTTTAACTGGCCTTAACCTTCTGATGGCATCACGACCCTGGGTGGACACAACCTCTATACGAAAAGGAGTACCAAGCATAAATTCTGGCGTAAAGGCGGAAGTCACGTCAGGGCTAGCAATCCGGCCTCCCCTAGGTATGTACTACTGCTTGGGACCGAGCTCCGTGTGTCTGAAAGGAATTTGCTGTCTCAGCTGTTAGTACTATGAGAAGCATAGAAGTGTACCTCCTCCCACTCCCCACACTTCTCCCCGCAAACACATAGAGCTTGGTCTCGAGCTGTAGAATATCTTTACCTTTTTACTCGAACTACATTCGTTTTTATATACACAATATCAGTACATATCGCTTATGTACCCTGCCGAAGGGTTCGTAAATTGAAAATAGACGATAACTCCATATATTCGCTTAGTGTGGCCCCGAAAAACGAAAAGTGTAATGGATGGCATTGAAAAACACCATCCTGAAAAAAAAAAAGTGTATTCAAAATAGAAAATTGTGGCCATTATACTACTGGCACCAACAACTTACAATATATATATATATATATTCGTTTGAATATCATATTAAATTATTTTATGCAATAATATAAAATATGAAGAAAAATGTGTTTTTAGCTTAATTTCGCATATATATTTGGTATATATGTTTATGTTCTTATCCCACAAAACTCCGTTTAACATTAATAAATCCATAATTCGAAGCACACTAACATACGATACAGAAACATGGCAGTTGAATAAAAATTTGAGTTTAAAGCTTGTCTACAGAAATGGATTGTTTTAGACGCTCAACTAGACATTCTAAATTAGAAAAAAATATCAGAAATACAATCAGACAACAAATGAACGTCCAAAATTCAATATTAGATTTTGTGAGATATAGAAAATTAGAATGGTATGGTCATATACGTAGGATGCCAGAGAAAAGATTACCCAGACAAGGTTTGGAATGGATTCCACCTGGGAAAGGTAAGAGAGGTCGACCTAGATTTAAATGGATGGATGATGTAAGAAGAGGTATGAAGGAGCTAGATCTGGAAGAATTGGAATGGGAAGATAGAGAAGAATGGAGAAAGAAGATAATTTGAAAAGTTTTTGGCACAGGAAGATGTTTTATTATATTGTAAACCTGTTTATAAATAATTATATATTACAATAATTCTATAATATATATATAAGAACTAGTCATTATAGAAATACCAAAAAAGTAGTAAAGTTCTCACCATAAGTATTTGTGTTCACGACCGGATGCAGAATCAAGCACGCGTGAAGTATTATGTAATACACATTACCGGAGTTCACGTGCAGAGTTGAATAATATTCGTACAGGCAATTTAATAACAATGCAGTCGACCCTCCTACTAGCACATCACTGGCAACTTGATCTCACTTAAAAGGGTACCGTCTTCATTATTTTGAAGCTAGTAACACTATGGAGTAGATTAATAATGACTTCTGTGCATCCGCACAATAAATACGACATATATGCAAAGTTTTATTGAGATCGAGTAATTTAAACCACATTTCAAGAAATGAAGGAGAAACACATCCTAATTTAATTTAAATAGTACTTAGTTTTTAATTAATATGTCTTAAAGGCTTAATAACGTAATGAGAATATTATTTTAGAAGATTGTGTAATAATCAGAACAGTAATTTAACAGCTATGTTTTAGAATTATTATTTCCTATTGAAAATAAAAACAGTTATATTTATTCCTAAGGATTCTCAATCCGTTATGAAAACGGTTCTGGGATTTCAATGTCGTTTGTAATCGGAAAATTCTAACCAACTAGAAATTCACAGAGCTGTTAAGAATTTCGTAACTGGAAAATAATTAATTTGTTACAATGAATACAGTTCATGGATTTAACTGTAGCTTGAATCCGCGAAAATCTTAAAAACTCATGGCGCGACAGGCCCTTAGTCTAACAATCAGATGCTGGCCTCACATCCATATGTGTCATTCCCAGAGGTAGAGGGTCATAGAGCATATCTGATCCCCCAGCCATTGCAGCTGGTTTCTCAACCTGGAGTAGCTACTTATTGTAGCTACCCAATGCTTCAGGATGCTGGGTGGACACCGTCCCATACTGGCCGATATTTCATGAGAAAATGTCTTCCCCATGGAGAATCGAACCAGCGGAAGTTCCGTAGCTGTGTGCCAACGCTAAGATCTAGGCTGCATTAAATAAATCCGTGCTTGTGTCAAAAAACAATCTTATTTTAGATATAAAATCTACAGTAGACCTGTAAGTAGTTCCTTCTGTAATTCTCATTATCTAGATGCACCTTAAATTGCTATTACAAATCAAAATTGTTGTTTTAAGTCTGCTCTGTAAGAATATCAATATTACTAAGTCCATATCCTTAAAGCGGCCATGAATAAAACCAATTAAAGATTAAGAAAACGCTCGATTTTTTAGATTGGTTATTTCATTATATTCCAGACACGGTTCCAGCTAGACTGAGTCCAAAAGACATCCTCAGACGTACAGCATTTAATGGGATGTCCTGCGAGCTACCACGTTGAAACTATCATTCTATACTAATATTTTTTCCCCTCCAATAATCGCATATTAAGTTCTTTCAGCATGTTCTATACCCGAGCCGCCATATCTGCGGCTCTGAAGTTTAGGTTATACGAGGGTAAAGGGAGAATTCGCCCTCTTACTTACTTACTCACTGGCACTATCGCAACCCGAAGTTCATGGCCGCGCGGACATATGCTCTCCATACATCCCTATCCTGAGCTAATACTTTCCAATCATTCCCTGTATAATCTACTTCCCTCAAATCATAGTTAATGTTATTCTCCCACCTCATTCTTGGTCTACCAACTGGGCGTTTTCCCTCTGGCTTTCCTACAAGAAGCTTCCATGCAAGTCTTTCATTCCCCATACGTGCAACATGTCCTGCCCATCGCAGTCTACGAGACTTAACTGTTCTTATTATATCTGGCTTCCTATAAAGACCATGTAGTTCATTGTTATGTAGTCTTCTCCATTCTCCTGTCTGTTCATCTCTCTTTGGTCCAAACATTTTCGTAAGTACTTTATTCTCAAATACTTGTAATCTCCTTTACTCCCTTAAAGTAAGAGTCCATGTTTCGCATCCATATAATATAACTGGTAGAATAATAGTTTTATATATTTTCAGTTTAACGTTCTTTGAAAAGAGTTGGGATATCAAGAGTCTCTGCAATGCATAATAGCACGCATTTCCAGAATTGAGCCTATGTTTAATTTCTTTGTGTATCTCATTCCTATTTGTGATTATTGTTCCTAGGTATTTGAATTCAGCCACTTCCTCAAAATTTCCCTCATTTGTCATTAGCTGTCCATTTCCATTATATAATGAATTCCTACATGTGACCATATATTTAGTTTTATTGCTATTTACTTCCAGTCCTAATTTCTTAGTGTTACTCAATAGTGTGTGCGTGTTGTCCTTTAGTATCTCCTCGCTATCGGCCAATAATACATCATCAGCATAAACTAACAGCTTATTAATACCATTCAGTTGTAAGCCTTCCTCATTCTCTAAAGATTTAATTGCATGCTCTAGTACAAAATTAAATAGTAGAGGAGATAGTGCATCTCCTTGCTTCAACCCATTCTGGATTTCAAAAGTGTCCGAAAACTTTTGCCTACACGCACCCTACTCTTTGTGCCATTTAGACACATTCGTGTAAGTCTAACTAACTTTTTAGGAATTCCAAACTCCAGCAGGATACTATATAACTTCTCCTCTTAATTGAATCATATGCTTTTTTGAAGTCTACATATAGTTGATGTACAGTACCATTATATTCCCATTTCTTTTCTAAAATCTGTCTTATACTAAAAATCTGATCTGTTGTAGACCTGTTTCTTCTAAATGCACATTGATGATCTCCTAGAATGTCATCAATATAGGGAGTAAGTCTGCTTACTAATATATTTGTTAGAATTTTGTACGAAGTTGAAAGTAATGAGATGCCCCTGTAGTTGTTGCAATCAGTTTTATCTCCTTTCTTATAAATTGGTACGATAATTGATTCCTTCCATTCATCTGGAAGAGCTTCTTTTTCCCAAATCATACTAAGCAACCAGCGTATCTTGTCCATCAATTTTTCTCCCCCTGATTTTATCAGTTCTGCTGGTATCTCATCCGAACCTGATGCTTTATACATCTTCAATTTTTCTATCGCCATTTCAACCTCTAATGTACTTGGTTCTACGACTAGCATTTCTGCTGTCTGTAAATTATCCTCCTCAATGTCCTGTTCTGTATGTACATTTAATAGCTGATTAAAGCAACTTCTCCATCTATTTAATATACTCCTGGAATCTGTAATAATATCCCCATTTTCATTCCGAACTATGTTTGTTCTAGCCTGAAACCCTTTCTTCTCTATCCTAATTCCCTGATATAATTCTCTAATGTTCCTATTTTTGCATTCATTTCAAAATCATTAATCTTCTCTCTCAAATATTCCCTCTTTTTACTCTTTAGTAACTTGGTGGTTTCCCGTCTAATACTACCCAATTGCTCTAAATTTACCTCATTTGGCTCGTGTAACCATTTCAATTTTGCTAGCTTTCTTTCTTTCACAATGTTGGCACATTCCTCATCAAACCATTTCTTGTTTTGCCTCTTTTTTAAACAACCAATGCTTTCTGATGCTGACAATTTAATAGTATCTATTATAGCCTCCCATTCTTTATTTATATAAGTTTTTTCTTCGTTTGTCACATTGTCAACTGAAGATCCCGTACTTCAAATCTATTAGCAATTTTGATTTGGTATTCTTGCCGCATTTCATCATTTTTCAAGTTTTTTAATTCAAATTTTTCAGAATCATCTTTAGCAATTGTTCCTCTCATAAGCGATAGCCGTTGTCTGATTTTCACTCTGACCAGATGATGATTCTGAATTGCAGTCTGTCCCTCTAACTGATCTAACATCGATGATGCTGCTGTGCCAGCGTTTATCCACTAATACATGATCTATCTGGTTCCGAGTTTCTCCATTTGGGGACGTCCAGGTGTATTTATGAATATCCTTATGCTGAAATGTTGTGCTCTTAACAATGAGATTCTTTGATGTGGCAAATGTGACTAATCTAACCCCGTTGTCGTTACTATCTTCATGAAGACTGAATTTGCCTATTGTTGGTTTGAATATATCTTCCCGCCCCACTTTTGCATTAAAATCTCCCAAGACAATTTTCATATGATATCGTGAAAGGCTATCAAATAAGCATTCTAGTTCTTCATAGAACTCATCCTTGATCTTGTCATCTTTATCTTCTGTGGGGGCATGTACATTTACAATTATAAAATCATGTCGTTTACCCTTTAGAATTATGTATGATATCCTATCACTAACAAACTTAATATCTCGGATAGCGGATAGGATCCTCCTTCTGACTAAAAAACCCGTTCCAAATGCAGGTCTTTCGGCACCCCGTAGTATAATGCAAAGCTTCCTGATTCCTGACTACCTTCTCCTGGCCACCTAACTTCCTGTAAAGCGACTAGATCCAAGGGCGATTTATCTAAATCCCGCGTTAATATCTCTAGTGCCCCGCTATTGTATAAAGTCCTAACATTCCATGTTCCTAGGAACATGTCCCTATGTTTGAGCCTTTGGCATGGGTTCCCTGAAGTAGTCCCCGCCCGGAGAACCGAATGGGGGACTATTTGACCTCCGGAAAATTTTACCCCAGTTGAACCCATGTCCGCATTTCTTGACGGTTGTATTTTTACGGTGAAAGATCGTCACTCTTTCGACCAAGGTACTTTTTTCGTCTGGCTTATCACCTTCGACCAGTCCGACATGGGTAACCATAACGGCAGCAATGCTACCGCCGGCATAGCTCTCAGGATCATTTAAGCACGTAGGCCACACCGCCACAACAAGGTAAAGATACCATGGAGGGGAATTCGCCCTCTACTGTCAATAAGGATATGATTGTAGTGTGAGTAGATGTCTGCCACAACCAATCACTGCTCTTGAAGCATCTATAGTGCGCTAGGAAGGTTTGAAATTGCCGAGATGTTGTCAGCTGTATGTCTGCTAACCGCACACATAAAGCCACTCTCACTGAATATCCATATCGGCAACACTGTCGTGTGAAAACGTCAAGGCCGGAGAATCAGTGGTCGCAGTATAGTTTCTATTATGGCCGGGAAGTGTATATCAAGCAGTTTTTCAAAGGTATATTTTTTAAAACACAAATCTCGTTACTTATGCATACTAAAGATTCTTTTAGAAAAAAAATGCATTGTATCAAACTATCCTATACAAGTACAATAGAACTTTAACAACGCATACATAATTCAATAGGCCATTAGGTTACAATAAGAACAATTTAATTCCGTCCTGTCTTTATGTTTATTCTATATGAGCTCTCCATTAATAACTTTATAAAAAGATAAATCCAACCACAAGACATACATGTATAAAAGACAAAAAGATAAACATTCGCATGCCATACAATAATTATTCATACTGACAGCATACTTAATAGGCATTTCCTTTACAAGCACATTATAAAGAAAGCAATTGTGCCATTGTGTAGAAATAAAATAAAATAAACTTACACCACGCAAGTGTTACATTAATTAATACTTATCACATCATTCTCAAATAAGTTTTTGTATTTTCTGAATAGTATACATTGTACTCTACTTGAAGACGTCAGGTATCTAACAAGCAAATTTCAGACGTTATTAAATCCATCCATAATAATTCTGCCCGAGGCACGTCTTTCGCTGCAATCATAGCATTTTCATGTTATGCTTTGCAGCTTTACTAGGAATTTATAGGTGTGGTAGCTTCCCGTTGCTTTCTACACCGGTGTGAAGGATGATAATGATAAGGATAATGATGATGGTCGGATGATTTTCGGGGACCGTTGGGCCCTAAGCTTTCTGACATGTCTTACAGGTGAGGAAAAAAAACCCGAAAAAAACCTCACCCAGGAGCCTGTCCCGACCGGGAATACAACCCGGGCCCGTTGCGTGACAAGGCAGCATGCTACCTCGAGACCACAGCGGTGGACACGTTATTGAATAATAGATAAAAATAAACTAAAAAGGGGGAGGGCAGATATGCCCTTCATAAAAATATGAAACTGTAGAAACAATAATTTTGATAATAATAATAATAATAATAATAATAATAATAATACATTTTTATTCGTTGAGAATTTTGCTCATCATTGAGATTTTTCTCCAACCAATCTTAATAATTAATAAGAGTTTTAAAAAACACATAAATTACTATAGACTTATAGATTATCAGTTTGCAACACACATTCAGAAATTTCCCTTAATTAAAGTTCTCTATCGTTCTCTGTGTCTTGATCCGTTACACCAAATTTCCTCATTGAATGTTATTCTTCCAGGCTGTTTTTGATCTTCCTTTTCTGTTCCTTCTTTCAATTTTCCATGTATGGGCGGCCTTTGGTAGTCTTCCATTCTGCATTCTTACCATTCTGTGTTCAAACTCATCCATTATACTTATTTCTGCATTCATTCAATTTCTAATTTCTGTATACATATATTTTCCAGTCGATATTTTATGGCAGGTCGTCTCCAGAAATCCATTTCAACTGCAGTTATTCTGTTGGCATGTTGTTTCATTGTCCAAACTTCCGATCCATATATAATTATACTTTCTAGTATGGACTTATAAGTTAGTGGTTTTGTTCTGTTAATGATGTTTTTTATATTTTTAGTAATAATATTAATAATAATTTAATTAAATAAAAATAAAACTTGAAGTTTTATATAATTTTCATATTTATTACAATATAAATTTGTAACAGCTGTTTCGGTACTTGGTACCTTCTTCAGACATGATTACAAATGAATGAATTTTGTTATTAATAACAAAATAATAATAATAATAATAATAATAATAATAATAATAATAATAATAATAATAATAATAATAATTTTACTTGATGAAGGCCAATTTACTCTAATAAAATATGCAAATACGGTACCAATATGAATGTTACAAATAAATTTAAAATTTAGTATACAAAATTCGATTTAATAATCATTAATAGAAAATAAAATATTGTTGTTGTTTATCTCAGTTTAATCTCTCGCCTTATAGGTAGGCCTGCTTTTACATGTCACACGCCACCCGGGCGTTACAATGTCACGGACTGTCGAGAGAGGGATTTTAAACTCTGGATTCCAAACAAAGTCTAATTCTTTGACCACACAAGGACATAGAGGGCTTCTTTGAATAAATGATCAGCTCAATGCCAGAGCCTCCCCCAAGACAACACAACATTAAGGCGAAACACACAATTTACATACTAAACATGGTGAATCTGATGAGGACCAGATGATGATCAGGAACCGTTTTGACCAACGTTTCCTGACATTTCTCTTTCAGGTGAGGAAAAACCCTGAAAAAAAAATATCACCCAGAAAATGTGTCCCGATCGGGGATCGAACTCGGCCCGCTGTGTATGAGGCACCGACGCTATTCCGAAACCACAATGGTGGACTAAGATAAAATAATATAAATTAAAAACAAAATATACAATAAAAATAACAATTGATCATCACCAGAAGAATGCGTGATGGAGAAAACATGGGGGCACTCCGTAGCGAGTTGGTTAAAGGCAATAAGCAAAACCGAAAGGTCGAGGGTTGGAGTCCCGGTGGAGTTACGATTTTTAACTGGCCTTAACCTTCTGATGGCATCACGACCCTGGGGTGGACACAACCTCTATACGAAAAGGAGTACCAAGCATAAATTCTGGCGTAAAGGCGGAAGTCACGTCAGGGCTAGCAATCCGGCCTCCCCTAGGTATGTACTACTGCTTGGGACCGAGCTCCGTGTGTCTGAAAGGAATTTGCTGTCTCAGCTGTTAGTACTATGAGAAGCATAGAAGTGTACCTCCTCCCACTCCCCACACTTCTCCCCGCAAACACATAGAGCTTGGTCTCGAGCTGTAGAATATCTTTACCTTTTTACTCGAACTACATTCGTTTTTATATACACAATATCAGTACATATCGCTTATGTACCCTGCCGAAGGGTTCGTAAATTGAAAATAGACGATAACTCCATATATTCGCTTAGTGTGGCCCCGAAAAACGAAAAGTGTAATGGATGGCATTGAAAAACACATCCTGAAAAAAAAAAAGTGTATTCAAAATAGAAAATTGTGGCCATTATACTACTGGCACCAACAACTTACAATATATATATATATATATTCGTTTGAATATCATATTAAATTATTTTATGCAATAATATAAAATATGAAGAAAAATGTGTTTTTAGCTTAATTTCGCATATATATTTGGTATATATGTTTATGTTCTTATCCCACAAAACTCCGTTTACATTAATAAATCCATAATTCGAAGCACACTAACATACGATACAGAAACATGGCAGTTGAATAAAATTTGAGTTTAAAGCTTGTCTACAGAAATGGATTGTTTTAGACGCTCAACTAGACATTCTAAATTAGAAAAAAATATCAGAAATACAATCAGACAACAAATGAACGTCAAAATTCAATATTAGATTTTGTGAGATATAGAAAATTAGAATGGTATGGTCATATACGTAGGATGCCAGAGAAAAGATTACCCAGACAAGGTTTGGAATGGATTCCACCTGGGAAAGGTAAGAGAGGTCGACCTAGATTTAAATGGATGGATGATGTAAGAAGAGTATGAAGGAGCTAGATCTGGAAGAATTGGAATGGGAAGATAGAGAAGAATGGAGAAAGAAGATAATTTGAAAAGTTTTTGGCACAGGAAGATGTTTTATTATATTGTAAACCTGTTTATAAATAATTATATATTACAATAATTCTATAATATATATATAAGAACTAGTCATTATAGAAATACCAAAAAAGTAGTAAAGTTCTCACCATAAGTATTTGTGTTCACGACCGGATGCAGAATCAAGCACGCGTGAAGTATTATGTAATACACATTACCGGAGTTCACGTGCAGAGTTGAATAATATTCGTACAGGCAATTTAATAACAATGCAGTCGACCCTCCTACTAGCACATCACTGGCAACTTGATCTCACTTAAAAGGGTACCGTCTTCATTATTTTGAAGCTAGTAACACTATGGAGTAGATTAATAATGACTTCTGTGCATCCGCACAATAAATACGACATATATGCAAAGTTTTATTGAGATCGAGTAATTTAAACCACATTTCAAGAAATGAAGGAGAAACACATCCTAATTTAATTTAAATAGTACTTAGTTTTTAATTAATATGTCTTAAAGGCTTAATAACGTAATGAGAATATTATTTTAGAAGATTGTGTAATAATCAGAACAGTAATTTAACAGCTATGTTTTAGAATTATTATTTCCTATTGAAAATAAAAACAGTTATATTTATTCCTAAGGATTCTCAATCCGTTATGAAAACGGTTCTGGGATTTCAATGTCGTTTGTAATCGGAAAATTCTAACCAACTAGAAATTCACAGAGCTGTTAAGAATTTCGTAACTGGAAAATAATTAATTTGTTACATGAATACAGTTCATGGATTAACTGTAGCTTGAATCCGCGAAAATCTTAAAAACTCATGGCGCGACAGGCCCTTAGTCTAACAATCAGATGCTGGCCTCACATCCATATGTGTCATTCCCAGAGGTAGAGGGTCATAGAGCATATCTGATCCCCCAGCCATTGCAGCTGGTTTTCTCAACCTGGAGTAGCTACTTATTGTAGCTACCCAATGCTTCAGGATGCTGGGTGGACACCGTCCCATACTGGCCGATATTTCATGAGAAAATGTCTTCCCCATGGAGAATCGAACCAGCGGAAGTTCCGTAGCTGTGTGCCAACGCTAAGATCTAGGCTGCATTAAATAAATCCGTGCTTGTGTCAAAAAACAATCTTATTTTAGATATAAATCTACAGTAGACCTGTAAGTAGTTCCTTCTGTAATTCTCATTATCTAGATGCACCTTAAATTGCTATTACAAATCAAAATTGTTGTTTTAAGTCTGCTCTGTAAGAATATCAATTACTTACTTACTCACTGGCACTATCGAACCCGTAGGTTCATGGCCGCGCGGACATAAGCTCTCCATACATCCCTATCCTGAGCTAATCCTTTCCAATCATTCTGTGTATAATCTACTTCCCTCAAATCATAGTTAATGTTATTCTCCCACCTCATTCTTGGTCTACCAACTGGGCGTTTTCCCTCTGGCTTTCCTACAAGAAGCTTCCATGCAAGTCTTTCATTCCCCATACGCGCAACATGTCCTGCCCATCGCAGTCTACGAGACTTAACTGTTCTTATTATATCTGGCTTCCTATAAAGACCATGTAGTTCATTGTTATGTAGTCTTCTCCATTCACCTGTCTGTTCATCTCTCTTTGGTCCAAAAATTTTCCTAAGTACTTTATTCTCAAATACTTGTAATCTCCTTTCCTCCCTTAAAGTAAGAGTCCATGTTTCGCACCCATATAATATAACTGGTAGAATAATAGTTTTATATATTTTCAGTTTAACGTTTTTTGAAAGGAGTTGGGACATCAAGAGTCTCTGCAATGCATAATAGCGTAGCATGCATTTCCAGAATTGAGCCTATGTTTAATTTCTTTGTGCATCTCATTCCTATTTGTGATTATTGTTCCTAGGTATTTGAATTCAGCCACTTCCTCAAAATTTCCCTCATTTGTCATTAGCTGTCCATTTCCATTATATAATGAATTTCTACGTGTGACCATATATTTAGTTTTATTGATATTTACTTCCAGTCCTAATTTCTTAGTGTTACTCAATAGTGTGTGCGTGTTGGCCTTTAGTATCTCCTCGCTATCGGCCAGTAGTACTACATCATCAGCATAAACTAACAGCTTATTAATACCATTCAGTTGTAAGCCTTCCTCATTCTCTAAAGATTTAATTGCATGCTCTAGTACAAAATTAAATAGTAGAGGAGATAGTGCATCTCCTTGCTTCAACCCATTCTGGATTTCAAAAGTGTCCGAAAACTGTTTGCCTACACGCACCCTACTCTTTGTGCCATTTAGACACATTCGTATAAGTCTAACTAACTTTTTAGGAATTCCGAACTCCAGCAGGATACTATATAACTTCTCCCTCTTAATTGAATCATATGCTTTTTTGAAGTCTACATATAGTTGATGTACAGTACCATTATATTCCCATTTCTTTTCTAAAATCTGTCTTATACTAAAAATCTGATCTGTTGTAGACCTGTTTCTTCTAAATGCACATTGATGATCTCCTAGAATGTCATCAATATAGGGAGTAAGTCTGCTTACTAATATATTTGTTAGAATTTTGTACGAAGTTGAAAGTAATGAGATGCCCCTGTAGTTGTTGCAATCAGTTTTATCTCCTTTCTTATAAATTGGTACGATAATTGATTCCTTCCATTCATCTGGAAGAGCTTCTTTTTCCCAAATCATACTAAGCAACCAGCGTATCTTGTCCATCAATTTTTCTCCCCCTGATTTTATCAGTTCTGCTGGTATCTCATCTGAACCTGATGCTTTATACATCTTCAATTTTTCTATCGCCATTTCAACCTCTAATGCACTTGGTTCTGCGACTAGCATTTCTGCTGTCTGTAAATTATCCTCCTCAATGTCCTGTTCTGTATGTACATTTAATAGCTGATTAAAGTAACTTCTCCATCTATTTAATATACTCCTGGAATCTGCAATCATATCCCCATTTTCATTCCGAATTATGTTTGTTCTAGCCTGAAACCCTTTCTTCTCTATACTAATTCCCTGATATAATTCTCTAATGTTCCTATTTTTTGCATTCATTTCAAGATCATTAATCTTCTCTCTCAAATATTCCCTCTTTTTACTCTTTAGTAACTTGGTGGTTTCCCGTCTAATACTACCCAATTGCTCTAAATTTACCTCATTTGGCTCGTGTAACCATTTCAATTTTGCTAGCTTTCTTTCTTTCACAATGTCGGCACATTCCTCATCAAACCATTTTTTGTTTTGCCTCTTTTTTAAACAACAACTGCTTTCTAATGCTGACAATTTAATAGTATCTCTTATAGCCTCCCATTCTTTATTTATATCAGTTTCTTCTTCGTTTGCCACATTGTCAACTGAAGATCCCAGTACTTCAAATCTATTAGCAATTTTCATTTGGTATTCTTGCCGCATTTCATCATTTTTCAAGTTTTTTTAATTGAAATTTTACAGAATCATCTTTAGCAATTGTTCCTCTCATAAGCGATAGCCGTTGTCTGATTTTCACTCTGACCAGATGATGATCCGAATTGCAGTCTGTCCCTCTAACTGATCTAACATCGATGATGCTGCTGTGCCAGCGTTTATCCACTAATACATGATCTATCTGGTTCCGAGTTTCTCCATTTGGGGACGTCCAGGTGTATTTATGAATATCCTTATGCTGAAATGTTGTGCTCTTAACAATGAGATTCTTTGATGTGGCAAATGTGACTAATCTAACCCCGTTGTCGTTACTATCTTCATGAAGACTGAATTTGCCTATTGTTGGTTTGAATATATCTTCCCGCCCCACTTTTGCATTAAAATCTCCCAAGACAATTTTCATATGATATCGTGAAAGGCTATCAAATAAGCATTCTAGTTCTTCATAGAACTCATCCTTGATCTTGTCATCTTTATCTTCTGTGGGGGCATGTACATTTACAATTATAAAATCATGTCGTTTACCCTTTAGAATTATGTATGATATCCTATCACTAACAAACTTAATATCTCGGATAGCGGATAGGATCCTCCTTCTGACTAAAAAACCCGTTCCAAATGCAGGTCTTTCGGCACCCCCGTAGTATAATGCAAAGCTTCCTGATTCCTGACTACCTTCTCCTGGCCACCTAACTTCCTGTAAAGCGACTAGATCCAAGGGCGATTTATCTAAATCCCGCGTTAATATCTCTAGTGCCCCGCTATTGTATAAAGTCCTAACATTCCATGTTCCTAGGAACATGTCCCTATGTTGAGCCTTTGGCATGGGTTCCCTGAAGTAGTCCCCGCCCGGAGAACCGAATGGGGGACTATTTGACCTCCGGAAAATTTACCCCAGTTGAACCCATGTCCGCATTTCTTGACGGTTGTATTTTTACGGTGAAAGATCGTCACTCTTTCGACCAAGGTACTTTTTTCGTCTGGCTTATCACCTTCGACCAGTCCGACATGGGTAACCATAACGGCAGCAATGCTACCGCCGGCATAGCTCTCAGGATCATTTAAGCACGTAGGCCACACCGCCACAACAAGGTAAAGATACCATGGAGGGGAATTCGCCCTCTACTGTCAATAAGGATATGATTGTAGTGTGAGTAGATGTCTGCCACAACCAATCACTGCTCTTGAAGCATCTATAGTGCGCTAGGAAGGTTTGAAATTGCCGAGATGTTGTCAGCTGTATGTCTGCTAACCGCACACATAAAGCCACTCTCACTGAATATCCATATCGGCAACACTGTCGTGAAAACGTCAAGGCCGGAGAATCAGTGGTCGCAGTATAGTTTCTATTATGGCCGGGAAGTGTATATCAAGCAGTTTTTCAAAGGTATATTTTTTAAAACACAAAATCTCGTTACTTATGCATACTAAAGATTTCTTTTAGAAAAAAAATGCATTGTATCAAACTATCCTATACAAGTACAATAGAACTTTAACAACGCATACATAATTCAATAGGCCATTAGGTTACAATAAGAACAATTTAATTCCGTCCTGTCTTTATGTTTATTCTATATGAGCTCTCCATTAATAACTTTATAAAAAGATAAATCCAACCACAAGACATACATGTATAAAAGACAAAAAGATAAACATTCGCATGCCATACAATAATTATTCATACTGACAGCATACTTAATAGGCATTTCCTTTACAAGCACATTATAAAGAAAGCAATTGTGCCATTGTGTAGAAATAAAATAAAATAAACTTACACCACGCAAGTGTTACTTAATTAATACTTATCACATCATTCTCAAATAAGTTTTTGTATTTTCTGAATAGTATACATTGTACTCTACTTGAAGACGTCAGGTATCTAACAAGCAAATTTCAGACGTTATTAAATCCATCCATAATAATTCTGCCCGAGGGCACGTCTTTCGCTGCAATCATAGCATTTTCATGTTATGCTTTGCAGCTTTACTAGGAATTTATAGGTGTGGTAGCTTCCCGTTGCTTTCTACACCGGTGAAGGATGATAATGATAAGGATAATGATGATGGTCGGATGATTTTCGGGGACCGTTGGGCCCTAAGCTTTCTGACATGTCTTACAGGTGAGGAAAAAAACCCGAAAAAAACCTCACCCAGGAGCCTGTCCCGACCGGGAATACAACCCGGGCCCGTTGCGTGACAAGGCAGCATGCTACCTCGAGACCACAGCGGTGGACACGTTATTGAATAATAGATAAAAATAAACTAAAAAGGGGAGGGCAGATATGCCCTTCATAAAAATATGAAACTGTAGAAACAATAATTTTGATAATAATAATAATAATAATAATAATAATAATAATAATAATACATTTTTATTCGTTGAGAATTTTGCTCATCATTGAGATTTTTCTCCAACCAATCTTAATAATTAATAAGAGTTTTAAAAAACACATAAATTACTATAGACTTATAGATTATCAGTTTGCAACACACATTCAGAAATTCCCTTAATTAAAGTTCTCTATCGTCTCTGTGTCTTGATCCGTTACACCAAATTTCCTCATTGAATGTTATTCTTCCAGGCTGTTTTGATCTTCCTTTTCTGTTCCTTCTTTCAATTTTCCATGTATGGGCGGCCTTTGGTAGTCTTCCATTCTGCATTCTTACCATTCTGTGTTCAAACTCATCCATTATACTTATTTCTGCATTCATCAATTTTCTAATTTCTGTATACATATATTTTCCAGTCGATATTTTATGGCAGGTCGTCTCCAGAAATCCATTTCAACTGCAGTTATTCTGTTGGCATGTTGTTTCATTGTCCAAACTTCCGATCCATATATAATTATACTTTCTAGTATGGACTTATAAGTTAGTGGTTTTGTTCTGTTAATGATGTTTTTTTATATTTTTAGTAATAATATTAATAATAATTTAATTAAATAAAAATAAAACTTGAAGTTTTATATAATTTTCATATTTATTACAATATAAATTTGTAACAGCTGTTTCGGTACTTGGTACCTTCTTCAGACATGATTACAAATGAATGAATTTTGTTATTAATAACAAAATAATAATAATAATAATAATAATAATAATAATAATAATAATAATAATAATAATAATAATAATTTTACTTGATGAAGGCCAATTTACTCTAATAAAATATGCAAATACGGTACCAATATGAATGTTACAAATAAATTAGTAAAATTTAGTATACAAAATTCGATTTTAATAATCATTCAATAGAAAAATAAATATTGTTGTTGTTTATCTCAGTTTAATCTCTCGCCCTATGCGGTAGCCTGCTTTTACTGGTCACACGCCACCCGGGCGTTACAATGTCACGGACTGTCGGGAGAGGGATTTTAAACTCTGGATTCCAAACAAAGTCTAATTCTTTGACCACACATAGGACATAGAGGGGCTTCCTTTTAATAATTCTATCAGCTCAATGCCCAGAGCACTCCGTCCCCCCAAGACAACACAACATTAAGGCGAACACCCACAATTTTACAATACTACACATGGTGAATCTGATGAGGACCAGATGATGATCAGGAACCGTTTTGACCAACGTTTCCTGACATTTCTCTTTCAGGTGAGGAAAAACCCTGAAAAAAAAATATCACCCAGAAAATGTGTCCCGATCGGGGATCGAACTCGGCCCGCTGTGTATGAGGCACCGACGCTATTCCGAAACCACAATGGTGGACTAAGATAAAATAATATAAATTAAAAACAAAATATACAATAAAAATAACAATTGATCATCACCAGAAGAAACACGAAAGTCCAATTTTCTTTAGAACTCTCTTCCAGGCTTCTCTATCTCCGCAAACAGCCTCTGCAATTTAATTTCCAACTTCCTCCAGTGCCTTTGATTTCCATCCATCGCTATCTTGTGTGAAACACTTCTTTCATCTTCATATTTACTCTTCATAACTTTTTGGAATCTCACTTTCAGCCATTCTTTACCGATGTCCTGCCTATACTAAATAAGCTCAAAATGTTTAATGAATGGTGATTAACGCGTGTGAATGTGAGGGCAGCAGCCTGTTGGTAGGACAAGAGGTTTCTAAGTCTGTCGCGCCATAGATAAAGCAAATTGATTACCACATAAGTTGCAGGTAAATATTAAGAGCCTGATCGATATAATTCTTATTCATTAATAAAAATTTTAATACCAAGGTGATGTTAGTTCTAAAATCTTATGTTGTATCCAATTAGATGTACAAATATATTGATGTGTTGAAACCTTTAAAAAAATCTAGATTTATTTCATCATCATCATCCGGTATCATGAAGCTACCGTCGTCTTCCAGAAACCAAAAGTCATTCCTCTCTGTCCATCTATTGACCTTCCTCCAATCCTCTGATATTCATAGCCGCTTGTGCACTTTCTATCCAACTTTTCTTCGGTCTTCCTTCTTTCCACTGGGATCCATTCCATAACAATTTTAGGCAATCTTTGCTCTGGCATTCTTTTGACATGGCCATATCACTGTAATCTTTTCTTTTCTATAACGTGTATGATGTCCGGCTCCTCTTGTACACCCATAATCTCCCTTATTTCTTTACTTCGTATTCTATCCATTCTAGATTTTCCAGCTGACTTCTTAACTTTAAAACGTCAATTTTTGTACCTAAAATTCTTTTCATTTCCCTGGTAGGAATTTGCCAAACTTCAGCACCATATGTTAGAACGCTCGGAACTGTGGTTTGATATATTTTTAATTTTCTATTTTTTGTAATATTTTGCTCCACCAAATAGAGTTTAAAGCAATTATTGCTCGTTTTGTTTGTGCGATTCTATTTTTAAATTTCCACTGTGTTATCGCCTGAATGATCTAGTTTTGTTCTTAAATAAGTGCATTCAATATTACGTTTTAGTTCTACTCCATTGTTGAAATTTATAATTTTCCATTTCGTCTCCTATACACAGATGTTTAGTGTTCTCTATATTTATAAAAAGTGCACATTTAATTTAATGACCAAAAATAAATATTTAATACCTTAACACTTGGATATGTCCAGTAGGCAGTATACTTTTTCTGTTGAATGGACATGTGTTTTCTGCAGAAGTTTAATGATTCCACTTTAATGATATTGGCATATGTTTAATGATTAAATGGCACGTGGTAACTAAATTTCAACCTAGCAATTGGTTTGGCGATTGAGGAAAACGTAGAACCAACATGACAAAGTGGAATAAACATTATTTAAACCAGTTAATTTTAAATTAAGTAATTAATTAAATCCTAAATGGAATTATGTATGCAATATAGATTACTTACGGAAGTTGATAAGGATGTAGAACAGATTTCTTTACACTTACCTAAAAAAATAAGAAGAAAAAACATTTCAGTTTCAGGTTTATTCCTTTTTATAATGCAAGAAAACATGATATGAAGCATTTTAAGAAAATCCCTGACAAATGTTTTATGTCCATTTTCTCCCACCTTATTCTTGGTCTACCAATTGGGCGTTTTCCCTCTGATTTTCCTACAAGAAGCTTCCATGCACCTCTTTCATTCCCCATTAGTGATATAAGTCCTGTCCATCGCAGTCAACGATACTTAACTGCTTTTATTATATCTGGCTTCCTACAAAAACCATGTAGCTCACTGTTATGTAGTTTTTTCCATTCACCTGTCTGTTCATCTCTCTTTGGTCCAAAAATATTCCAATTTCTGAACAAATTTTACGAAACATTATTTTCCCGTCTGATAATAATGTCTTATCTCCCTCAACCAACTTCTAGAAAGGAAGCATGTAAGCTGTTATCTTAGGCATGGACATTTAAATAATATTGTTAGCTTTCACTGTCCACGTATAACAAATCACCATGAAAACGAAAAACACAAACTGAATAAAACATGAAAACTTTACAGGTTGTTAAAATATAAATTCATTTATATGGTTAGAAACGGGATACAGCCAATCGTGTGATAGATTGTGGAGGGAAAATGAAAAACAAATGCACATTTATTCATTAACAATGCGTTGTGAGAGAATAGAAATAACCATCGTCGAGTGACATCAGGTATACTCGGATCAACGGATCTGTGCCCCTATAGCGCTGACGTTGTTCTTAGAAAAGTAGTCGTCTATACTCACTCCTTTTCACCGCACTCCCCTCTCACTATGTCAAACAGCAGCCATCAAGTATGGTTGTTGCCAAACTTCCCCAGTGTTATGGCTCTTGAATAGTGAATAATGCAAGGTTGGAGTTGAGTTGACAACACTGGAATGCAAGTGCAATAGAGAGATAGGAATGCAAGGAGGATAATGATTTACTGAGGCAGAAAAGGAAGTAGGATTTAGTTCGCATCTTACAGGGACACATCCGTTGATTAGACAATAAAATGATTGTATTCTCGTGGTTCTTACTTTTACATAATAAAAATAGTTTTGTATTAAAATATTCATTTATATGTTATCTTCTTTGAATTTAAACAAGCCGTATCGTTTACAATCATGCATAATAAAACTCTGTGTACTTATACCACACAACGAGAAATAATTTCCTTTCCTCCAAGCACGACAGGTCTAGAAGGCCCTTGGCTTACCAGCCGACTTTTGGCCTCACATCCACATGTGTTAATCACAGAGGTAGACGAGCATCTAGCCAGTAAAGGGGTGATATATGGTCAGCATGTCGGGTCCCTCAGCCGTTATAGCTAGTCTTCTCAACCTGCGATAAATAATTAGGGACCGGATATTCATGAATTTGCATATTGTTTCCTAGGACTTAAATCTACGGTATATGCTTATCGATTATTTATACGAATAGTCACTTTTTGAAAATATTTTTAAAATATAGTGCCTAAAACATTTTCGAAATCTTTATTTCCCTTTTCGATGCAATTCTTATTCCAAACATCCTTTTGAAAAGAAAATAAGTTCAGAAATTAAATTATTGGATAAAAGTAGCCAAACAACTAAGTGTGAAAAACTTAAAACATTTAGTTATTATAAAATGTAACGGGAAAGGAATAGTTTTGAATATAAAATGTCAGTAATATCTCATGGTCTCGTGGTCAGAACTTCTGACTACAGTCCCGGATTCGATTTCCGATTTTCTTTAAAGGTTATTGTTCATTTGGTAGCAAATTGCCTGAAATGTAGGTTAACTTTAGGTTTAAGAACTATCCTAGTGCTTCATCAATTATCAGTTATTACTCATATCGTCAAATAACATAACCGCGCCTTCCACGCGCCCCAACCTCAGAAGTGGCGTAAAATTCTGCCAATACCAAAAGGGAATGCCATAAATGTAGTAATATAACCTGATGGCATTGAAGGAGAAAAAAATTCTTACTTTTTTTCTTAAATTTGTATTATGGCGTCCATAATCTTATTCCAGTTCATGTACTTACAAAAGTAAAGGGCTTTAAATCTAGTAAATAGGCCTACATGATGCCATGTGCACATTTTATCTTCATATTTGATCATTTTCAACCATAATTTTAAATATATTCCCTAAATTATAAACCATATAAATCCGGTCTCTGCTTATAATGTTTTGCCTCCATATCACCAAGTTTAAAGGACAGACATGGAAATTCATAAAATCTGTAACCTATGACTATAGTCTCACATTTAAGAAGAATAAAAATCTATTTGTCCACCGCTGTGGTCTCGGGGTCGTATCGCTGCCTCATGCGCTGGATTCGATCCTTCGTAGGAACAAGTTTCCTTTTTTTTCGGGTTTTTCCTCACCTGTAAGACAAATGTCAGGAAAATTTAAGGTCCAAACGGTTCCCGATCATCTGGCCGTCATGCTGTATAACCTCTCTTGGCTCCGTCTTACTGACAGACGTAAATTGCACTCTCTTTCGCTACTTTTCAAGCTTCTGAATTCCTACATTCCTACTTACCTGACGTCCAGATTTGAGAAGTTATCCTCCTACCACAATATTGACACTAGGTCACAAGATAGCAGTCTGCTAACAATTCCTCTTCATAGCACTTCCTCCTATCTACTATTCACTATCCTTCACAGTAGCCTCCGCCCGCTCCTGGAATCTCCTTCCTCAAGATATCAGGGGTTGCCGCACACTTGGCACCTTTAAGTCACGCTTATACAGTTACCTGTTGTCTAATAATTAATTTTTCTCTATTTATTTAATTTTATACCATGTCATTAATCTTTTCCTCGTTTTTTTATATATTTTGTACATATTATATATTTAATTCGTTAAAATTTAGAGTAAATCAAAATACATTATAAATATTAATTGTATTGTATTCATAACTTGTAATCGTTTATATATACATATTGTAATTTAGATTTAAGACTTTTCTTTTGTATTTTTTTTAAACCTGGTTGAGTGGTAGACAAGGCCTTAAGGCCTAACTCTGCCAGGTAAAATAAAGCTATTATTATTATTATTATTATTATTATTATTATTATTATTATTATCATATTCCCCAAGTTCAGTATTATCGTCTCACTATTATGGTTGTCCAACGGCTCGCTTTGCTTTCCCGCAGCTGTTATATATGATTAAATAAAAAGATGTCGACTACCGCCACTATAATAATTCCGCATGTTAATCATTGTCAAGCATTGTCGCGCGGCACCCGCTTTTACGAGGGTGGATCAAATATAAATCGGAATTTGTATCTGGAGGGTCTGGTAGCAAACTGCAAAGGTTGCGGTTTGGAGGGGAAGTTGGTCGGGGTGTCTGGAGTAGGGATCTTGACGTGTCGCACTCCGAAGAGCGGCCGCTTGTGCGAGGGCGGATCGGAAAGTAACGCACAATAATTTTTTTTTAAAAGTTTAATAGTAAAAAAAAAGGAAAAAAATCACAAATGAACTTGCATCTTTTACCTACTTTTCGACATAGTCACCAACTTTCTCAACACATTTTTTCCCATCGTGTTACCAGTTTCAATATGCCCTGTTCGTAGAAGTCCGTTTGGTTGGAGTGTAGCCATCTGCGCACTGCTGATTTCACTTCCACATCTGTCTCAAAGCGTTTGCCGGCCAGGAATTTCTTCATGGGACCAAACAGATGAAAGTCCGAAGGTGCAAGATCCGGACTGTATGGTGGATGCTGGAGCACCTCCCAACCAAATTCGGCGATTTTCTGACGAACGACAGCAGCAACATGGGGGCGAGCATTGTCGTGAAGAAGTTTAAACGTTAATGTTGTGACGTTTGTCACGAATGGCACGACGCAACTTCACCAAAGTTTTAATGAAGGCCCGCAGCATTCACAGTGGACCCGTGTTCAGCAAAGTCCACCAATAAAAACACCATGCATATCTCAGAACACTGTCACAAGCACTTTCCTGGCAGATTGAGTCACTTTGAATTTTTTCTTTACTGGGGAACCAGCATGTTTCCACTCCATTGATGCCTGCTTTGTTTCGGGCGTGTAGTGGTACGCCCACGACTCATCACCTGTGACGATTCCTTCCAGAAAGTCATGTCCTTGTGCGGTGTACCGCGTTAAGTGGTCCAAGCTTGTCATCATTCGCTGGCCCTTGTGGTCGTCTGCCAGGTTCTTAGGCACGCAGCGTGCACTAACTTTACGGAATTTCAAATTTTCATGAACAATATCGTACACCGCACCATAGGAAATGTTGAACTTCTGCGATAAGGCTCGCAGTTGCACACGCCGGTCGTTCAGAATTGCCGCCTCAATGCCTCTGACATTCTGCGGTATTGCTTGCTGTTGTCGGCCGGGCCGGAGTGTGGCGAATCACTAAGGTTCACGCGTCCCTCTTGGAAGAAATGTACACCACCTGGAGACATTGCTACGGTCCATACAATCATCCCCATACAACGCCACGCATGTCCCTGTGAATTTCACTGGGTTTATGCCCTTTGGCCCACAAAAATCGAACAACACTTCTCTGTTCCTCACAGGTGGACGACTGTAGCATGCGCGCCATCTTTGTTGCATAGTTCAAGCTTCTCTCGCAAGAGGTGCACCTGAGAAAAAAAAATACCATCTGTAGTGAAAACTTCAAACTATATCTCTGTGACAATTTCAACATTCTAGCTGCAATATCAAGGCAGAAAAAAATTATTGTGCGTTACTTTCCGATTCACCCTCGTATCAGTATGCCATGAGCGAGCAAGAGGTACACACGTCTGTTGCGTAACGCATTATTATTAAGTTTTTTGGCGAAAGAAGGCACTAAACCTTCTGAAATTTTGAGAAGGCTCCATGCGCAGTTCGGGGAAGCAACCCTTTCGAAGGACGCAGGTGTATGATTGTGCGCAAAAAAAATTAGCGCGGCCGGGATTCAGTGGAAAATGACCCCACAAAGACGGCAAACGAACAACCATCACTGCAGACAACATTCGTGCTGTACAGGACCTTATTGAGGAGGATCGGCGCGTAACAATTTCTGAAATTGCTTCACACGTTGGAATAAGCTTCGGAAGTGTTCAAGCCATCATCAGTGATGAACTCAAATTCCGAAAATTGTCTTCAGGTGGGTTCCTCGGCTCCTCAACCAGAAAAAAAATTGACGAAAAACTGACGAAAATGCAAATGGACACCTCTGGAACATCCTCCTTACAGTCCAGATTGTCACCTGTGACTACCATTTGTTGGGCCACTGAAAGAAGACCTGGGAGGAAAGACGGTTTGGTGGACAATGCAGTGGTAGAGGAGTTCGTGCGCATCTGGCTGACTACACGTCATCCCTCATTCTTCAAGGACGGCATCAAAAGTTGCCAACTCGATGGCAAAAGTGTGTTGGAAATGCAGGAGACTATGTAGAAAAATGAGGTGGTGGTTTTGTATTTTTTTGTTAATCAATAAAATTGTAAACAATAATTCCGGTTTATATTTGATTCACCCTCGTACATGCACGGACAATCATCACAGTGAGGCAGGATAATATGAATGTGTGAATGGTGTGTTTCGTCTCAATCTGTGTTGTCTCGGAGGAGCCCTGACATCGAGCTAAATCATACGTTCGAGGTGGCCCTCCATGAATTCGTGTGGTCAGAAAAATTAGTCGTGTGTATGGTCCACAGTTTAAAAATCTCCCCGACAGTTCGTGCCGCTATAAAGACCGGGTGGTTTGTAACACGTAAAAATACCTATAAGGTGAGAGATTATACGCGTTAATGGAATGGAAATATATATATATTTTTCGATAATAGTAGGCGTGTTTGTAATTTCCCTATATACACTGGTCAACATTATTTTTGTCCTCATTAGTACCAATCCTGCTGGTTGATAAAATGAACATAATGCACATGTATTCCTGATCCTGGTTGTTAATCAATAGTAGATCCATCTGTGTAGAATGTAACCATCTTCTGGTGGATATCTTATTCACAGCTTCTAATGCTAGAGCTTTTAGTACAGGCGTGGGAGTTTCAGATTTTGTAACTGGTTCTTCTAGATTTAGCTGAATGTTAATTGGTTCAAAAGTAAGAGGGTTATCTCTGATCAAAATTATTTTCTTTAGATTTAGGAAGATTCAAATCTGTTTTTATTTCCGTTACTTTGGACAAAAGAAACTTGTTTGTGTTTTCAAAGGCTTGGTTGTAACTGCCTTTTTTCCCATTTTGTTGTTGTTAATCGTAACATTTTCTCATGTTGTGTTATTTCCTGTTCCTCTAAAGTTAGACATATTGGAGGGTTCTGAGTTAGTGCTTGCATTGCTGCGATTGGAGTTGATTTAGCTACGCCAGTTATAAGCCGTAAAGCCTGATTTTGGCATACTTCTAGGCGATTCAGGTTCGAGTTATTTGCTGTGATTATTACCTCCCCATTGTATAGTAGTATTGGCTTGATGAATGTTTTGTATGTGGTGTTCAGAGTCTGGCGATTACTACCCCACTTTGCTCCGGCTAATTTTAAGTATATTGTCTGGCAGGTAATGGACAGGAGCACGAGAGCCGATCTAATCGGCTCATGACACCTAAAGGGTTAATCACCATATGACTGAATTGCGTATGATAGAAACAATATTCTTAGTCAACATTGTATTTTATAGAAAAAGACTGAATACAACACATGGTACCAATATTTGGGGAATCTCACCATTTCTTATTTATTTATGACAAAAAATTATATATGGGACTACCTAATTAGATGTTCATGCTTTTTCTACGATGTTAGTAGATAACCTTTATTTAATGGTTCAATTTCATTATGGGCAGAATTTATGTTACATGCTGACGTATAAATTCTCTATTACTTTACCATATCCTCAATGGTTAATGTGGGATATTTTCCACTAAACTATTTGAAAGTATTCAAAATAATTTTTTTCTCTCCGCTTTTCAAATGCTTTACTTTTAAATACTTAAGAAATTCTACACAAATTTTGCCTTTTTGAAACAGTTGTAATCTCATCGTATTCTGCATTGTGCTTGCACGAGAATAAAACAATACTTATTTAATGTATTTAAATTGTAATTATATATTTTAAGATTCTCCCACATAACTTATATAGACATGTGTTAGATAATATATATTTTTATTATTTTTATTTCCTTTATTTCAAGTGTTAGAGAGCGAACTATATTATCTTACATGCTTAAAGGTAAAACCATTATTCAACCAATGAAAATTCAGTGATATATCTGGTTTGTTTACATTACAACTGGAACTTGGCTCAGAAGAGGTATAATACATTCTTATACTCGTGATCATTTTCCTTGCATCTTGAGATTGAACAGTATTTGTGGTAGTCTTTTCTTTTCCATTTTTTTTTAATGTACAAACCATTTTAGTGTATTTTTTTCTATGCCTGGTGTTAATTTTTCTACATTTAATATCTCCCTGATTTTGTTGTTTCTTATTCCCTCTCTCCTTGTTTTATGTACCATTCTACTTAAGAACAAAATGAAAATTTTCATTGTAAAATTAATTAAATTAAATTAAGTTTATTTATAGAATTTCAATCTCAGGGCCCCCAGATGGTTGTACAGTTTATAATCACTAGATTGTACCCGATTCGTGAAGTTAAATAAATTAAAATTTCCTCACACAGTTAGATATGGTGGGGGAAGCCTAGTGTTGTACTGTCGGTCGGATGGGGCTGGGATATTAAGGGTCGTATGCAAATACATTAGTCTCTACTCAAATTACTTCCAATCACTGGTGAGCTGACTCACCGTGAGCAAGTGCAAAGATTGAATTAGCTACCCACAAACTGGTCATGCATGAAAGGCGTCGTTTTCGTAATATTGGCAAGAAATTACCCAGAAATCTCAGCAATAAAACCACTTCCGTTATTTTCGTCTGCTATAGAGGAATGCATTTACGCTTGCATCCCGCAAATAATACCGTATACAACGATGTCTGCATCACTGCAATATTACGCCGATTCTCCTGTTCTTCCAGTTGAATTCTTTGGTAGACTCTATCAAATTCCTCTTCTCTGCGTATACCGAAAACATGATCGAAGTCTTCAAGGTCCAACCTCTTGGATAAAGCGGCAAGGTTTCAAACTACATCAGTTCCCTTCGGGATTCTCACGATAAGTTTCTATCTTAAGTTATGATCTTAAGTTACCTCGTCAGGTAGCTTACGAATTTCAACAATTATTATCGCATGAATAGATTTCTGAGTAAGCAAAATCATATTAGGATAAAACTTTCTCAGCAGAGAACGTCTTTTACGGTCTAATGCGTTCAAAGATCCGACCCTAAGTCTGGCAGCACCTTGGTACTTTTTGACAGGAGTCACAATTCAAAGTCATGAATCCATTATAAATTTTATAAACTAATGCACACTATGAGGAGGATAAAGTTGTCCTCACACCAGGTTCATCTTCTCCCTTTTCTTCATTACCATACCTTATACAAACACTTTACTACACAAACATATTAACAATTTATACTTACTCACTTACTTACTTACTCACTGGCACTATCGAACCCGTAGGTTCATGGCAGCGCGGACATAAGCTCTCCATACATCCCTATCCTGAGCCAATGCTTTCCAATCATTCCCTGTATAATCTACTTCCCTCAAATCATAGTTAATGTTGTTCTCCCACCTCATTCTTGGTCTTCCAACTGGGCGTTTTCCTTCTGGCTTTCCTACAAGAAGTTTCCATGCACGTCTTTCATTCCCCATACGCGCAACATGTCCTGCCCATCGCAGTCTACGAGACTTAACTGTTCTTATTATATCTGGCTTCCTATAAAGACCATGTAGTTCATTGTTATGTAGTCTTCTCCATTCACCTGTCTGTTCATCTCTCTTTGGTCCAAAAATTTTCCTAAGAACTTTATTCTCAAATACTCGTAATCTCCTTTCCTCCCTCAAAGTAAGAGTCCATGTTTCGCACCTATATAATATAACTGGTAGAATAATAGTTTTATATATTTTCAGCTTAACGTTTTTTGAAAGGAGTTGGGACATCAAAAGTCTCTGCAATGCATAATAGCATGCATTTCCAGAATTGAGCCTATGTTTAATTTCTTTGTGCATCTCATTCCTATTTGTGATTATTGTTCCTAGGTATTTGAATTCAGCCACTTCCTCAAAATTTCCCTCATTTGTCCTTAGCTGTCCATTTCCATTATATACTGAATTTCTACGTGTGACCATATATTTAGTTTTACTGATATTTACTTCCAGTCCCAATTTCTTAGTGTTACTCAATAGTGTATGCGTGTTGGCCTTTAGTATCTCCTCGCTATCGGCCAGTAGTACTACATCATCAGCATAAACTAACAGCTTATTAATACCATTGAGTTGTAAGCCTTCCTCATTCTCTAAAGATTTAATGGCATGCTCTAGTACAAAATTAAATAGTAGAGGAGATAGTGCATCTCCTTGCTTCAACCCATTCTGGATTTCAAAAGTGTCTGAAAACTGTTTGCCTACACGCACCCTACTCTTTGAGCCATTTAGACACATTCGTATAAGTCTAACTAACTTTTTAGGAATTCCGAACTCCAGCAGGATACTATATAACTTCTCCCTCTTAATTGAATCATATGCTTTTTTGAAGTCTACATATAGTTGATGTACAGTACCATTATATTCCCATTTCTTTTCTAAAATCTGTCTTATACTAAAAATCTATTCTCTTGTAGACCTGTTTCTTTCTAAATGCACATTGATGATCTCCTAGAATGTCATCAATATAGGGAGTAAGTCTGCTTACTAATATATTTGTTAGAATTTTGTACGAAGTTGAAAGTAATGAGATGCCCCTGTAGTTGTTGCAATCAGTTTTATCTCCTTTCTTATAAATTGGTAAGATAATTGATTCCTTCCATTCATCTGGAAGAGCTTCTTTTTCCCAAATCATACTAAGCAACCAGCGTATCTTGCCCATCAATTTTTCTCCCCCTGATTTTATCAGTTCTGCTGGGATCTCATCTGAACCTGATGCTTTATACATCTTCAATTTTTCAATTGCCATTTCAACCTCTAATGCACTTGGCTCTGCGACTAGCATTTCTGCTGTCTGTAACTTATCCTCCTCAATGTCTTGTTCTGTATGTACATTTAATAGCTGATTAAAGTAACTTTTCCATCTATTTAATATACTCTTAGAATCTGCAATCATATCCCCATTTCCGAATTATGTTTGTTCTAGCCTGAAACCCTTTCTTCTCTATACTAATTCCCTGATATAATTCTCTAATGTTCCTATTTTTTATTAACAATTTATAAGAGAAAAATTTACATTTAGATTGTAGTGTTCAGGTAGCTCAGTTGGTAGATATTGGCATAGAAAGGCAAAGGTCTTGGGTTCAGTCTGAGCGAATATTTTTCTCTTCAGATACTAAACATACGCTCCTCTCTGTACACAATTCAAGAATACATTGTCTACGTAAAGTGGTGTGCAAAGTAATACATTATTTTAAAATAGACAACATTAACCCTTCAGAGCGGATGGATTTAAATGGCCGGGAATACTCTGATGTGGGAGGAAGTTCACCGGTATTTAAACTCAGCCGTTCAGTGCCAGTATTCCAATAACGCATTTAAATTGATATATCTTCAGTAATTTAAATGTTTTTGCAATTCCTTTATGGTGAACCCTTAATATAATATTTAATTAATTAAATTTGTTACGGTTCTCACATAACATCTCTGCATTTTTTGCAGACTTATTTATGGTTGTTGTGCCACAGTTGAAATAGGTCCTTTTTGTAAATTTCTCACATAAGTGACACAGTGTATTGCACTAGGGATTCTTTGAAGAATTCAGAGAACCGGCTTTACCTAACAACAAAACGAAATATTTACACAAAGAGAAGGGTCTTAAAAAAATGAACTTCAAAAATTGTGTGTGTATAAATCTTCAAAATGTAAACCAGCTGTTTGACACTCGGGCAACAATAAGTTTATTTTTTTCCCCTTGTGTTTACTTGTTCATGTTTATTACAAACACATTGCTTCTATGTGCTGACCTTCTTTCTTGTAGGGGGGGGGCAGCCTTCTCCAAATGTATCTTTCTAACACTTTTGAAACATTATTTTAGGTCGTGTGCCTTCAAAAAATGGTCTTTCTACACATCAGACCTGTTGTACTAAAAGACCTTCATCAACCCTAAATTCAATGCCTTTCTTCTGGTTTCCAAACTGAAACCAGTTGATGAAATATGACTATAATAGTTTCACCGGAGGTGTGGACTTAAAAGATTAACATGCTACAAGCCGGAAGATCGAGGGTTTGAGTCCCGGTGGATCAGGATTTTTAAACTGAATCAAACCTTCAGGCGGCACTGTGAACCCGGGGTTGACTCAGCCTCTAACTGAAATGAGTATCAGATGCTTGTTATGGGCCGTCAGACAGAAATAAGTACTCGGCTTACATCAAGTACCGATACTTTAGAAAAGTGGGAGCCTTAACCTCCTAATATCCCAAGAACCTTCTAAGGTCTGTAGTGGACCACTTTCCTTTTAGATACTGACTGAATTGTAGACTAACTACCTTTCCATAATGTAAGGATATCGTCATTTGAAATATATATATATATATATATATATATATATATCTGAAATTTACTGTTGTGGTCCTGTACTCTAGCGTAAATCGGAAATAACTTTGTTGGGCCTTTATTTATACTGAATTTTGCGACATTATTATTAAAAATGAAGAGATTTGAAAATAGATTCAATTTGATAGACAAGCTAATCTACAAAAAAAGGCGAATTTAGTTTTATAAGAAATCCTTTATCAAGTTATAAATTTAAGAAAAATGTCAGGGGCCGCAAGAATAAATGCAAATATAAAATTATTTTAAATTGTTACTCAGGGCCGTAATCAGTTAATATATGCACTAATAGAAACTTTGAAGTCTCTACATAAAATTTGTATACACGGTAAATAGTTAATGTAAACACAAAGGCCATAATTACAGTTTAAAGCAGTGCGTGTAACTAGCGTACATGTCACGTCGTTCCGCATTGGGTGAAGAATTCAACTTGCGTACACGTCACGTCGCTCCACGCTGACGGGTTAACATCACCTGTCCACTTAATACACAACCCAAAGCATAAAAAGTGCAATGGTTGGCATTAGAACACACATAATAATAATAATAATCTTCTTCTTCACTTCCTGGTTTAGGCAAGAGTTGCCTGTTCCGTCTTCACTAATAAATCTAAGACCATCTCTTCCGAGGACGTCCGACATCTCTTCTTCCTCCTCTTGGAAAATAATGGAAGATTTTATTTGGTAATCTTCTTTCTTCCATTCTTTCTACATGTTCTTTCCACTGTATCTTGTTGTTAAATATCTTTTCTTTTATGGAGTAGATCTGCAGTTCTTCACGGATATCCTCGTTTCTTATCTGGTCCATTCTAGTGCAGCCTTTTACTCTTCTTAAAAATTTAATCTCGGCTGCTTGGATTTTACTTTCTTGTTTGGTAGTGGTAATCCAAGCAGCCATTGTTTTATAAAATTTTAATTTTGTTTGTTTATGGGCTTTATTATTCAATGTTCTATTTATTGTACCACAAATAGCTTGAAACTGATGTGTTTTGTGTTCAATATCTTTATCATACCCATAGCTGATGTCACATCCTAAATATTTAAAGTGGGATACTTGTTCAATAATTTCGTCTCTAATTACTATTTTTGCACACAGAGTATTTCTTCCACAAAATGCCATTACTTTTGTTTTACTTATTGAAATTTTAAAATTATAATTGCTACATATTGGATTTAGTTTGTAAGCAGCCAATTGTAACAGATCTTCATCATGGTGTAGTAAGACCAAATCATCGGCGAAAAGTAAGTTATTAATACTTGAGTTATTGTTCAATATAAGGCCATTGTCCATTATAATTTTCCATTGTTTCATAATGTCGTCGATATATATATTAAAAAGAGTGGGTGATAGACTACACCCTTGTCTAACTCCTTGATTTATTAAAATTTCTTCTGAATAATAATAATAATAATAATAATAATAAGAGATGAGAGAATTTTAATTTTGTTAATGTTCTAATGGTCTTGACCAAAATATTCTTACAAAAATACATAACTACTTAATTATTGGAAATTAAAGGATTTTTTTTTTTTACTTGATGTGTAAAATATTCAGTAGCCTATTCCAAACTGTGTGAGCAAATACAGTGCTAGTTTTTATATAAATATATTTAACTAAGTTTGTGCTTTTTTCTAAATTTCAGGGTACTAGATTGTGAAAACTCTTTCTTAAAGAAGATTTAACAATTTTAAGGTAATTGGCTTATATGAAAATGTGTTTATTTTTTATTCTTTTGCTTAAGGTATAATACTATGAGATAAATTAATTTAAGATTCTGGATATCAATGGTGGGCAATAAAAACCTCGTAACTCCATTTTGGTAAATTTTACAAGAGAAACAAATAATTGTTTTAAATAATTATGAAAATTGATACAGCAATAGTTCCCACATATTTTACTACAGAATACAAGTCAAGCTATTAATAAATTTGAACTCCGTTTTCTCAACAGGTTATGCATCACATATATCTGTGCTGGCAGTATTGGAGTTATGTGGTTTTCAATGTTTGATGGAGTTACGAGGTTTTCATTGCCTACCGTCGATATGTTAATGTTATGTGTATGAGTTCATGAATAGTGACAAAATTGTAGTTTTCACATGTAAAGTTGGAAAAAGACAAAAACAAGTATAGCATGTTGCTAATTTACTGTTAAAAAGGCTCTCTTAAAACTGAAGATTATATCAGCAATATACAGCTGATGTTATCCTTGATAAACTTGTTCTTAAGAACTGTGTAATTAACTAGTTAAAAGGTATAGCAATTGCAAGTGACTCATGCAATGAGAGCCACCTACATGCATCAACAATTAAGCTATAATTGTTGTAGAGTGGGAGATTCAAGTAGTACCCAGAAATAGCAGAAAATAGCTCTGACTTGTAAGTACTCTCCAGGAAACAATGTTAATAAATTCTAGTAGTAACCTATAAAAATCACACAATTTCATCTTGCAGAATATTTATGTATCAAAGATATTATATAGATAAATACCAGTATCCATTTAGATTAAAGGGCTTAAAAACTTTGGTTTATGAAAAGTATACAGAATGAAAATAATATAAATGTGCAGATTTTAAGTATGAATTTCCTGGTATAAATAAAATCAAAATGACTGGGTTTGTTTTAAATGTACAATTTTCTGAAAACTTAGATGCTATAAGAATTAAATTAATGTTTTTATTACCTCACCTCATATCCTTTTTCTTCTAGACTGCAGTTTCGGAGCTTATCTCCATCTTCAGTAGCCTCTGGTCGACCGGTGTTATGTCATTTCTTGGCGGTTTTCTTCTTACTTCTATCAATGGACTGATGAACCTCTGGATCAGGTCAAAATTTGCAGGAGTTTCGAAATTCATGAGTTTATCTTTCTTATTTTTTTGGATGTGGATATTTTCCCAGACTGTGAGTTCTTTTTGTTTATCTGGTGTGTTTGATTAGGCTAGCTTCTGTATCGATTAAATGCTTTTCAGACCAAGCATGGGCTGCTACAGCTGACTTGCTCACTTCACCCTTTTTTACATTTCTAAGGTGTTCTTTCAATCTGGTTTTTAAATTTCTTTTTGTTTTTCCTATATAGATTTTGTCACAATCCTTACATTTGATCTGATATATTCCTGATTTATATTCTTCTCCAATTTTTTTTTTCATTTTGGAGAAGAATATAAATCAGGAATATATCAGATCAAATGTAAGGATTGCGACAAAATCTATATAGGAAAAACAAAAAGAAATTACAAACCAGATTGAAAGAACACCTTAGAAATGTAAAAAAGGGTGAAGTGGACAAGTCAGCTGTAGCAGCCCATGCTTGGTCTGAAAAGCATTTAATCGATACAGAAGCTAGCCTAATCAAACACACAGATAAACAAAAAGAACTCACAGTCTGGGAAAAAATCCACATCCAAAAAATAAGAAAGATAAACTCATGAATTTCGAAACTCCTGCAAATTTTGACCTGATCCAGAGGTTCATCGGTCCACCAATAGAAGTAAGAAGAAAACCGCCAAGAAACAACATAACACCGGTCAACCAGAGGCTACTGAAGATGGAGATAAGCTCCGAAACTGCAGTATAGAAGAAAAAAGATATGAGGTGAGGTAATAAAAACATTAATTTAATTCTTGAACAGAAGGTATTTGTGCATTACTTTTTAATATGGTAACTATGTGGTGTAATGGTAATGGTTAACATGTAGACTAGTATTCCAGAGGTCCTGGGTTCAATACCTGGCTATGCCATAGAATTTTTCTTTCTGCACAGGGTCTGGAATGGGATTTACTTACTCTCGTAATAACTTATTGGATTATATATTGAAAATATATCAACTCATCTCATATTTTGTCTTCTTTTTTAGACCAGTTTTGGAATTATTCCATCTTCAGTATTTTCACAAACATTGTTCTGTCAAGGTGACGGCATTTCTTCTCATCACCATGACAAAACAACAGTTGTGAAAATACTATGCATATCCCTCATATGCCCCACATGGGCACATCAGTGCTCCCTAGTGGAAATTTCTGAACTAGACTAATTTAGTTAAGCTTATTTACCTATAGATGTCATCGAGTAACATGTGGTTAACACATTGCCTCAATGAGACATCTAGTAGGCAACTAAGGTATCATTTGTATGAATGAAGGTTGGTTAAATTTTGCATAGAGGTCTTTTTATTCAGGCTTGCAGTTCTTTTAAGAGCTTGAAAATCTTCAGGCTCTGGATCTTCGTCCTAAAGTCCATCCCAGAGGACATATTCCTTGGATTTTTCCATCCTAAAAATCCATCGACCCCAACAAGATTTGAACCTGCGAATCTCGGGACTAGTGGCAAGGAACATTACCACTAGACCACCACAGCCAACTAGTGAAAATACTGCAGATGGAATAATTCTGAAACTGTTTTAAAAAGAAGACAAAATATGAGGTGAGGTGATATGTTTTTAATATTTAACTATTAATACTTTTACTTCCTTAATACCTTTACTTTCTACTAAGTTTAAACTAAGTACATACTTGATATGAAAAATGGTGAAACTTGGTCAAGAAAACTGAAACATATAAGCTATATTTTTGAATGGAAATTAGTTACTTGTACTTTAATCAATGAGTTGGAGAAAATGATTTAACATCTCACCTCATAAAGTTGCATGTCTTCACAATATCGGTTTCAAAAGTATAGTATTACTTCCATCTTCAGTCAAACTCCAACTGTTTAAATTTCGCCATTAACATCATCTTCTGAACTGCCATCTGGTGTCGATTTTATGAACTTGGAGATCAAATTATTCTCGTTGGGAATATCAAAATTCATTGCTTTATATTTATTCTTCTGAATGTATATCTTTTCCCAAACTGTCAGTTCCAAAGGTTTCTCCAAATTTTTCAAAAGTTCCATTTTGTGATTCTCTAGTAAACTATGAGCTGCAATTGCTGATTTTTCAATTTCACAAAAGAATGCTTTATAAATATTAAAAATGGTGAAATTGAAAAATCTGCAATTGCAGCTCATAATTTGCTAGAGAATCACAAAATTGGAAGAGAAACTAAACTTTTGAAAAATTTGGAGAAACCTTTGGAATTGGCATTTTGGGAAAAAGATATACATTCAGAAGAAAAAATATCATCATCATCATCCATGCAAGTATTAGGCCGTGTGGCCTGTTATGGTCTCGAAGAGGAATATTCCATCCAGTGCTTTTTTGGACGTCCGAGCAATCTTTTGCCTTGGGGGTTGCAAGAGATAGTGACGTGCATTTCATCACCTCTCCTATCCAAATCTCATCCTCAACCTGCTCGTGGTGCAACCTGCTATTACAAATGAGGCTCTGAGGACCAAGTACTGGCAGTATAACCACATCACCTTAATGTAGAGGAAATGCTACATTAGTGGGAACCCCACAATAATACCCCTCTGGGCCAGCAACCCATTGGGCAAAAAAAAATGACGTTTGCTTTCAAGTCTCAAACCAAGAATAAATATAAAGCAATGAATTTTGATATTCCTGACGAGAATAATTTGATCTCCAAGCTCATAAAATCGACACCAGATGGCAGTTCAGAAGATGATGTTAATGGTGAAATTTTGACAGTTGGAGTTTGACTGAAGATGGAAGTAATACTATACTTTTGAAACCAGTATCGTGAAGACACACAACTTTATGAGGTGTGATGTTTTCTCCAACTCATTCATTACTGTAAATACCTCAGTGTTTTTTCCTCCCAATTTAATTTTGATTAAAATTTTTACTTTTCCTTATAATGTGGTGTAATGATAACATAGACTAGTATCCCATGGTTTCTGGATTTGCATAGGGTCTGGAATAGTCTTCATTAGTTTCATGATGACAAATTTGTAGATACTTTGAAGTGAGAAATAGTGAAATCCAGTTAATAAAACTGAAACATATAGGTTATATTTTTAACAGAAATTTATTTGTGCATTACTTTATAATATGGTCTAGAATGGAGTTTAGACTAATGATGACAACTTAGTTGATACTTGAATAAAGTAATGCACAAATAAACATCTGTGCAAAAAGAATTGAGAAAACTGTATTCGTGACCCAAAATCTGTAAGATTTAGTTGCTAGTCATTTCTTGGGATATTGATGTTAATCATTTTCTCCCTCACCTCCAGATACCCATTGTTTTGTTGGCCACCATTCAGTTGACAACATACAAGTAGATATTCATTATTTAGATTTTTGTTTCTATTCTTATACATAGTGGGCAATATCTATTTGTAGCTCTTTATTCTTGCAAAATCTCTTTGTATTAATAATTAAAACATTTTGTCTGTTAATTCTTACCACTTAGAGTTGTTTTTGTCGAACATATGTTTCAGAGCTTCTTAGCCCCATCGTCAGCAATTACAGGTCTACCACAAGGGAATCTATAAGATATTTTGATTGTATTTACTCCAAAGAATTTGTACTGTACTTAAAATCTGCTCACTTATATTACTTCCATCACATATAATTGAAGACCTCTCTGAAATAAGGATGTAACCAACAATTTTATGTCATGATCTTTAGATGAAACACTATCTTATAGCCAAGCTCAATTGAATGGTAAATGATACCACGTATTTAACAGTATTCCACTATGTACTGGGTAAGTTAAAGAAGATTACATAAATATTCTTCATCTGCATCTGATTTTGTGTGTCCCCATTCTGGAGGTCAAGTTTTTGACTAAAGCCTCCATCTACCTCAGTCATTCCATGTCTCCTCTTCTATCATTTCCATCCATTCAACTCCTCTTGTCTTGATATTCTTATTAACTTATTCATTCCATTCATCCATCCATAGTAATTCTGCCTGAGGGCAGGTCTTTCACTGCAGTAACAGCATTTTCATGCTGTACTTCGCAGCTTTACTAGGGAATTATAGGTGTAGTAGCTTCCCGTTGCTTTCCACACCGGTGATGGATGATGATGATGGCTCGATGATTTTCGGGGACTGTTGGGCCCTAAGCTTCCTGACATTTGTCTTACAGGTGAGGAAAAACCCCAAAAAAACCTCACCCAGGAGCCTGTCTGGGAATCGAACCCGGGCCCACTGTGTGACAAGGCAGCACATTACCTCGAGACTACAGCAGTGGACATTCATTCCATATATATATATATATATATATATATATCGGCCGACCTTTCACCCTCTTTCCTCCTAATCTAAATGACAGTGCTTCTCTTGGTATTCTTCAGTATTCATTATTTTATTGTGGTCATAAAGTCTTATTCTGCTATCTTCCATTTCATCTTGTATTTTATCCAACTTCAAATTGAGTTTACGTAAATAAGATGATGTTCCTTAAATAACAATGAATGTTTCATCCCTTTACAGAAGTTAATGATTAAATACTTTTTCGAAGGGTCTTCAATTAATGAATAATTTTAATAAAAGCATGTCTGGTCAGTGTCTTACATAGAATATTTTGAAAGATAATTTACAACATTTTGAAGATAAAAGAGAGAAGTAGAGATGAACAAATTTTTTATCTCCATGTTCCTACTTGAAGGTGAGAAATTCTTTTGTAGTCTCTACCATTTCTTCAGTTATCAAGTTGATATGTTTCACTTCCAAATGTAGAAATTGGTGTCATTAGAAAGATTACATCTGTTTGCCAGTAAATGTCTCCTAGGTTTAAATAATACCCTAGATTCTGAAGATAACCATTAAATCTGTAACAACATAAACAATCAGTTAACAGAAATTTTATAAATGAGGCAATTTTATTTCTCCTCTTAGGAAAAGATCTAATTGCATCAGATCTGGACTCATTTGATTATATTGTTAAATTTAACATCAGTTGCATTTGCAGGATATTCATGAATACAGACAGTAGACATGCACAGCCTGCTGATATACCAACAAATATTCTAGATGTTACGATGTTGAAGTAATTCAAAATAAAATTGCAGTTAAAAATTATATAATTAATACACATGTTGTGGGATAAAAATATAAGTAATAAAAATAAATAATTAAAAAAGTAATAAATAAAATGAATATATATCATACAATTGTTAAAAGCATCATTACTTATGGAGCAGAACTTTGGCCATTAACAACAAAAACAAATAAGTACCTTTTGGCAACGGAAATGGATTTTATACGAAGGGCCACAAGAATTTCAAGAAGAGAAAAAATTAGGAACTCAGTTATAAGGGAGAAAATGAAGATTGAAGACACTATTTTAGATTATATTAAAACTCAGCAATTAAGATGGTACGGACATGTCCAGCGATTGGAAGAGGATCGACTACCAAAATCTGTTTTGGAATGGAAACCTGAGGGAAGACGAAGCAGAGGAAGACCTAAAACCTCCTGGAGTCAGGGAATATGTTTTTATATGATGGAGAAACATCTACAACCAGGAGATTGGATGGACCGACAAAATTGGCTATTAGGAATCGGACGATGTCAAAGACATTAATCAACCGATGATCTATCTATCTAAATTAAACAAATGAAAAACACAGAATATTAAGGTGAGTCACTGTGAAGAATGGTAAAAATTAACTTGTGATAAAATAACTGTGTCTGATTCTAAATATCTGACATTAAAATTTGTTTGTTAATTGAGGTTAGATTAACTTTACAAGTATATGCATTTTTTTGGATATCTTAAACCCTGCAGTCTAAATTACTTTTTAAATAATTAAAGTTTGGCATACAGTTTGAGATACAACTTTCTTATCTTTTAAATAAAATCTTTTTAAATCAAAGAAGTGAAGTAATTTTATAAAGAAAAATTATGTTTGAACTGGGAGTCAAACTCCAGATCTGTGACTCTGTATGTCAATGCAATAACCGTTTTGCCATTTGAACTTCCGATAGGAACGTCAAATTTCTTTCCATTTATACAATTCTCCTTTCATCTGAAGGCCAATAGCCATCGCTATCAACAACGCTATCTGACGACTTCTATTTGAAGTATTTTTATTGAGAATTTGAACATTACTTCTTCTTCTCTTCTTCCTTCCAAGTATTAGGCCAAGGCCTGTTACGATCCTATAGAAAATTTTCCCTCCAGCATTTCATAGGACGGCCCAGTGATCTTCGTCCTCTTGGTATATAATTATAAACAGCTTTGGGGATCCGATTTTGAACTCATTCTTCCAAGATGGTGTTTCCAATTTAGTTGGTACTGTTTAATATATTCCAAAATTGGCGTAGTCTTCAATTCCTTTTCCGATCCCATCTGGTGTAACCTGCTGTTCTGCGCATGAATCTCATTTCACAAGCCGTTATTCTGCTTTCATGTTGTCTTTTTTGTGTCCATGCTTCACTACCATAGGTCAACACTGGTCTAGCCAAAGTGTTACATAAACTTACTTGTGTTTTGCACTCTTTTAACTTTACTATCTAACCTCTCTTGGTTAACTCTTGTTTTTTTGGACCCCGACGCTATTAGGGCATCCGAGGGCTAGGGAGTCTTTCCTTTCTTCCATTTCTTCTTTCCTTTATTTTCTTTTCTTCTCCAGAAAAGCCTGATCAGAGGCTATAAGATGGCAGCCCCATCACTGGTCTTGCCTTCCTTTGGCCAGTAACCAATCGAAGGGACTATTATTATGCTTTCAAGTCTTATAAGAACATTAATTTTAAGTGATAAAGCTTATTATTTTGATGTTAATTCAAAATATAACATCAAAAAAGTTAAATTATATTTAAAGTTCTTCTCTAGTAAGTCTTATTGTATCTTTAATATTTTAAATGCTTGATACAATTGAATTTTAACTTGGAAAAATATATTTTTTATATATAAACCATTTACGAAAATTTAGTTTTCAAATAATATTTAACTGATTATACTATAGTAGTTTCATCATGTAGTGAGTAAAGTTTCCTGCAAATTTAATAGCACCAATTTTGTTATTCATGAGAAAAATTAAAATTATTCAGACTGAATAGATTAATGTATCTATATCATACATCATGTTTTTCTAACATGGAAACTGTAGTTTTCAAGAGGCATCCTTCTCATCCTCAGTCACAACTGTCAAATTTTTGTTTGAATCTTCATCTACAATGTTACCATCTGGTGTTGATTTTATGAACCTTGAGATCAAGTCCCACTCGCCGGGAATTTCACATTTCATGATCTAAATTTGTTCAAATCTATAAATTTTGGAATTCCCAGCAAGCAGGACTTGATCTCCAAGGTTCATCAAATCAACACCAGATGGCAACTTTGTAGATGAAGATTCAAACAAAATTATATTTGAAAAGAAAAATTATACGCTCAGACTGGGGTTTGAACCCAGGACCTTTGGCTTTCTAGGCCAGTGCTCTACTGTTGAGCCACCTGAGAAACTCCAATCTAAATGCAAATTTTTTCTCCTATACATTGTTAATTCCTGATCACTGAATGCTATGAGCATTTGCTCGATCATACAAATGACAGCTTCTTGTTTAAGAAGACATTTATTGGGAATTTAAACACTACTTTATAAAGCTTGTAGGGCTTCTTTTGATGTTTTTATTATTAATTTAACATTTCTCACTGAAAGATAAATTAAATTTGAAGAGAAAAATTATACACTCACACTGGGGTTTGAGCTAAAGGTCCTGGGTTCAAACCCCAGTCTGAGCATATAATTTTTCTCTTCAAATTTAATTTATCCTTCAATGAGAAGTGTTAAATTAATAATAAAAATATCAATTCAAACAAAAATTTGACAGTCATGGCTGAGGATGAAAACTGCAATTTGCATGTTAGAAAAACATGATGTATGAGGTAAAATATGAATTGACTCATTTTATTAATTGAAGAACTTCATAATGTTGTTTCCCATTATTAACTTATGAAAGCTAATCTAGTCATAATCATTTATACAAAACTTTTTATTAATGTCAGTTAATGAAAATCTTGTATATAATTTTTTGACTTTATGTCATTCTTCACAGCTGAAACCCCTTAAACTTTCTTCAATATGATAATTCTTTTTTTTAAATAATCAAATATCAGAATGAGAAATTAGTAAACCTATATCTAATTTTACATATAAAGGCAAATTTAAAGACAGTTTAAAGTATTTTCACTTGAGTATAGGAGGACTGAAACATAAATGGTTAAATACCATATGCCTAGCAAGACATATTGCACCAACAATTATACTGTCACTAGTGTTAAATTGACTGTTATTAGTTGCTCTTCCTCCATGACACTGTGTTTAATGGGACATGCAGTATTGAAATTCTGGTCAGGGGTCAGAGCCCGATGTTATCTAATTTATTCTGTAACACTATTTAGGAACCCTTCATGGTGTAGTTGTCCATTACATTGATGTGTGGCCAGCAGCAAGATGCTTCCCCTCCCTTCCTAATCATCTAACACTTACTTAATAGTGCCGGTCTTTATGTATCGTTTAATGGTGGGGAAATCTATGTCCTTGTTAGAGGACACAACTTATGTGGTTTCCTCATCAAAGTTACGCAGTTCTGAAAAAGCTACTAAAGTGATCTGTTTCCTGCTGTGAGACCACAGTTTGTATCTCTGATAGCTCACAGGTATCAGTATTCAATAATGTTGTGTGATTTTTTATTATTGTTTAATTTTAACAACTTAATTTAAAATAATAACTAACTAACTCATTGGCTCTATTGAATCCGTAGATTCATGACTGCATGGACATAAGCTATCCATACATCCCTGTCCTGAGCTAATGTTTTCCAATTATCCCCTGTATAATCTACTTCCTTCAAATCATGGATAATTTATTATCCCACCTCATTCTTGGTTTACCAATTGGATGTTTTCCTTCTGGTTTTCCTACCAGAAGCTTCCATACACCTCTTTCATTTTCCATTCATGCCACATGTCCTGCCCATCACAATCTACGAGACTTAATTGTTCTTATTATATCTGGCTTCCTATACATACCATGTAGCTCACTATTATGTAGTTTCCTCCATTCACTTGTCTATCTTTTTTTTTTTTGTCCAAAAATATTTCTAAGAACTTTATTCTCAAATACTCGTAATCTTCTTTCCTCCCTTAAAGTAAGAGTCCATGCTTCACATCCATATAATATAACTGGTAGAATCATCATCATCCATGCAAGTGTTGGACAATGTGGCCTGTTATGGTCTCAAAGAGGAATTTTTCATCCAGCATTTTGGGAGAATAGCAGTTTTATATATTTTCAGTTTGACACTTTTTTTAAAGTAATGTGTAATAGCATGCATTTCCAGAATTGAACCTGTGTTTAATTTCTTTGTGCATCTCATTCCTATTTGTAATTATTATTCTTAGATATTTGGATTGAGCCACTTCTTCAAAATTTCTCTCATTTGTCATTAGTTATCCATTTCCATTATATAATGCATTTCTATGTGTGAACGTATAATTAGTTTTACTGATGTTTATTTTCAGTCCCACTTTCTTAGTGTTACTCAATAGAGTGTGCATGTTGATCTTTTGTATCTCCTTGCTATCACTCAGTAATACTAAATCATCATCATCATCGTCCTTTCAAGTATTAGGCCCAGTGGCCCGTTACGGTCTCCCGCCATCTCCGAAAAGGTCGACCCAAAGATCTTCTGCCTCGAGGAATGTAGTGAAGAATTTGTTTTGGTATTCTGTGATGATCCATGCGCTGAATATGGGCTAGCCAGTTGTTTCTATATTCTTGGAGGTATTCAGATATAGGTACGATGTTTAACTCTCTGGCTATTGTTGAATTTCTTTGGTGGTCTAGAAGGCTATAACCTGCTGTTCGTCACAGAAATTTCATCTCTGTGGCTGTAATATGACAATCATCCTGAGTTCTGATGGTTCAAGCTTCACTGCCATAACAGATTATGCGTCTAGCGAGAATTTTATAGATTTTCATTCTTGTGTGTCTCTGCACTTTTGATGGTTTAAAAACTTGGTTGATAATTCTTAAAGCTTTATTATAGTTTTGTATTTTAAAGGATGTAGCACATTCCTCATTATAAGTTAGATTATATCCTAAGTATTTAAATGAATTAACTTGCTCTAATATTGAATTCTGAATACAAATTTTACTTCTTACTGGGAATTTCCCTTGAAAGGCCATAACTTTAGATTTTGTTGTTGATATTTCCATGTTAAATCGTTGGGCTATTATATTAAGATGATGAGTGGAATATTGTAATTCATCTTCATTATTGCCGAAAAGAGCATGATCATCTGCATATAAGAGTGTGTCTAAAATTGTGTGTCTTGAGAGAGGAATATTACCATGAACTGTCAATCTCCAGTGTCTGATGATAGCATTAATGTATACATTAAATAGAAAAATACTAAATAAATAATATAATATATTTATTATAATATAATATAATATATTTATTATAATATAATATAATATATTTATTTATTTATTTATTATCTTTATATTGTGACTTTTCTTTTTGTTGTGTTCATTGTAGAGCAGTTTGAGGACCACCCAGTCATGGTGGGATCCCCAGTGAAATATAATTTAATATCCTTGAAACTAATTATCTTTTTCATAGTTATAATTATAATTATATCTTACACATTAAGTTATGTAGATAGGAAATAACACTATGAGGTTTTTTAATATTGTTTATTTTTTATTATTTCACTCACCTCATACTTCATAATTCATAGCAGACCCTGGGTTTCTTCACATCTTTTGTGACATTCTCAATGCTGCGTCACGTTCACAACTGACGTCCAACGGCCTTCTATCCTGCAGACTGACCTCCGCGCCATCTGGTGGCCGACCGAAGAATTTCCAAATCAGTCCTCTTTCTTTATAACCGGGTATTTCAAAATTCATAGTTGTATTTTCATTCTTGCATATGTAAATACAACTATGAATTTTGAAATACCCGGTTATAAAGAAAGAGGACTGATTTGGAAATTCTTCGGTCGGCCACCAGATGGCACGGAGGTCAGTCTGCAGGATAGAAGGCCGTTGGACGTCAGTTGTGAACGTGACGCAGCATTGAGAATGTCACAAAAGATGTGAAGAAACCCAGGGTCTGCTATGAATTATGAAGTATGAGGTGAGTGAAATAATAAAAAATAAACAATATCTTACACAGTTTAAATTTCAAGAGTTTTAATAATGTTGTTGTCTTGGATGCAGCAGACCTGGGTTTGAACCCCAATCGGGGCAAGTTTCCTGAGTGAGGTTTCTATTAGAATTTTTCTTCTCCTGTAAGACAAATATTAGGAAACTTTAAGGCCTAAATAGTTCCCAATCTAGTTTGATATAACTGAATACAGCCATTTTCCATATCGGAAAAAAAGTGAAACAACAGACTCGTCTTCTAAGATGACATGATCGAACATTCCAAAGCATTAATAAATATGGACTAGTATTGAACTATTATAGGAAATATCACTATGAGGTAAAATTTAAAATAGATTTGTTCACCTCACCACATATCCCATCTTCTAATTAGAAGGAATGGTCAACGGAAAGAAGGTTAGAGGCAGAAAAAGACATTAGATGATAGACAATATTAAAATAAATGGTTTGTGTATGGACACAAAAAGAAAGGCTGAGTTAAGGAAAGAATGGAGAATGCTGTGTTTGCAGTGAAAGACCTACTCTTGGGCAGAACACTATATATGTATGTGTGTGTATATATATATATATATATATATATATATCTTAGTTTAACCTCTCCCTCTATAGGTACTTTTATGTGCCCCACACCACCCAAGTTTAAAGGAACAATCCTGCCTCTGGACGCACCTACTTTTTTTGACCACCAAGGACATGGAGGACTTCCCCGATGAGTGATCAACTCAATGTCAGGGCCTCTCTAAGACGACACAAACATTTAAGACAAGACATACTATTCACTCACACATTCATACTAAACAAAGTAAGTATGATATGGGTGATTGTGATAGCCACATGATGTTCAAGGACCATTCGGGCCCCAGAGTTTCCAGACATTTATCTTACAGGTGAGGAAAAATTCCTAAAGATAACCTCACTCAGGAAACTTGTCCTGACTGGGGATCAAACCCAGACCAACTGCGTACAAAGCAACAATATTACTCCAAAACCACAATGATGGACTATGATTTCCATACAGGATGAAACTAATGTATGCAGATTTTTAGTAAGAACCTTGTGTCAAGAGCCTATAGTCTATAGTTTGCAAATGTTTGGTTTTCTATGAAAAATAATTTTATACAGATGTTTATGTTTATTGGTGCATTACTTTATATTGATGGTGAGAATAAAACTGGTTTCACATAGTACACAAGGGACATGAAATTAAACAAATTTTCCTTTACACCCCTGCAGTATTGTTAGTTTCTGTAAGAATGTTTATCTAATTTTGTTTCTTTTAATTTAATTTGTGCTAAACAGACCATGAAATAAAACAATACCAAAGGAAGTAGCTGTACTATTTCAATTCTCATATCCTTCTTCATTACGTGTATCCAGCGGTGGCTGATGATACAAGTCCATTGTATACTTATGCTATAAGTTGCAATGAGGCTGCATTTGAACATGCAGCTTATGTGGGCATTCAAGGTGAGTGTCCATGAGGTTAAAAGAAAGAGATATAGGAAAGACAGAAATGAACCCTTCAGCCTCGAATGCTCTAATACCATCAGGGTCGAAGAAAACAAGAGGTCAGGGAAGGGAGACTGGATAGGAAAGTAAAAAGAGGGATCTGGTACTAGAAAAGGAAGAAATACCAGATTGGTTAAAGATAAAAGTAAGGAGCAAAACACAAGTAAATGGAAGCAATGTTTTGCTCAGCTTGGGCACCTTGTGGTCGCCATCCACATATCCCCTAGATGGAGATCCCTGATATGTAATGTATGGAAATCAAACCAATAATCACCTCATTATAAAGTAATTAGTTAACAATAAATAATTATCGTCATCATCCATCCATGCAAGTATTAGGCAATGTAGCCTGTTATGGTCTCAAAGAGGAATTTCCCATCCAGTGCTTTTTGGATGTCCCAGCAATCTTTTGCCTTGAGGGCAGTAATGAAGCATAGCTTTTGGAATTCTGTGAGATTCATTGAAGATGGGTTTTCCAGTTGTTCCGGCATATGATGGAGAATGGGTTCTACACCCAACTCTTTTATAATTTCCTCATTTCTTTTATGGTCCCACTTTGTATAGCCTGCTGTATGGCACCTAAATCACATCTCATTTCCTGTTATTCAGCATTCATCTCTTCATCATATTGTCTATGCTTCACTACCATATCTTAATACTGGTCTTGCAAGAACCTTATAAAGTCGTAATCTTGTGTTCTTTTGTACTGAAGATGGTTTTGTAATATTCTTAATTATCCCCATTGTTTGTTAACAATAAATTTCTGTACAAATGTATTTTTTTGTGAGACAACAATACATTTGTGACCCAAAGTGCATAAAACGTTTTAATTATATGTTGTTGTTGTCTAATGTGCTGCATCTAACACTGAAGTCAATAGCAGTCTTGCTCTCCAGTACTTTGAGATCTTAGAATCTTCATATTTGTCAGCGATACAGTTGTTCAGATGACCTTCATCCATTTCTTCACCTGGGTGATTGCATAAAATGCATTTTGGTGAAGGCAGAACATTGATTTTGAAAAATGTGTTTTGCCAGACAGTCGTAGGCCATTGTCATTTTAAAATGTGCTATTTCTGTTTTTCTTGGTATATCTCTGGTATATCAATATTTTGTATTAGGTATTCCCATTTTTTGTTTCTGGCCACTGTTTGAAGACTATTGTCATTTGTAATTTTGGATTTTAACTTTATGTGGCATTTTACTAAGGAGAAAGGTGGTGGTTTAGATCCAGGCAATTGTTCAATACAAGATCCTTGTTTGACGAGGAAATTGGTTGTTTCTTTACTGGCAATCCCACAGTGGGACGGTAGTTATTTGAGGACAACTTCTTTACCACAGTTTCACAGGTCAGTAATAATGCTGTAGCATTCTTTGCAGTCAAGACTTTTTGGCCAGTAAATTGCCTGTGTAGTTGCTTTAGAGTCACAGAGGAGCACTTAATTTGGAAAACATGGCTTTTAGTGTTGGTTTTGGAGAGAGATTTTTATAGTATGAATTTCACCATCAAAATTTGTTGTTCCTTGTCCAGCATGGCAGTAAAATGAAAAGAGGGAGCATGTTCCTCCTGCTCCAGCACCAATTTCAGCATTTATGAGTGAGCCATCAGTGTAGACGTGCAGCCAGTCTTCTTTAATTATATATACCACAAAGAATTTAATCTGCACAAAATTATTACTTCCATTTTGTATAAAAAATTATGATAGTATTCACTTCACAAAAATAAAGTACTTAGGAAAATTGTTGGACCAAAGAGAGATGAACAGACAGGTGAATGAAGAAGACTACATAACAATGAACTACATGGTCTTTATAGGAAGCCAGATATAATAACAGTTAAGTCTCGTAGACTGCGATGGGCAGGACATGTTGCACGTATGCAGAATGAAAGACTTGTATGGAAGCTTCTTGTAGGAAAGCCAGAGGGAAAACGCCCAGTTGGTAGACCAAGAATGAGGTGGGAGAATAACATTAACTATGATTTGAGGGAAGTAGATTATACAGGGAATGATTGGAAAGGATTAGCTCGGGATAGTGATGTATGGAGAGCTTATGTCCGTGCGGCCATGAACCTATGAGTTCGATAGTGCCAGTGAATAAGTAAGAGTTAGTTCACTTCACAAAAATGAGTACCTACTGTAAATTGTATGAATAATAAGCTGTTAATTAATGACATTGATAGATTAAAGTAGTAGAGGTTTAATTGTTTGATTTGCATTGCATGAATTAATGTTACTAACCTCAGTTACATTTTTCTGTAGAAATCTGGTTGTTATTCTATTTGTATGATTATGGAACACCTACATAGCTTTTTGCATGACTCTCATGAATAAGTGGGTTTGGTGAATAAGAACATCCTCCCAGACAGTCATACACATTCTTCCATTTCTACTTCTTCAGTGAAGGTCAGGTCAAAAACATAAGTTTAACATTAAAAGAATATCTTGCTTATTAGAAGTAAAAAATAAAAAATTTAATTTTTTTTGTCCATTCTGTAAAGTTTCATTCTACAAAGTCAGGAAGTTTTTATTTAAATGATTAGTATTTATTTGTCTACCTATATAGAGTACAGAAAAAGGTTGTATCTGATTGTTCTATTATGAATCTGCAGTCAAAGAGTAAATACTTTTCATCCATGAAATTTTTAATTATTGTTAAATGAATTTGTATAAGCTATGGGAACAGTGTGGATTCATATTTGAGATCTTGCATTTCAGTAGAGGAGATATCTTAATTAATTTGTGGACATGTTAGTAAAATGTTTCTTCTTTGTGCTTAACATAAATTTTGAATTATATAAAAATGCTAAATTTCATGGATACAAAAATGTTTACCTTTCAAATATATGTATTGTGTGTTGAAATACTTTTGGATGTATAAATTTATACTTTAAATGTAAAACAGTATTGTAATATTATTATAATTTTTTTTAAATCCATTATGCTGTTTTGTTTGTTCTATAATTTATTATTTTTATTAATTGACCTTGGTAGTCTAGGGCTTAACTTCCTTGTTTCTTGTCTCAAGAATCACAGGTTCAAATCTGTGGAGTGGTAGACTTTAAACTATGGGACCTGAGTCTAAAGATTTTTTGGGCTTGTTAAAAAACTTCAAGCCTAAATTAGAGCCTCTGCACAAGATTTAATAAGCCTTTCCTATCCAAGCAATACTTTAGTTGCCCATTAAATGTCTCTTTGAGGTGATAGATAACCATTTGTCATTTGCTGATATCTGTAGGGAAATGATCTTAACTAAATTAACTTGGTTAAGTCACTTCCATAAGGGATGGCCCTCGATCTACATGGGAATGTACAGTATTGACCGACTACTAATAATACTACTATTACTACTATTTCAATTTCAATTTGAAATGCTTGAATATTTTTGGCCTTGTTTGTGTCTAAGATCTTTAGATGTTTCAGTTGGCTGTGTTTGTGCATTGTTGCTTGTATTCATATATATTATGTCTTGTGCACATACAACTAAGATTATAATTTTATTTCTCTTTATGCTTATTTATAGATTATTTAACATCTAAGATTATATATGACAAGATAAGAAAAGTAAATGCTTGGACGGGATTTGAACCCGGACCTCTGAGTTGATATCTCAGTGTACTACCACTTACGCTACCATGCGAATCCAGAACAAACATTTATTTTGTAGATATATATATATATATATGTTATATGTATTTGTGATTTTTTAATTTTTATAGCATTATTGTTTTTATTATTGTTATTGTTATTATTATTATTATTATTATTATTATTATTAGTATTATTATTATTATTATTATTATTATTATTATTATTATTATTATTATTATTATTATTATTATTATTATTATTATTATTACAATATAATTATTGTTATTAGACAGATATTATTATTTTATATTTATTTCAGGACTGTTTCTGTTATATACACAGGTATCCTCAACCAAAATAATTATTTTTTCTTCCACACTTCCTGGTCATGCATGTCTGCTTCTGTCATATGTTGTCTTGAATTCCCTTTATCCACATTGGCTTTGGTCTACCATGTTTCCCTTTTCCAGGCTATATATTTTGGTTTTTTAGCATTAAGTTTTTTTACAATGTATGAGGAGCTGGCCCATAGCATCAACCTCCAACCTGGAGGACCAGAGACTTTTTCTGGAGTCCACCATAGATCAGTTGCTTTCACTGCAGCTAATAGTCTTATCCACCCTTTATTGCCTCGTCTTCCATCTGTACCATACTGTAGGTCTTCTACTCTTGCTGCATCTGTCGATGTGGTCTTCACTGTAACCCTAGCTAGGGACCCTCCCAAGGTACTTTCTGCCAGGTCAGCTAAACCTAGGTTTTTTAATGAGGTGTTACTCCTCCCCTCCTCCTTTCTCATTTGGATTTGGGACCGGCAATGGTGGAAGATATTATTATTACTATCATTATCATCATTAAAGAATTTAAATTAAACCTTTTTTTTATCTGATTTATGCTCTGTATTTATAGATTTGTTTTGCTAAATCAAGTTGTATGTTCTCATAGGTATCAACTGAATATGTCAGTTCATTGGCTGCATTGTGCAGTCTTTGCACTAGCTTGTTTAGCAGTGTCTTCTCGATTTCTGAAGAAGCGTAGTGTTGGTAGTTTAGAATCCAAAGAACACTTTGATGATTACCGTCTTCCAAGAAGCATCGTCCCCACAGGTTATCACCTGGAATTAATCCCATATCCAAGTGAAGGTCATTTCAGAGGTCATGTGCACATGAATATATCAGTTCAAGAACCAACACATACAATAGTGCTCCATGCTTATGAACATCTCCGCATTGTACACCAGCAAGTAACAGTTCGACTTGTTCGTGGACCTGTTAGAAGAGTTCTTGTTGAAACTGCAAACAACTTATATGAAGGGTAAGATGATTTTTAATTTTTATTAATATTTACTTTCTCAATTCCCTTTCTTAAATCCAGGTTGTTCTAACTCCATGTTTTAAATCACAATAATAGCACTGTTTGATGAAAGGGTTTTAACACTTTCTGACCATAATATTACAATTTGATGTGTGAAACTGATACAGAAGAGGAGTCAGAATATCATGAATACATAAAACAAGATTTTTTAAATGGAGTAGAACAACCTGATGTAGGATCACTGGTCAGTACATGAAATTCGACCTCATTCAGTTTGCCCTTCCATTCTGTAGCTAAATTATTCAGCACAGAGTTAAGCTAATCAACAGACATACATACAACTTTCTAATTCACAACTGATGTTAATTTTAAATTGATCATGCTACCACAATGGTCATGAATGCACAGTGTGCAGAAGTTTTAGAATCACCCTTGTACATAGCAGACTTCCTTTTCATGTAATCCAAGTATTCCATAATCATCTTGGGCCTATCTGATTTATATTATAATTTAAATTAATTGATAATTATTATTAATTATGTATTAATGATTTTTCTTAAAGTATGGATCAGAAACTTGTTCTGTATTGTATTATTAACAGTAACTCTATTACAATGCCGGAGTTTGAAGAGCCTCTTCCTATATCAAGCATTTCACGAGACAACAACAAAGAGAGGTTTTCTATCACAATGCTGCAGGAACTTGAGAAAGGAGCTTCTTATCAAGTTGATCTTGAGTTCTATGGAGCTCTCAACACTGAAATCAATGAAGGTTTCTTTAGAGGAAACTATGAGAATTCTGATACATCAAGAAGGAGGTAAGTTTCAAATTTATTTTAAAATACAATAGGAAGTATCATTAAGAGGTTTGTATAATAATTAAAACATTTTGTCTCTTCATTCTTACTCTTACAGTTGTTTTTGTCGAACATATGTTTCAGAGTTTCTTAGAATGTAATCGCTGACGATGGGGCTAAGAAGCTCTGAAACATATGTTCGACAGAAACAACTCTAAAAGATAAGAATGAACAGACAAAATGTTTTAATTAGGTTTCAAATTATTTACAATTCTTCTGACAAATGATTATACATGGGCTGTTTCTTTAGTTTTGGTAACTATTTATTTTCTGGATACATGGTTGTAAGTTTTAGAGAGACCTTCGATGTAGTCACCAGCATTGCATACAATGTGTTCCCAGCGATGTGGTACCCGTCATATGCCGTCGGCACTGCCTAATCTCTGGATGGTGCATGGAGACTGATTAACTGCACTCAAAATATCGTCCACTGTTCTGAATCTCTTCCCATGTAGTGGTTCCATGAGCTTAGGAATGAGGTCGAAGTCGCAGGGACTTATGTCCGGAGAGTATGGAACGTGGTAGAGCACCTCCCAACCCCAGCGATTGAACAAATCAGACACCGCTCCTACTACATGTGCCCTTGCATTGTCATGAAGAATTATGGGTGCATGAAGTGTCGTTGGGTTCTTCTTAACGCTGCTTGCAGATTGTTTTGTAGAATCTTATAATGGTACTCTGCATTGACAGTCTGGTTTAGGGGAATGACATGTTTTAACATAACACCATCCCATTCGTAGGCTAGGATTAGGATCATTTTCATATTTGTAGCTGTCTGCTGAACTATTGTTTTTCGCGGTGACCCTGTATGATGCCATTTTCAGACGATTGACGTTTTAACTGTAGTTTGTATCTTTTTTCCCAGGCCTCATCAATGGTGATGATATGTTGTAAGAAGGGTTCTCCTTCCCTCTCATAATGCTCCAAGTGCATACAAGCAGCTTCATATTGCAGAAATTTCTGCATCTCCAATAACTCATATGGGACCCAACGTGAAGCAATTTTTCGCATCCTAAGGCAGATCTTAAAGATTCACAATGCAGAGTCAAAAGTGCTAGTCCAGTATCTGCGGCTAACTCTCGATAGTGCAGTTCCGATCTGCTTCCATTAATGCGGACACTGTCTTCACGTCATTCTCACTAACCAGTAGATGACCAGATCTTGGCATATGTGACGCATTTTTGTGTCCTTCTTTAAAGGCTTGTACCCATCTTGCCACTGTTCGGTATGGCAATGCATCTGCACCACAAGCCTCTCACAATCCTTGGTGACACTGTAGTGCATTTCTGCCTCTAGCACATTCAATCTTCAACCAGATTCTCTGCTTCTGCTGTGAAAACATTGTACAATGTTATACTGCGACACCTAGATCTAAACTGATAACTTTCGGTTTATCGTTACGTGAGGAGGGGAGGGGGGAATGGCGAGTCCATATGCTCAGATGGAGGGGAGGCACTGAAACTACACATGCAATAAACAGAATTGTCAACCTAGTTTTATTTGGATTTCACACTATTGTTGCCAAAACTAAAGAAACAACCCATGTACTTCTGACAGAAAACAATGGCCATAACAAAAATCTGCATATATATAAGTGTCCACTGCTGTGGTCTCGAGGTAGTGTGCTACCTTGTCACGCAGCGGGCCTGGGTTCGATCCCCGGTTGGGGCAGTTTTTCTGGGTGAGGTTTTTATCGGGGTTTTTCCTCACCTGTAAGACAAATGTCAGGAAAACTTTAAGGCCCAAATGGTCCCTGAAATCATATGGCCATCATTATCATCATCATCATCCTCATCATCATCATCCTTCACCGGTGTGGAAAGCAATGGGAAGCTACCATACCTATAATTCCCTAGTAAAACTGCAAGCATAGCATGAAAAGATTGCAGTGAAGGACCTGCCTTCAGGCAGAATTACTATGGATATATATATATATATATATATGTGGGTGTGTGTGTATGTATGTATGTGTGTTATCTGTATCTGTAAATGCTCTAACAGTTCCAATTTTTATTCTTTGAAAGAGGTATTATCCTCCAAAAATCAGCAAAATTTGACCATTAGGAGTGGGGGATTACTATGGCCGCCATGTTTGTTTTCTTGCAACATAACTTAATATATCTATTATTATTCTACAATCTATATGGTGTAACAGTCCATTGTTAAGCCATAGCCTTTCCTTTGTTAGGAGTTACTAGACCAAGTTAATTTGGTTACACTTATTTGCCCACAGTTGTCATGAATGGTATGCAGTAAACATACCAACCCATTGAGACATCTAGCAGGCAACTAAGATATTACTAGGTCGGTAAATTTTGCTTTTAGACCTCTTTATTCAGGCTTAAAGATCTTTTATGAGCCTGAAAATCTTCATACTCAGGACCCACAGCTTGAAGTCCCTGACAGAGGACTTACTCCTTGGATTTTTCCATCCTAAAAAACCCATTGATCGCAGCCAAATTAGAACCCATGACCCCTGGGACCAGAGACAAAGAATATAACAACTAGTCCATTGTGGTGAACAAATATTATTATTATTATTATTATTATTATTATTATTATTATTATTATTATTATTGTTATTGTTATTATTATTGTTATTATTATTGTATAAACAAACAAAGAAGTATTGAAATGGATACCTCCTAGAAAAGGGAAACGTGGTAGACCAAAGCCTACGTGGATAAAGGGAATTCAAGACAACATGAAGAAGACAAATATGACAGAAGCAGACACACAAGACTGGGAAATGTGGAAGAAAAAAATTGTATATTTTGGTTGAGGATACCTGTGTAAATAACAGGAACAATCCTGAAATAAATAAAATAATTATTATTGTCATTCTTCTTCTTCTTCTTCTTCTTCTTCTTCTTCTTCTTCCGAATGCAGTATTGGGTGATGATGCCTGTTCTGCGACTACAAAAACTGATTATTGTCATTATTATTATTTATTAATATTATTATTGTTGGCGGCTCCATGGTGTAAGAGATTAGACACTCGCCCCTCACCTCTGGAGTCTCAAGATCGAATCTCGGTCACTCCAAGTGGGTTTTGTGGTGGACAAAACAGAAATTGGGTAGGTTTTTCTCAGGGGTTTTCTCCCATTTTCCCCTGCCACAATTTCATTCCACCATTTCTCCATACTCACCTCATCCATTTCATTTCACTCATCTGCCCCTGTGATGGTACATCAGGCATGGTCAGCTGGAACCCTTGTCATTCACAGACCTCTATATAAGGGACTTCATCTCATCTCATCCCTTGATCCGACCCTGAGTTGGACACAAGTTGAAGATATTTATTATTATTATTATTATTATTATTATTATTATTATTATTATTATTATTATTATTATTATTAAACTGCACAATCAAGGAAATTATGCAAGTTGAAAAAAACATATTGGAAAAAATAGAAGAAAAACATTTGAAATGGTATGGACACCTCATAAGAATGGAAGAAGAGAGAATACCAAAGAAGATCCTTAATTGGAAAGCTAAAGGAAGAAGTGGAAGAGGCAGACCTAGAGAATGTTGAATGGATGGAGTGAGGAGAACTATGGAAGCTAGAGATCTGAGGGAAGAAGATGCTCTAGACAGGAACCTCTGGCGACAAATCACTTTGGGTTGAAGGAGAAACACTGTATTGTGGAATATTCCTAATTAAAAAAATATGATTATTATTATTATCATCATCATCATTATCAAATGTTGATACAGTAACTGTGTTGGTCTTATGTAACAATGAACACTGTTTCATGACAGATCAACTTGTGCATGTGTTTTAATTTTTGTGGCAAAAAATTGTGTCTAAATTCCTGTTATTGCATGCTGGTGCTGATCCTCCTCCCTCATAAGTGGCAATGTCACAGCCTACTTCTTCTTCTACACTGTAGTTTTAACTGTCAAAACTCTAAACATTCATTAATTCAACTGAAAGATATTATAAATTATTTACAAATAGAAAAATACCAGTGCAATTAATCAGGGTACTTTCACATTTCTTTTAACAAAAAGTGTTATAACAGTTATAAAAAGCATGTTTTATCTCTTAGGCTTTTAACAACTGCATTGCATAATTTAATTTAATTTCTGAATGATTCTAAGTCCCGCGCCGTAGCCGAGCGGTTAAGGTAGGAAGGCTTGGCGCAGAGCTACGGGACTTGCGCTGGTTCGAGTCTCCATGGGGGAAGAAATTTTCTCATGGTATTTCGGCCAGTATAGGACCGGTGCCCACCCAGCATCGTGAGGCAATTGGGTAGCTACAATAAGTAGCGGCTCCAGGTTGAGGAACCAGCTATAACGGCTGGGGGACTCGACATGCTAACCACATGTCACCCCTACACTGGCTGTTGATCATCTACCTCTGTGATTGACACATGTGGATGTGAAGGGCCAGCAGCCAGCTGGTAAAAGGGCAACCGCTGAAAAGTGGAAAGACCCTCAATCGGATCGGAATGATTCTATCACTGATGAAGTATAGTTTGGACTTAAGCATTACTTTAAACGTATTATTATTTTTATTATTATTGTTATTGTTATTATTATTATTATTATTATCATTATCATCATCATTATTATTATTATTATTATTATTATTGTTATTATTATTATTGTTGTTGTTATTATTATTATTGTTGTTACTGTTACTGTTACTGTTGTTGTTGCAAGGATTTTTATGTGTTAAAAGTTAAGATTGCAACATAATATATAGTGGCAAGTTAGACTACAGATTGTCTTTTGTTTTGATTCCACACATCAACAGTTGAATAATGTACAGGGTAGAAATAATATAAATATGCAGATATTAAGTATGAATTCTTTGTGATAAATATAAACAAAAATATTAAACATTCTGGGCAAATGTACATTTAAAAAAAAATCTACAGAAATTTATTGGTCCATTACTTCATAATGATGTCCTTAGAGTATTGGTATGTATTTCACATGGTACATAGAGACATGAAATGAAACAACTTTTTTCTTTTGTATTTTTCAATGAAATACATAATATGCCCCTGATATGTTGCCAATTTCCCCTTATATAATATAATTTAAAATGTTTATTTCATTTCTTTTCTTTTAATTTAATTTGTGCTAAAAAGACTATCTATCTTCGGGTTTTTACAGCTGCTGCTCTCTTCCCGTGCCAAACCTCCAAAGCCTACGGTCTTGGGCATCTTCGATGCTTAGCCCTCTAGCTTGCATTACTGTCTTCATGTTTTCCTTCCATGTTAACCTTGGTCTCCCTCTTTTCTTCTTTCTGTTCGGATGCCATTCATATAGTTGCTTTGGCCATCGCTCATCTTCCATTCTTAAGACATGTCCTAACCACTTTAATTCCTTCTCCTCAATTCTTTCAATTATGCTTTCTTCTGCTTCCATTATGTTTCTAAAAGACCATAAGATTAAAAAAATACAAAAGGAAAAAGTAGTTCCATTTCATGTCTCCTATGTACTGTACTAAACTCAGACCAGTACTCGCCATCATTATAAAGTAATGGACCAATAAATATATTAACAGCGTATATGAGAGAAAAATTTGTGTTTAGATTGGAACTTGCTCAGATAGCTCAGTCGGTAGAGTCTTGGCCTAGAAAGTCAAAGGTCCTGGGTTCAAGCCTCAGTCTTAGCTTATAATTTTTCTCTTCAAATGTGATATTGTAGTAGGTTTAGCTGGTGTCGTATTCACTTAGTTTCAACTTAAATAATCCACACAGATTCTGTGTAATATTCTCACAACCACTTTATTTTCTTCTACTAACTATCAGTAGTAGATCACTCACAATATGCACTAACAATTCATTTTGATTCAATGTTTATTTCACTCATAATTATTTCTGAGTCACATATGAGTTCACTTGCTACAATTTGTCATACACTTCATTGTATTGCTGCTGATTTACAAGTAAGACTGGCCTCCTGTCTTCACCACAAATATATAATCACTTACAACATGGAGTTGCCTACACACATGCGCACTAAACTGTAAAATTCTTATGTTGGCAGTTGGTATGCAGCTACAAAAATGTCTCCCAGCAATGCAAGAAGAATCTTCCCTTGTTTTGATGAACCTGCCTTTAAAGCTCCATTCAAGATCAGCGTAGCTCGCTATACTCGAATGTCAACCCTCTCCAACATGCCTCTTCAAGCCATTGAAATGTAAGTTTAAGGAAATTAAAAATTACTGAGATTATTATTTTAATTGTTATTAAATTTGTTTTTGAGTTCATTATTTAGAGTATTTAACATATGTAATTTTAATTTACAGCACTGATGAACAGGGTTGGGTTTGGGATCACTTTCCCCCAACACCTCCAGTTTCTCCATTTTCTATTGGTTTCATCGTGTCTGACTTTAAAAGTCACAACCCATACACAATGCCTAGTCCAAAAGGTAAGTACAATTATTGTTAATACTTACTTACTTACTTACTCACTGGCACTATCGAACCCATAGGTTCATGGCCGCGCGGACATAAGCTCTCCATACATCCCTATCCTGAGCTAATATTTTCCAATCATTCCCTGTATAATCTACTTCCCTCAAATCATAGTTAATGTTATTCTCCCACCTTATTTTTGGTCTACCAACTGGGCATTTTCCCTCTGGCTTTCCTACAAGAAGCTTCCATGCAAGTCTTTCATTCCCCATACGTGCAACATGTCCTGCCCATCGCAGTCTACGAGACTTAACTGTTCTTATTATATCTGGCTTCCTATAAAGACCATGTAGTTCATTGTTATGTAGTCTTCTCCATTCACCTGTTTGTTCATCTCTCTTTGGTCCAAAAATTTTCCTAAGAACTTTATTCTCAAATACTTGTAATCTCCTTTCCTCCCTTAAAGTAAGAGTCCATGTTTCGCATCCATATAATATAACTGGTAGAATAACAGTTTTATATATTTTCAGTTTAACGTTTTTTGAAAGGAGTTGGGACATCAAGAGTCTCTGCAATGCATAATAGCATGCATTTCCAGAATTGAGCCTATGTTTAGTTTCTTTTTGCATCTCATTCCTATTTGTGATTATTGTTCCTAGGTATTTGAATTCAGCCACTTCCTCGAAATTTTCCTCATTTGTCATTAGCTGTCCATTTCCATTATATAATGTATTTCTACGTGTGACCATATATTTAGTTTTATTGATATTTACTTCCAGTCCTAATTTCTTAGTGTTACTCAATAGTGTGTGCGTGTTGTCCTTTAGTATCTCCTCGCTATCAGCCAATAGTACTATATCATCAGCATAAACTAACAGCTTATTAATACCATTGAGTTGTAAGCCTTCCTCATTCTCTAAAGATTTAATGGCATGCTCTAGTACAAAATTAAATAGTAGAGGAGATGGTGCATCTCCTTGCTTCAACCCATTTTGGATTTCAAAAGTGTCCGAAAACTGTTTGCCTACACGCACCCTACTCTTTGTGCCATTTAGATACATTTGTATAAGTCTAACTAACTTTTTAACCCATTGAAGACACGTTTAAAGCACCAGGTAAGTTCATTGGAAACCCATTTAAATCTTCCCAGCGCTACTCCGGCTGCATTGGATTTTAAATCAGAATAACTAGACTATGTATACTGCATTCTATCACAAATGGATTTCAGATAGTTTGTGTACCCCTGTTTTTTCTTGTGGTATTTTGTACTTTTATGAATAGGAAAGGAATGTGGCCTGTCTGCAACCCTCTTTTTTGCAATTTAACTGTTATCTATTGTTAGTTTGAAGGCTGTGAATGTTGACTAACATTTCAAAAACCATTTTTTACTAACATTTCTCAGTCATTATATTTAAAGTAAACACGAATCATATGTTCTAACAGGAACGGTAAGAAATAACAAAAATATATAATACTGCATATTATAAAAATAAATGAAACTAAACATATAAAAGCATACGCCTCTACATTATCAAATCATAGAAAGTTCTTGCTATATATCTTCTCAAATTATTGATAATGTAAAAAGCAATTTTTCTATAGCACTTTACAAATCTCATCATTACTGGAAAACAATGCCACAACATTGTCATGTCGATCTTCTGCTCCCATACCTTTATTTTATTCTAGAATACTTTTAGCCTTTATGATTTTTTCTTCTTATTCTCCGTCTTTATTCTTCCATAACTTCTTACTGGTGTCAGTCATGTCGGTGTTTTCGTGTTTGGATGATAATAAATAAATGTCTTTCCTACCTTTCCACTTCTATGCTAGAACTCTCCAACTAGATCATGTTGTTAGCTCTCCTTTTTTTTTCTTTCCAATTTGATGTTCACTAAATCCATAGGCATATTTCTTCTGTTAGATTTTACTGTCCCTAATATGTCTCTCATCTACTCAGCTCTAAAAATAAATTAGGAGAACACAATTATAATGTGTAACCTTTCTCTATGAATGGGTTTGCTAATTCTAGGACTACACTCTCATTTGCTGTAAAATCTGAATTTTCATGTGCATCTTGTCCAGTGTTTATTTGAATCATATTCTGAAGAGTACAATTTCTAATATGTTATTCCAAATCGCACAGTTTTATTCCATTTAGAGAGTTTGAACTGAACGTGTTTCTAAAAAAGTTAAATTTACAACCATGATATTGGAAAAAAACATTGAAACTACATATATATTTTACCGTAATAAATACCTAAAATATATTATTCTATAAACTATATCTATAATAAACTATACAATATACTAGGACTACATATATGCTTTATATAAATCAGCAACAAATTTTACAGATGGCGAACATAAATGTTTAATTACTAAAGATAGAGCCAACTTCTTATAGTGGAGGGTTTTAACACAACGAGTGTAGGTCGTGCTTGAGCTGTTTGGACTTTCTACCTGCTCACAAGGGAGACTCGTTAAAATTCTCCAATGGGTTAATAAAATCCATAATTTGTGGTAAACATAATTTATGTTAATGGCTGTATTATAAAAAATAATAAATGATGTTCAGGTATAAAAACATTATTTTTCATCTAGTCTTGTCCCCATTCCAGAGATTGAGTTTATGGACAAATATATGGTATCTTAATATAAAGAAAAATTAATTTATAAGCTCAGGTTATATTTCTGATTCACTGTCTTTATAATTTAGAACCTCATGATGCCATTTCTTATTAATTATTTGATATAAGGTTATTTTATGTAGATATTGGTCCACCACTGTGGTTTCTAGGTAGCATGCTACCTTGTCATGCAGTGGGCCTAGGTTCAATTCCCGGTCAGGATAAGCTTCTTGGGTGAGGTTTTTTCGGGGGTTTCCTCACCTGTAAAACAAATGTTAGGAAGCTTTTAGGCCTAAAAGATCCCCGAACATCATGTGGCCATCATCTGCCAGTGTGTGGAAAGCAACGGGAAGCTACTACACCTATAATTCCCTAGTAAAGCTGCAAAGCATGGCATGAAAATGGTATGATTCCAGTGAAAGACCTGCCATAGGGCAGAACACAATAGAATGTAGATATTGAAGTAGATGGAGAGAAGTTATGAACTCGTTAACGAAGATTTTTGTATTTAAGTCAATTCAATTACATTATTTTTTTTTAGATATAAATAAGAGTTTGAATTTTTAACAAAAGGTAATGGTAAAGTGATCCCACTTCTGGCATTATGAGGCCTTTGGGTTAGTAGGAGGTTAAGGCTCCCACCTCTCTAGACAATCTGGATGAGCTGTTAGTCCTGCATGATGAACTATAGGAACATTTTAACATTCCCTCCGTCCCGTTCAGCCTAAAAATCTACAATTATTGGTAATTGAAAATTAGATATACCCCTAGAATATACTTTAAGTACTCATTTATGTGGAGGCTCAGTTGGCTCCAGTGCCATAGTGTCGCCAGAAGATATAGATCAGTTTAAAAATCCTGACCCCATCCGGACTCAAACACTCAACCTTCCAGCTTGTGGTGTATTTCTTTAACCAACTTTGCTACAGTATATATTTCTAATTGAGAAATTACATTGCTTAATTAATTTTAATTACATTGCTACAATTTCTGTTTTTTTTAATGTATTCAGGCAGGATATATTTTCTTTTTCTCCATATTTTCACATTTATTACACTGGTCACAGTGGTTTTGTTGCCCTTGATATAAGATTAATTTCAGATATATTTATGCTCACAATTCATGAAACTATCAATGATTTTTGAAGATTTGATCTGGTTTTTTTTAATCTTTATTTTAATTTTACACTACAAAAATCGGAAAATATGAAAAACAAAAAAAAAACAAAAAAAAACATATATTTATAATGTCAATTGTTTTTTTGAAAAATTAGTATACACCAATGTAAATAGAAAGAAAAATATTGAAAACCCATGTTATACTTCAGTGAAATGCCTTTTATAAGATTTTCTTCTATAATTTTTTAGGGGACAATCTCTTTTTAAAGACCAGTGGTAATCTGCCATCATATGACGGTCCCATCTACCCTGATACCTTTACTCCATTACTTTTAGATCCTGGTGAAAATGCTCTCCCTGTCCGTCACTATAATTTCCTAAATTATCTGTAAATCTAACCAGGTGACTGTGGAGAAAGTGTAACTTTATACTCATACTTGCTCCTACAATCTTGAAAATTGTCAACATGTTTTGCACAATTTCTTTATAATTTGGTGCTTTATAGTTACCTAAAAATGTTCTACTACCAATACAAAACCCTTCCAAGCTTCACTTTCCGGAACAGTCATAACTTTGATAAAATTTGCATCTTTCATCAATTGCCGAATTTGAGAACCATCAAATATTCCGCCTTTTAACTTTTCCATACTGAGCTTAGGAAATATTCTACAAATATATTTGAAACATTCTCCTTCCTTGTCCAATGCTTTGACGAATTGTTTTATTATACCTAACTTGATATGTAATGGTGGAACTATGATTTTTTCTCTGCTTAGTAACGGATTGTTTATTACTTTGGCTTTACTGATACTTAAGGACTTTCTCAAAGGCCACACATCTTGTTCCCAATAAAGTTGCTTTGCTCTACTATCCCACAAACAAATGAAGCAAGAGTATTTTGTGTATCCACATGTATTTATACATGGAAAGTTATCCAGATGCATGTTGTGAGTACTTTAATTTTGTCAAATAACTGAGATCACGGTCAATGTGCAGAGTGAGAGTGGGAATCATGTGATGTTTGTATGCACGAAAACAAATGCGCAGAAATCAAATCATGACTGTAAATATAAATTTTATTAGTAACAAGCTGTTTACTGTTTAAAATATAAGAAACACAAAAATCATAAAAACTAGAGCACATTCAGCACTTTCATGAATATATTCATAAACTGTGCACTTGAAAACATAGAAATTCACAGAGATATCCAGGGCAACAAAAAAAAATATTTTTTTTGTAGAGCTGTGTTATTTTTTCTACTTTAACAAATTTTTACTATTTAGGGTGCTTATAAAAAGTTATTGAAAGTGACACAATGAGAAAAAAATGTCAATAAGGTCAAAATAAGAAACAGAAACTTTACACCTCACCTCATAAAATAAAAACCTCTCACCTGAAAATATGTTCCCATAAAAAGACTCTCTCATCTGGACATGCTTTGGAGACCTTTAACCCAATTAAATGTAAGTCCACTGTTTCCGATTCATATTTTGATATCGTTTAGGATACTCTTATTTCATTGTTTTTTTTTTCTGAAATAATCTAAAGAATTGCCACAAAAAGTTAGATTTTTTAATATTTTTTTTACACAACTCATCATTTGTTTATTACCCTCAGGGGTCCCCATATAGGGGATATGTGGATGGCAACCACAAGGTGCCCAAGCTGAGCAAAACATTGCTTCCACTTATTTGTGTTTTGCTCCTTACTTTTATCTTTAACCAATCTGGTATTTCTTCCTTTTCTAGTACCAGATCTCGCTTTTTACTTTCCTATCTAGTCTCCCTTGCCTGACCTCTTGTTTTCTTCAACCCTGATGATATTAGAGTATTTGAGGCCAAAGGGTTCATTTCTCTCTTTCTTTCTTTTAACCTCGTGGACACTCACCTGAATGCACACATAAGCTGCATGTTCAAATGCAGCCCCATTGCAACATATAGCATAAGTATACAATGGATTCGTGTCATCAGCTATGGCTGGATACACGTAATGAAAATGAATGTAAAGAATAATTTATTAATTTGTAACTTGTCACATTATATCATAATTTTAAATCTGGGTCTATTCAAATTATATATTGAATATTTAAATTAATTTGTAATTTAAATTAAAGGTGGAGTAACAGTTCACTTTCATGGAAGAACAGAATTCCTTAAAAACGTAGAGGGATCTCTAAGAATTGCAACAAGGATGGTTGAATACCTTGAGAATTATTTGGGTCTAAGATATCCTCTGCCAAAACTGGACATAGTAGCTCTACCAGAATACAAAGGAAGGGTTCCAGCTGATCATCTGGGCCTCATCATGTTTAAGTAAGTTTTCTTTTAGAACCAATTATCTATTTCTGTATTCTTCAATTTCTACATCTTCTTAAAATTTTAATTTTTTTACAAGTACAAAATTATAAAATAAATAATACAACTAAAGAGACTTTTTTCCTAAACTAGGGTTTGAACCCAAGATCTCCATCTTACATGCTGATATACTAACCATTGTGCTACTAAGGGAATCCAGGAGTGGACACAAATTTTTCACTATTTGAAATCCCTGTATACCCCTATAAGTGAACTTCAATCAAATTACAACAAGGTTGCTTCCATAGTAATTGAATTAACTAATGCAAGCGAATATCTAGTCTGAGTACATTAATTTCAAATAATTATGTTCGTTTATAAAATAAATATCTATAAGGTATCAACTTCCTCAAATTGGTTATATACTTACTCTTACTTACTCACTGGCACTATCGAACCTGTAGGTTCATGGCCGCACGGACATAAGCTCTCCATACATCCCTATCCTGAGCTAATGCTTTCCAATCATTCCCTGTATAATCTACTTCCCTCAAATCATAGTTAATGTTGTTCTCCCACCTCATTCTTGGTCTACCAACTGGGCGTTTTCCTTCTGGCTTTCCTACAAGAAGTTTCCATGCACGTCTTTCATTCCCCATACGTGCAACATGTCCTGCCCATCGCAGTCTACGGGACTTAACTGTTCTTATTATATCTGGCTTCCTATAAAGACCATGTAGTTCGTTGTTATGTAGTCTTCTCCATTCACCTGTCTGTTCATCTCTCTTTGGTCCAAAAATTTTCCTAAGAACTTTATTCTCAAATACTCGTAATCTCCTTTCCTCCCTTAAAGTAAGAGTCCATGTTTCGCACCCATATAATATAACTGGTAGAATAATAGTTTTATATATTTTCAGCTTAACGTTTTTTGAAAGGAGTTGGGACATCAAAAGTCTCTGCAATGCATAATAGCATGCATTTCCAGAATTGAGCCTATGTTTAATTTCTTTGTGCATCTCATTCCTATTTGTGATTATTGTTCCTAGGTATTTGAATTCAGCCAATTCCTCAAAATTTCCCTCATTTGTCATTAGCTGTCCATTTCCATTATATAATGTATTTCTACGTGTGACCATATATTTAGTTTTACTGATATTTACTTCCAGTCCTAATTCCTTAGTGTTACTCAATAGTGTGTGCGTGTTGGCCTTTAGTATCTCCTCGCTATCGGCCAATAGTACTACATCATCAGCATAAACTAACAGCTTATTAATACCATTGAGTTGTAAGCCTTCCTCATTCCCTAAAGATTTAATGGCATGCTCTAGTACAAAATTAAATAGTAGAGGAGATAGTGCATCTCCTTGCTTCAACCCATTCTGGATTTCAAAAGTGTCTGAAAACTGTTTGCCTACACGCACCCTACTCTTTGTGCCATTTAGACATATTCGTATAAGTCTAACTAACTTTTTAGGAATTCCGAACTCCAGCAGGATACTATATAACTCCTCCCTCTTAACTGAATCATATGCTTTTTTGAAGTCTACATACAGTTGATGTACAGTACCATTATATTCCCATTTCTTTTCTAAAATCTGTCTTATACTAAAAATCTGATCTGTTGTAGACCTGTTTCTTCTAAATGCACATTGATGATCTCCTAGAATGTCATCAATATAGGGAGTAAGCAAATTGGTTATATTCTTTTATAAAACTGTATGCCTTTTGGAATTCATTCCTTCATCAGTAAATGGTAATACTATTTGTTATTGAATAAACCTTCCGCTGACAATGGAATGAGTTCCGACATACCTACAGTTTAAAAGAAATAAACCAAGTTGAAGAAAATGGTATCTTACAAATATTAATTTTATATTTAAAAAATATATATATTACCTAATTCCTCAATAAAAGTTTATCATGTATTTTAATAGTATAGATTTTTAAATAAATTATTGTATCATGGAGCATGTAAGAAATAAATATTAATGTGTTTTATAGATAATAGAATGTGGCAATTTGAAATAGAATAGTGCCTTCTGACATTTTAAGAATATTGTAGGTAAAGTGTTAAAGTGGTCCCAGTACAGGCCTTAGCAGCGTTTGGGGTTGTAATAGATTAAGGCTGCCACTTTTCTAGACAATCGACACTTAATGTCAGCTGGATTGTTGACCCTCCATGACTGCCACTTTTACCCCCCCCCCAGAACAAGTATCTTTTATTCATTTCAGTTAAGAGGCAGAATCGACCCCAGGGCCATGGTGCCACCAGAGGATTCAGGCAGTTTAAAAATCCTGACCTCACCAGGACTCGAACCCTTGACCTTCCGGCTTGTATCTTATTGCCTTAACCAACTATGCTACTGCACCCCTCTAAGCATTAAAAAGAGTACAGGTAGACAGTTCAATGAATATATTGAAGAAGATTGAATTATAATTTTAGAAATGTAAAAATTCCATTAGTTTTGAATTGTCCAGTATAGATTTTAATTCTTTATAAGTTTCTATTGCTTCCTGATAATGGTATTATACAGTGCAACCAGTATAGCATTGGACAGCAGATGCGGGGTTTGTGCTGTGCGATGATGAAGGCTTACATGTGCACACACGGGACTTGAAATGTGAGCAGACTCAGGAGTATACAAGCACATCCCACGCATTCACGATCGCAGTCAGATTGTAAGCTTTGAGTGGATAAGGTGCTGGCTCACTTTTCCTTGTATACTGAATGGTGTGTGTATAAGTTATTTCAATTTTAAAATTTGTATCTTATAAAACAGGCGTGTATAAGCATAAACTGAATGACGTTTGTATAAGTGTAAAGTATAAACTGTATAATGACTAATAATTTTTCTATAAAACGTGTATTTATTTATGATCAATATTTGTTAACTTAGTTTACCAGTCAAGTACGAAGATTTTTTGAAACACGATTCCCGGGTATAAAAATTCCGTCACGTTCAACAGTCCATAATCTGTACAACAAATTTTATAAAGAGGTGTCAAAAAATGTATGGACAACGAAGGTGAACAGTTCCAGCACCTGCTTCAATAAAGTTGGTAAATACGACAATTTGTAAAATAGTTACGAAAATGTGTGTGGTACTATCACTGCAATTCTACGCTGCCCGTTCCCCGCCACAAGTGCGTCAGCAGTATATAGTGAAATCCCCGTGTCTGCTGTCCAGTGCTATACTGATCGCACTGTATATATTTTTTTTATTAAGGATTTTCTCTACATTACAGTAGTTATCCTTCAGCCCAAATGTATTTTGCTCCACCACAGATTTCTATCCTCAGCATCTTCTTCTTTGAGTTCTCTGCTGATCATGTTTCTTCTCACTTCATCCATCCACTGTTCCCTGGGTATCCCCTTCCTCCTCCTGCCTTCAACATTCCAATCCAGCATCATTCTTGGGATTCTCTTCAGATGTTCATACCATTTGAATCTTTGTTCTATAACTTATATAAAATTATGTTTACATTCATTATTTCTCTAAATTTCTGGTTCCGAATTTTCTCTTTTCTTGATTTTCTTCCAGCCCTTCACCAAAAATCCATATCTGTTGTTAATAATTTTCTTGCTTGCTGTCTACTTAAAGTCCAGGTCTCTGCACCATACAACATAACACTTTGTACTAATGATTTAAATATCAATGTCTTGATTTTATTTATAATATCTTTACTTCATATTATTGAATTTAACATTCTATTTACTTTTCTTCCTCCACTAATTCTTTTCTCAATTTCACTATAACTTTTCCCATCTGATTCTAAAATTGATCCTAATTTTTTTAATTCTTCAACTTTTTTAATTTCCACAAAAAAAATCTCTTTATTTTCATTCTATAAAAGACAAAAGAGTAATCATACAAAACAAAAATATATATCTGTACAATATGATACTTTTTGAAACTTTTAAAATGTGTGATTATGATTGGAACAAGGTTTTTTTCTCAAAGTGTTTTCAAGGTGTTATTATTTTTAATGGTAATTTTTAAATTGAATATAAATCTCTTATTCATTTGTGAGTTTTCTTCAGGATTCTTTGTACATCTATTATTATTTGAAATGTAATCTTTAAAGCACATTAATAATATTTTTTTTAGAAACTCTCTTTAATCTTATTATGAATATAATGGTTGAATGGTATTATTATTTTACTCAGAGAAGCTGAATTGACTGATGAGGCTGGACAGTCTCGTCTGTCTTATGAGATTGTGTATCAATGGTTAAGTCACATTGTTACGCCACATTGGTGGACTGATTTATATGTGACTAATGCTCTCGGAAGATATCTTGCTACTGCAGGTCTACTCAAGGTAAGTCTTACGAATATTTGTTAAATTTATAAACTCATTTAATACAGTAAATGGAGGCCAGTATAATTATGTCTTAGAGATACTGATATTCATTCATTATATATAGGGCTATTCAGAAAGAAGGAACAGGCTTCAAACATTTATTTCTTCCAAACTACAAAAAATAGAAACACAATTCCAATGTTCCTGGAAAGACAAAAGTTAAAATTTCACTATTTTATGCATTGAATATGAGCGCCTCGTGTTACACGACAAATATCAAAATGGTGGCTAATTTCTTGCCACACACGATTCAGCTGGTTCTAGTTATCGAATTCACAGTTTCAACAATTCAATGTTGCAGATTTTCAAGAGTGTCAGGCATAGGGAGGATTAAAGACGGTCTTTTATGTATCCCCACAGATAAAAATCACACGGGGTTAGGTCTGGTGACCTGGGAGGCCACCGGCAATGAAATTGATCTTCTACTCTCTTCTTCCAATGCAATGCCATGTTGCGTTGCCATTTTGATACAAACAATCAACATGACAAGCAACAGTGCTAATGCGGCCGTGATCGGAACTTGAAACTTTTTTCTTTCTAGGAATGTTGGAATTGTGTTTCTATTTTTTGTAGTTTGGAAGAAATAAATGTTTGAAGTCTGTTCTTTCTTTCTGAATAGCCCTGTATTTTAAGTTATTTTTCATGAACCTAGGCCTAACTATTGTATTTATTTGCATAATTCAAGCTATTGCATAATTCACATGTCAGAATTTGTTGCATTAATTATTTTTATTAAATTTCCTCGTTATTTTTTCATTGTATTCATTACCAGTGTATGGTATAATATATGTGAAGTAGGCCTATATGATTTTAATTAATTGAACCTATTATATTATTTTGTTTACATTAAAGTTATTAATAATGTAAATCTATGTTTATGTTAAATTTCAGTTGATAGATAAGGAAAATTGGGCACCCATGTTACAACATAGTACTTATTATGAGTACAGCTTACAACATCCTTACTACAGTATACCAGACTTTAAATATGACAGCATTACTAATCGAGGTAAATTTACTACTTTCATTCAGCACATTGCATGTTTTCTTGCATTCAAATTTCTTTTCAGTTTATTTCATTAGATTTTTGTGTAATAATTTATTTAATATTTTCCAAAATGTTATCAAAGCAATAAATAATTGAGTTTTTTTTAATTTCATGCCAATAGATAGCATTATTAGTTAATGATTTGATGACTAACTTAACCCTTAGAAGACTTGGGGACAAATTTTTCCATACAATGTAAAGCCCCAAGAGACTTAGTGGACATATTTGTCCATGATATAATTCTTTTTTTTTTTTAATATTAAAAAAATAAAAAAAATAAATTTCAGGGATGTTATCAGTCGTTCAAACTTATTGTGTTATAATTCAGGTACCCACAGAAAAAAAAAACACAGACAGGTGGCACCTTTTTCACCCCTAATTTTATTTTTGAAGTGTAATGCAGTAACATGGTAAATTCCTCACTACACATTATTAAAAAAATATATATTTAATAAAGCTACTTACGTTATTTTGGTGGATTCATAATGCAGGATGTCTTCATCGATAATTTAGAACTGCCCTTTAATGTGGTAAGCCCTTGAAAACCCAGGATGCACAACCCTACACTGCATTTTTAACACTTTGTAAACGACACCGCTTTTTATCTTGGTCGTAACACACTGTATAATTAAATCTGATTGTATAAATTGTAGGCCAATGTTGTTTATCCCTTTCTTCTAAACAAGAAACCCTAGAAGATATGTCAAGGTCATTCTACACGTCGTTAGGGGTGGGTGTGTGGGCAAGTCTGAAGTTTCGATGTGTCACTCTTGCATGCACTGCATGATGTCAATAAAATGTAACTGTTCAGATTAGTCAAGACAGTAAGGTGAAAAAAATCATTAGTCCAATTTCATTGTTCATCTACTGATAGAATAACTTTAAGCCATTTTTTTAGACCTGTCAAGACAGACCAGATAAAGTTTTCTATTATTTTTTGGCTTCAGAATATTTCCACGAGCGTCTCAAAAATATTTGTGTCGAGTCACATGTTTCCTCATGTAAGTAAATAATGCGATCTCATTTTACAATAAAAACAGAACTCCACGTGGAGAAAAATAACTCTAATCCTTTCAACACTCTACACTAAACTGTGTGTTTGTATATTTGAAGACTGGTATGAGACGTGCTTCAAAACAGTGGTGTGCTGACCTGCAGAGTTTTCCCTATGAGGCAGCAAGCATACTGTCTCGAATTTTGCTTTCTAAGCGTGATAAATATTATCAACATATACACAAGTGTTCCATTCTGTCTTAGGATATAAGAAGCAGTACAGTCACCTTCATATGGCAAACTGAGACCTTTGTATTATCAAGCCAAAAAAAATAGACCTCGTCTGGGAAAAAATTAATTTATAACAAAATTATCTATTATACGTAAAAATAAATCATGCCATTGAATAATATACTCTCTTCTGAATAGAATAAAAGTTGTTTCATATTTCTATCTCTAACAGTTTTTCGTAAAAAAATGTTTTTGTTCGTATATGCGCTCTAGTGTGGATTTAATCACACTTGGGGCATTTAAATTCCGGCCAGCAGCACAGCGGGGAATTTAAATACCCAGGCACTTAAAGGTTAAAGAACTTATTTATTTTAATTAAATTTGTGATTAAAAAACTTTTTAGGATCATAAAAAATTATTTGTATAAATTTTTCAATTATTTTATTATTGATTTTAACATACATAATTAAAGCAGAAATTGATAATTACAAAGTATATACACATTATTGTAAAATTTCTTGGATATACATATAATAAAGAAAGGATTCTTGTGTTTTTGGCATCAAAGATTCAGGGTTAGTTACTGACCATGGTTCTGACATTTCGGCAGGATCTCACATGCCATTGACAAGGACTGAAAGTTCAAATCACTTCTATCAGACTTATATATCATCAGCAATACTTATCTGTTACACTATTGGACAGTGGTTAGAAACCCATGTGCTGATTGGTTTTTCTTACCAATCTGTTTGGCAAGTTCAACACTCTTCAGGGATTGTTCATGTTCCATGAATTATCTTCATTGTTCTGGAGATAACATGGGTAGGCAGCAAATGCAATTTTTCATGCAGATGGTAATCTTTGAACAACATACCGGGTGTTCTAATGTGTGGTCTTTTCTTTCTGTTGCTTCATTGTAAATTCTTGACTTTTCATGGTCTCTTTTAGCCAATGTTCTAGATCTTGGTAGGTTGATCTCTTGTGCATTCTGTTTCACATATTGCATAAGAATTGAAGTTGGTTCTTGACTATTTATTACAGCCTTGTGTTCTTTTACTTGTCAAGAAATTAATCTGTTGTTATGTCCTAGGTATGTTTTTCACTTGAGGTGCAAAGGATCTCGTAGATGCCTTGAGATTCTAAAGATATGTTATCTTTAGCACACCTTAGTATGTTACTGAAAAGCTCTACTAGCTATAAAGTAAATCTTCTTTGAAGAAGTTGCCAGATGGCATATGGAATGAAAGTTCATTGCCTTGGGTGTGTGGAGATTGTATAAGAGAGGCAAAAAATTTAATTTAAATTGAGATGTCTAAATAGCTCAATGGTTTAGAGCACTGGTATGAAGATCCAGAGATCTTGAGTTCAAATTCCAGTTTAGGAGTAAATTTTTTTCTTCATATACAATTTGTTTTTCAGTGAGAAAACAAAAAATAAAGCATTACTGGCTATAACAGTAGTGTTAAATCCCATAAGTCTTCTTGGGAAGAAGCAGTAAGATGGTGTGTGGAGTGAAGGTTCATTGCCTCGGACATGCAGGGATTATATAAGAGAGAGAACATTTTTTTTTTATTTGAGATGCCTAAATAGTTCAGTGGTTTAGAGTACTGGTAAAGAGAACCAAAGAACTTGGGTTTAAATCCTAATTTAGGTATACATTTTTCTCTTCAAATATAATATTTATTGTTTTTAACAGAGAGGAGACCCTTTAATTCCTTCCATCGAAGGCTTAAAGGAACCGACCTGGACAGTAACCTAGTGTCCAATCCCTCACCTTCTCGTGGTGCAGCTGTTAGTAATCATGCTTATGCATGATGAACGAAAGGGAAGGGCTACTCACCAACAAGCACTGGTCAGCTTGGTGAGTTTTTCTTTTTTGACCGAATTGGTATTACTTCTCCTCCCCATACCAATTCCCTCTTCCAACTTTTCTATCCAGTCTCCCTTGACTGACCTCTTGTTTCTTTCGACCCTGATGGTATTAGAGTACTCGAGGCCTAGGGGTTCATTTCTCCTTCCTTCCTATACCTACTTTCTCTCTATGGGTGACGTAACCACCACATGTGGTGCCTACTACTAAACGGTTACAACTAGTTTATTGTACTCCAATACAAACATGAAGCCTTGGAAAAAGAAATGAATTGGCAATAACAGATTCACCTAAATGCCCTTTTTGCAATTTAAATGAAGATATGGAAATAAACCATCTTCTCCGTTGTCCAGCTTTTGTAGAAGAGACCAGCCTTTCTGCTAAATATTGGAGTGCAAGAGAGCGAATGATTTCATTATCAAGTGCTCGACATTAGATACCAACCAACCATATTGTTTTCTGGGTCTCTGACCAACATAAGGCAAAAGAACTTCAATAGAATATATGGATTTTATTTAAAACTATGTTATCCAATTTTTCTCTGTTGATATAATTTTTCTACTATTATCACCTGATTGTTCTTAATTGTGTATTCTTTATAGTTGTATTTTTAACTTTCATTTTTTTTTCCAGCACAATGGCTTCTTCGCATGCTAAATTCTTCATTATCAGAGAAGACATTTAAAACTGCACTTTCAAATTTTCTTACCAACAAGTATGTTTCTATTTCTAATGTAGTATAATAATTTTACAACCAATTAAGATTTCTTAAATGTTTTTCATTTGCTTGCATGCAATATTATTAAGAGAATATTATGTATTTCATGTTGTGCACAAATTTAAAAGTTAACATTATGATCCTAATATAATGCATTTCTTTAAGCTATAGTTTTATTTTATTCCATAGTCAATACAGTACATTCACAGAGGATGAGTTTTGGGCAACACTCACACATCAGGCACATAAAGATGAAACTTTGCATGACTCAATAACTGTTGGTCAAATTGCAAGATCTTGGTTACGTAAAGATTGTCACCGTTTCCCCATATTGACTGTTTCAAGAAACTACATTGATAATTCTGCCAGTTTGGAACAAGTAAGTGCCTCAGTTTGTTCTTTTTGAATAATTTATATAACAAATTAGTTACGATTTTTTTATTGTAAACCGCAGAGATGAATTAATAAATTATAATAGGAGGTAATATTATGTTCTTAATAAATAAAGTGAATCTGGAATCATCTTACTTTATAAATCATTATACTTGAACTTGTTTTGATATAAGATTTAATTAAAATGCTTCATACCTCACCTCATATCCAGTCTTCTAATTAGATTGCAGTTTCAAAGCCTTGGCAGCTTCATCTTCAGTAATTTCTCATTGACTGATGTTATGTCAATCAGGAGAACTACTTCTTCTTCCCTCTGTTTGTAGACCGATAAATCTCCAGATCCAATCAGAATTCACGGGAATTTCGAAGTTCATGAATTTTTCTTTCTTGTTTTTTTGAATGTTGATTTTTTCCCAAACTGTGAGTTCTTCTTGTTTTTCTGTTTGTTTAATTAGACTGGCTTTTGATTCAATTACATTTTTTTCAGACCAAGCATGAGCAGCTACTGCTGACTTTTCCACTTCACCATTTTTGACATTTCTAAGATGTTCTTTCACCCTTATTTTCAAATTTCTTTTTGTTTTTCCTGTGTAAATTTTATCACAATCCCTGTATTTGATTAATATGTTATGCACATTATCATCATCATCATCAGCTTGTCCAGACTGTTGAATTTTATGTTGTCGACCTTGGTTGTTGACTCCCACTCCATCTTTTGGTTGACTGAAAAAAATTGCAAATCACATTCTTTTCCGCAGGAATTTTAAAATTCATAATCCTATTTTTGTACTTCTGGATATAGATCTTCTCCCAAACAGTGAGTTCTTTTGTATTTTCCAATACTGATAGAGAAACATAAAATGAATGTCAACTCAAAATTAATAAAATAGTTGGCATCACATATATGTTCTTTCCAATTGTCTCTGCAGTGGTTTATAAAGTTATTTAATTATTTAACATCTAGTAGTTTTTGATGTCTGTATGTGATAACTGTGTTAATTTAGAAATAAAAATATTATTTATTTATTTATAAATATTCACATTTTTTTAATGCCATGAAAAATCTTTGAAAAGTATAAATTGTGTCAATTAAGCAGAAAGAAAAGAATTCCTCAGGAATTATTAATTTTTTTAACTAATGTGAAATGTTTTATATACTTCAAATACAAATTTGTCATGAACTTTAAGATATTTATATGATAAAATATTGAAACCTGTATGGGAATATTTTATGAAAGATTCTAATTTTCAGCATGTATTCATTCGAGAGCAGCCACGTGCACTGACAGAAGATGAACAGGAGCTGCTGTGGTGGATACCAGTTGCATATCTGTCTCCTGAAAATATGGATCTTAACTCACTTATTCCTGTTGCTTGGATGAGAGGAGAAAAATATCTTAATATCACATATCTGCCAAATGAAAATTCTTTCATAATTGTGAATCCTACAGATTCAGGTAAATTAATTGCATTATTTACATATTTCATGCTTAACTTTCTAATTTTTATTAGCTTACATGCTCAGTGCATTCTAATCAATGTACACTTTCTTTTCCATTTTCAAAACTGATATGAAGTAACACCATGAAGTAATTTTAACAAGTTTGTGATATTCGGCCAGAAAAATAGAGACAAAATTATGAAATATTAAGTTCTTAGAGTAATGTATTTAGTTGTGAGTTTTATCTGCCCAACATCAAAGAGGGAAAATATACAGGACATCCAATGGTCAACTCAGCAATTGATTTCTAGCTGAAAATGGGGAATAATATCCTTTAAAACATGTTTCAGATGAGAGCAAAATATGAAGTGAGGTTTACAGTATTAATTCATTATCTCTTGATATGCACTTTATTTTTTAATGTAGTTATACATAGTACAACATTTGTTGACCATATTTCTATACAAATTATACAATTAAACAAAATAATTATTTTAAAAAGTTTAATATTTTGATAACTGAAAGAAAACTTGATCCTAAAATGCCCACCATGGAAGAGCAAGAAGGTATCCAAACTCAATTTTTTTAAATCAAAATACATTTGGAAATAACACTATGAGGTAATTTTCAATTTACAATAATACTGAGTTGGGGTAAAATGTTTTTACATCTCACCTCATAAAGTTCCATGTTATCATGATATCTGTTTCAAAGGCCTTTCGGCAACAGATAGCAGTTTTGAAGATGGTAATAATGGCAACATTTCAACAGTTGGAGTTTGACTGAAGATGAAGGCAAAGGCCTTTGAAACCAGTATTGTGAAAACATGGAACTTTATGAGGTGAGATGTAAAAACTTTTCTCCAACTCAGTTATAGACTGAATACTCCATATGTTCAATAATAATGAAAAGGTCAGTTTTGTTATATGGATGTCAGATTTGGGAAGTAATCAATAAAATCTGAAACAAATTACAGACTTTTATAAATTGCTAGTTAAGAATAATATTTGGAAATAGTGGCCTCAAATAATAAGTAATTCTGCTCTGTGGGACTTTTATCAAGAAGAACCAGTTGTAAAAAAAATTAAGTTGTAGAAGTTTGGATATGGATAGAACCCATACTAAGGAAGTGTGATGAAGCTACAGAAAAACAAAGGTAATGAAATCCTAAAAGTGAATGGAGAATAGAAAATTCAAGACATGTTATGAAGTATTAATAATAATTATAATAAGAAATTAACATTATAGATTCTTAATAGATATTAATTTGAGTCTTCATATCTTACATGCTTTTAAAAATTGATTATTTGAGATAAGCTGGACATTGAAAGAAATGAAAGACTCAGAGTCGAATGTTTGAACGCATTAGACAGTAAAAGACGTTCTCTGCTGATAAAGTTTTATTCAAACACATTTTTCTTACTCAGAAATCTATTCACGCGTAATAATTGTAAAGCTACCTGACAAGGTACCTTAAGATCGTAGCTCAAGATATAAACTTATGTGAAAATCCCGAAGGGAACCAATGGTAACCGATGTAGTTTGAAACTTATCCAAGATGTTGGACCTTGAAGACTTCGATCATGTTTTCGGTATATGCGGAGAAGAGGAATTTGATAGAGTCTACCAAAGAATTCAACTGGAAGAACAGGAGAATCGGCGTAATATTGCGCGTCGCAGACGTGTTTGTATATGGTATTATTTGCGGGATGCAAGCATAAATGCATTCCTCTATAGCAGACAAAAATAACGGAAGTGGTTTTATCGCTGAGAATTCTGGGTAATTCGTTGCCAATATTACGAAAACGTCAACATTCATGCATGACCGGTTAAGGCGGCCGTTAATTCGATCTCAGCTCACCAGTGATTGGAAGTAATTTGAGTAGAGAGTAATGTATTTGCATACGACCCTCAAAGTTCAACAGAAAATTAGATATTAGTACAATGTAAGCAAATATTATAATCCCATTGGATGATGTAACTGGATCCAAGGCTTGAAATAAAGAAGAGAGGAAAAAAGTATTGGGACAAGCAAGGCCCTTAATGGGCCATCTATCTAATGATGATGATAATGATAATTGGTAGATAAAACTTCATGATTGTGTGTCTTTATGCTTGCATGTATTTTTTGATGCATTGAATATATGCAGAATTAGAGACAATAACAAATATGATTTCAGTTAAAGAGAAAAATATACACCTGAATCGGAATTTGAACCCGATGTATCTGGTTCTGTACACCAGTGCTCTAGACCACTAACCTTACCAGGCATTCTGATTTAAATGCACATTATTTTCCTCCTTTATTACATTAATTCCTGCTCGCCGAGACTGTGAACTTTTTGTTCCACAGACACCTCTAGCATCTTTTGTGAGAAATGATAAATTAACACATTGGTGACGGGCCACGGAGATCTCCGTGTTTAAATGTCCAGCGCTAGACGACTGGTCACAGAGATTTCCATTTTTACGTTTTGTATGGTTTCCCTGCCTCTTTGCGATTGAAGGAGGTATGCAATTTTGTTTTTTCTCGTTGTGAAATAAATTTTAGTTATATTTGTACCCCTCTCTTCTCTTTAATGAAATTTCCATCTTTACAGAAAGGGTAGTTACAGTTTCAAGACAGACGGCTGGTGAAATATGGAATTTTAGTGCGGGTAGTTAGGCGATTACGGGATACATATGTAACCTGTAAATATATTTAATACACAATTGATCTTCTTGGTGATACAATATTAAAATATATATACAGTCAATATGCCCATTTCACCAATAAATGTTTAAAATGGTCAACAAGTTTCTACAGCCAAGCTGTCATTCTCAAGACCAGATATTGACAATATCTGGTCTTGAGAATGACAGCTTGGCTGTAGAAACTTGTTGACCATTTTAAACATTTATTGGTGAAATGGGCATATTGACTGTATATATACTGTAAATATATGTTGCAGAGGGGAATAAATTAGAAGAAACACTATTTTGCGTTCTGGACCCGAATTTATATCTGTGGCACCGTGTCTACCAGGATAATTATTATAATAGTGTGGCTATAGCTGAAAATTTGCTCGAAAGAAAGAAGAGAGTTTGTGGAACAATACGGATTAACAGGGGGCTTCAAAAATCATTTGTGGAAGCAAGAAATAAACTCAAAGCAAGAGAAAGTGTATTTTGTAGTAAGGACGAAGTTTTGCTTTAAACATGGAGAGATAAAAAGAGACGTAAGAATGGTTAGCACATGCAACATGATAGTGGGAGGGGTAAAGTTGTAAAAATGCCCTATTGAACACTTCAATATAAAAAAGTATGTGAATGGCGTAGACAGGGCTGACCAGTACCTATCACAAATGCCACTCTTGTTTCACCACAGAAAAACAGTGAAATGGAGCAAGAAAGTTGTACTGTGCTTCTGAATTGTGCACTCTTTAATGCTTTCAGGGTCTATAAATTTCAAAATCCTAACAACAAAATGTCAAACAGATTTTTTTTGCTTGAAACAGCCTCTTGTTGGGCAGTCGTGAAATTAGGAACAGATGACAGGGAAGAGGAAGAAAGACATAGAGAAAAAGAAACCACTTCTAGGACACCAGGTCAAGACCCACCATATAGGCTGTCAGGAGATATGAAGACACATAAATTAACATCAATTGTGACTGGAAAGAAAAAATACCCCTCCAAAACTTGCCGCATTTGCAGTCAACACAAGAAAAGAAATTTGCTACATATGCTCCTTTTGCACTGTGCCTTTACATAAAGGAGAATGTTTCCAACCCTCAATTTCTACTAGAAGGTGTGGTAAGAACACTAATAAAGAATTACTTATGTATTATTGTTATTGACTGTAAATACGATGGCGGATCGGAAAGTAACGCACAATCATTTTTTTCTGCCTTGGTATTGCAGCTAGAATGTTGAAATTTCACACAGATATAGTTTGAAGTTTTCACTACAGATGGTATTTTTTTCTCAGGTGCACCTCTTGCGAGAGAAGCTTGAACTATGCAACAAAGATGGTGCACATGCTACAGTCGTCCACCTGTGAGGAACAGAGAAGTGTTGTTCGATTTTTGTGGGCCAAAGTGCATAAACCCAGTGAAATTCACAAAGACATGTGTGGCGTGTATGGGGATGATTGTATGGACCGTAGCAATGTCTCCAGGTGGTGCACATTCTTCCAAGAGGGACGCGTGAACCTTAGTGATTCGCCACGCTCCGGCCGGCCGACAACAGCAGCAATCCCGCAGAATGTCAGAGGCATTGAGGCGGCAATTCTGAACGACCGGCGTGTGCAACTGCGAGCCTTATTGCAGAAGTTCAACATTTCCTATGGTGCGGTGTACGATATTGTTCATGAAAATTTGAAATTCCGTAAAGTTAGTGCTCGCTGGGTGCCTAAGAACCTGACAGACGACCACAAGGACCAGCAAATGATGGCAAGCTTGGACCACTTAACGCGGTACACCGCACAAGGACATGACTTTCTGAAAGGAATCGTCACAGGTGATGAGTCGTGGGCGTACCACTACACGCCCGAAACAAAGAAGGCATCAATGGAGTGGAAACATGCTGGTTCCCCAGTAAAGAAAAAATTCAAAGTGACTCAGTCTGCCAGGAAAGTGCTTGTGACAGTGTTCTGGGATATGCATGGTGTTTTATTGGTGGACTTTGCTGAACACGGGACCACTGTGAATGCTGCGGCCTACATTAAAACTTTGGTGAAGTTGCGTCGTGCCATTCGTGACAAACGTCACAACATTAACGTTAAACTTCTTCATGACAATGCTCGCCCCCATGTTGCTGCTGTCGTTCGTCAGAAAATCGCCGAATTTGGTTGGGAGGTGCTCCAGCATCCACCATACAGTCCGGATCTTGCACCATCGGACTTTCATCTGTTTGGTCCCATGAAGAAATTCCTGGCTGGCAAACGCTTTGAGACAGATGTGGAAGTGAAATCAGCAGTGCGCAGATGGCTACACTCCAACCAAACGGACTTCTATGAACAGGGCATATTGAAACTGGTAACACGATGGGAAAAATGTGTTGAGAAAGTTGGTGACTATGTCGAAAAGTAGGTAAAAGATGTAAGTTCATTTGTGATTTTTTTCCTTTTTTTTACTATTAAACTTTTTAAAAAAAAATTATTGTGCGTTACTTTCCAATCCGCCCTCATATATTGATGTAAAGCCACACTGTGCTAGCACGGTTTAAAATTTAAAAGTCCATCCCACTGACAGAAATGTCCGGTCAAGCAGGGGTGGGTGGAACGCACAACTGTCGGTCACCAATGTGTTAAATATCTAAGATTGAAATTAAGCTTCACTGGATACAAATGTGGTGCGATTCTCATTAAAGTCTTCTTGTTAAAGAAGCTGCTAAAGGTGTGTGTGAAACAAACGTTTATAGCCTTGGCATGCAGGATTTCATGTAATAAAGGAGAAAAATAATGTGCATTTGAATCCTTAGCTTAGTTGTTAAGAGCACTGGCATACAGAATCAAATACATTGGTCAAATCCCATTTCAGGCATATATTTCTTTTTAATAGTGAGTGGAGAACATATTTTATCAACTCACCTCATATATTTTCAAATTTCTTTGATACCGACGGTTTCAGACAATATCATGTCCCTCTTCAGTCATGGCTTCCACTTTAATTCCCCATTCATGTTACAAGCTCTCCCCATTACTGTCTGTGAGAAAATTTATATTATTGGATTTTTGTGACAATTCAGATGTTGTGGTAATTGGACATTAACTATGATTTGAGGGAAGTAGATTATAGAGGGAATGATTTGAAAACATTAGCTCAGAATAGGGATGTATGGCCATGAACCTATGGGTCCAATAGTGCCAGTGAGTTAGACTTATCATTGCAGAATCTAAATGGTAAATGAAATGGGTTATTTTGCAGGTATGTTCATGGTGAACTATGACCTCCACAACTGGGGACTGCTATCACAGTATTTACAAGGTTCTCGAAAGACAATTCCTGTTGTGACAAGAATGAAGTTGCTCCATGATGCCTGGAATCTTGCGCTCGGAGGAGAGCTGGATTTTGGTGTTGCTCTTGATATGAGCTTGTTCCTCCTGAATGAGACTGAACCATCTGTGTGGGACACCATGTTCACAATGATGGATCACACTGATCGCCACATCAGGAAAACCAGAGTTGAAAATAAGTTCAATGTACATATCATATTCATAATTTTTTATATCTTGTTCATTTTATCATCATTCATTCAAAGATTTTTTCCCAACTTAGCATTATCTTCTTTTCTCTCTATCCTACTTTTCTCTTCATTTTAATAAAATTTAATTGAATCATACGTCATCTCACCTCATATACAGTCTGTAATCTTTGCAGTACAGGTCTGCGGTTTCAGTAACAGTTGTTCCTTTCTTTAGCTATCTTTTCTATTGTTGAATTTTTGTCTTAACCATCATCTACTAAACTGCCATCTAGTTGAAATCCATCAGAGAATATTTTTGACAATCACCTCATAAATTTCATGTTTTTCATGATACTGGAGTTTCAGACGATATCACGTCCATCTTCAGCCATAACTCTGACTGATAAAAATTCTTCGGCCGTCAACTCTTCTCTTGTCACCATCTTCAACGCTGGTACCATCTATGGTAGAATTTATGTTGATCTAGTGTTGATTTGATGAACTTTGTGATTAAATCTTGCTTGTCAGGATTTTCAAAATTTATGAATCTAAATTTGTTTTTCTGAATGTTATCTTTACCCAAATTGTTAATTCCAAAAGTTTAGTTTCTTTTTAAATATTATGATTCTCTAGCAGACTGTAAGCTGAATTGCTAATTTCTCAATTTCAACATTTTCAATATTTCTAAAGTGTTCTTTTGTGTGAGTGTCCAAATTATTTTTGTTTTTTCTATATAAACTTTATTGCAGTCTTTGCAACTAATTTCATAAATTTCAGATTTTTTTTTTTTACAATCTGGCATATTTTATCTTCATGTCTGCATACAATTAATTTGTCTTCATTTTGTCTACAAACTTTGTTGGGGAAATTGAAACAATAAATGTTTCTTTTCAAGATAGTTTACATTGTTACCATAATACAAGAATGTTATAATACTATTTGATTCCAAGGCTGCAATTCAACCGATACCATCTATAACATCCTAAAAAAATTAAGACAAATTCAAAGTCTAGTAATATATATAGTTTTATCTAAAATCAACCATCCAAAATTTCCCTTTGAGCCTATTTAAAGAGAATAGTCAAAAGTAAAATTTCCAATAATTTAATATTTAAATGAGGTGACATATGAAGTTTATTTTAATTAATATGAGTTAGAAAATGCACGATTTCTTGAATTTTTTTCTTATAATTCCAATTTAACCAATACAAATGATAACTCAAACTGGAAACTAATTCTACAAGATCCAAAACTGATATCAGAAACTTTAATATTACACATGTTACTCTTGTATCAGGAAACAAAATGATATTTTGAAAAGAAAAATTTATATCTGAACAGGGAATCGAACCCCTTACCTTCAACTCTGTATGGTGCTGTCCCTTACACCATTCGAGGCACAATATAAACATTAACATATCTTTTCACATATACAACTCTACTATGTCCAAAGGCAGATACTCGTAGCTGGAGTTATTAACAATGCCATCAGACGACTTCTATTCATGTGAATTTTTCAATAATTTTGAGTGGTAAATCTTAATATTTTGATGTTATATTTAGTTTAACATGTTCCAATCCTGGAAAAATTTTATTTTTTGAAAAGAAAAATTAACATCTGAACCAGGAATTGAATCCCGGACCTCCGACTCTGTACATTGGCATGCAATCTATTACTCTTCGAGACATGGTACAAACGCCAACATTTCTTTCCACATATACGATTCTCTTACATCCAAAGGCAGATAGGTGGAGCTATTAACAACATGATAGTTGACTTCTATTTGAATTATTTTTAATGAGAATATTCATTGCTTTTAAGCAGTAAAGCTTAATATTTTATGTTATGTTTAGTTTAATATGTTCCAGCTTTGGACAAATTAATTTTTTGAAAAGAAAAATTAACATCTGAACTGGGAATTGAACCCTGGATCTCTGACTCTGCAGTCCCTTACCACTCAGTGTACAGAGTCGGAGGTCCAGGGTTCGATTCCCGGTTCAAACATAAATTTTTCTTTTCAAAAAATTAATTTGTCCAGGACTAGAACATGTTAAGCTGAATATAACGTCAAAACAAAATTATGTTCATGTACATAAAAATTATACTAATCTGTGTTACAATCTAAACTTTTAGCATATAAAAATCCTTTCTCTATTTGTCTATCATTTCACTTTGTTGAGTATTGAGATGTGCTGATGTTTCTTTGATGACTCCTTATTCTGGGCTGAAGAAGGAGCCAGAAAGAGCCCAGAAACATATCATTATATGCCCGTAAACCCGCTTCAAAAAATAGAAATAAAATATTATCCTAACAGTTAATTTTTTATAGGAATATATGAGACGTCTGATGACTCCAATGTATGAATCACTTGGGGAACCAAAGAAAAAAGAAGGCATTGTGGAGAGAGAGTTTAGATTCACAGCTCGGAATGAGATCTGCAGAACAGGATATCTGCCATGCATTGAAGCAGCTCGTGAGTCAATGAATTTCATTCTACCAGTTCTTGAATCAGAGAGCAATGAAACAGAGTAAGTTCCCATACCACACTATTATTTCATTGCTCTAATTTTACCCTCTGCATGCCACTGGTAAAATCTCTTGTGTCAGAGATTTAAATCGCACCCGCCAATGTGATCGGCTTTGCAAGTAGTTTAAGTATATTGTCTGGCGGGTAATGGACAGGAGCACCAGAGCCGATCTAATCAGCTCATGACACCTAAAGGGTTAATATACTAGGCACGAAAATTTGTTTTTGGATTTTAATTAAATTTACAGTGGGAGGAAATATTATGAGGTATTTATATTAATAAATGAGTTGGAGAAAATGTTTTAACATCTCACCTCACAAAGTTGCGTGTCTTCACGATACCTGTTTCAAAAGTATAGTATTACTTCCATCTTCAGTCAAATTTCAACAGTTAGAATTTGACTGAAGATGGAAGTAATACTATACTTTTGAAACCGGTATCGTGAAGACACGCAACTCTGTGAGGTGAGATGTTAAAACATTTCCTCCAACGCATTTATTGTTTTTGGTTGTTAATGTAACATAATGCATAGGATTTTGATTGTGTCAGTATTGTTGGTCCTAGTGGAGCAATGGTCATCATGGTCACCTTTGGTTCCAAGATTCACTGGTTCAAAATAGGCCAGGATAGTGGATTTTTAAGGGCATAAAAGCTTGAGCATGGCTTCCTCTAGTCATATGATTAAAGTTAAACCATTATTTTATGAAAGATTAATATTAACCCTCTTAGTGCCGGGAGCCGGACCTGTCGGCTACTTATGGTCAGCTGTTGGCTGCCAGCGATCCACTAGACTAGCATACTGTAAAATGCCACACCTTTTTGGCTGAAAATACACGACTCTGAATATTTGCAAATAAATAAACAAGTATAATGAATTATAATTTAAAACTTATGGAATAGAGTGCCCATACATAACATAATCGATTAATGAAAATAAAACATAGTTTTATTTGATTTTCATATTTATTATATAATTCAGTGACAGCTGTTTCGGTACACTGTATCTTCTTCAGACATGTTAACAAATTATGAATTGTGTTCCAACTGATCTAAGTAACAATACAACAATATTTATTTAAATTTTTTAATTTAACAAAGGGAATTCATTCAAATCAAGTTGAGAATTTAACAGTTTGTTACTACTTTTAAATTTATTTATTTCTACAGCCTCCAAAAGATCTAACTTCTTAACCTTATTACAAACGTGTAAAATTTCAAAATTTGGATCGAAACAATGATTAAATTGGAATAGGTGGTTAGCGTATTTTGAATATTCTAAATTTCTGTTATATGCTCTCATGTGTTCCTTTATCCTTTATCAGTTGGAACACAATTCATAATTTGTTAACATGTCTGAAGAAGGTACAGTGTACCGAAACAGCTGTCACTGAATTACATAATAAATATGAAAATCAAATAAAACTTCGTATTATTTTTATTTTATTAATAAATATGGATTTTCATCAAGTAAACACCAACTCAATTAATTGATTAATGAAAATATTGTCTTTAATTATTCATCATCATCATCATCATAGTACATTCACGAATTTAGGCCATTTGTTGACCTGTTTCGGCCTCAAGAGAAACACCATCCAGAAGTCTTTTGAGTGGACGTCCTGGTCTTCTTCTTCCTGCAGGTTGATATCTTAACATTAGTTTGGGTATTCTGTGATCTTCCATTCGATGAACATGTTGTATCCATCTTGACTTATAATCAGAAATTTTGTTTTCTAAAGATTCCATGTGTAATTCTTCTAAGATGTCTTCATTTTTTTTGTGATCTAGTAGTGTGTATCCTGCAGTCCTCCGAAGATATCTCATTTCAGCAGATCTAAGTCTCTGTATATCCTTCTGTTTCAACGTCCATACTTCGCTACCATACAAAAGAGTTGGAAGAGCCAGTGTTTTATACACTTTCAGTCTTGAATGCTTTGGACTAACTGTGGCTTGAAGATAGATTTATTAACCCTAAAATTCTTAAAAATTTAGATATTTTTGCATTTACATCCTTTTCTTCTTCATATGAGATATTGCATCCTAGATATGTAAAATTATTCACCTGCTCCAAAATTTTATTGTCCAGTACAATTTTACTTCTGACAGGATCTACACCTTGAAATGCCATAATTTTTGTTTTTTCTGTAGATATCTTTAATCCATATTCTTCTGTAATTTTTTTAAGTTCATACAGACCTTTCTGTAGATTATCTTCGGAATTTGCTATTATTATTTGGTCATCTGCAAACAATAGGGTGTTTAATTTTCTATTTTCTGATATTCTTATTCCAAATTTATATGTTTTGTTCCAGCAACATATTACTTCATTGATATAAATTGCAAAGAGTGTTGGGGATAGGGGGCAGCCTTGTCTCACACCACGATTTATAATTCCTTCTTCAGAAAATCTGTTATTTAATTTAATCTTTATGGTGTTGTCTTTGTAAATATTTTGTATGTTCTGCCGAAGTAAATTTGGTATATTTCTGTCTTCCAATATATTAAGAGTTTTGATCTCTTGACTGTGTCGAATGCTTTTTCAAAATCTATGAAAGCAAAATGTGTTTCTAAGTTGAATTCTCTTCTTTTTTCAAGCAATAGTTTAACAGAAAATGCTGAATCAATACAAGATCGTCCTTTCCTAAATCCATTTTGACATTCCATAAGGAATTTTTCACTGAAACTTTTCAATTTTCCATTTAAAATGTCTGCATAAATTTTGTAGCATGTGTTTAACAAACTGATTCCCCTATAGTTGTCCATTTTTCTCTTGTCTCCTTTCTTGAACAGGGGTATAACAATGCTTGTCTTCCATTCTTGTGGTATATCTGCATTTTTGAATACATTATTAAAGAAGGACAACAGTCTTTCATGGAACTGTTTGCCTGCATATTTGTACAATTCAGAATTCAAACCATCTGTGCCAGTTGCCTTCCCATTTTTTAATTTCTTTAAACTATTGTTCAATTCTTCCAATGATATTATGGAATCTGTCTCATTATTATTTTGGAAAATTGTATCTTCACAGCTATTGTCAGTGTCTTTAATTATTGTAAAGTATTATTAATAAATTTAACTAAACATGATATTTGTGCACGGTGAAATATTTTTTAATACTTTTAATTTTAAAAAGTTGTTTTAAAATTGATATTACAACGGTAAAATAAATACTGTAATGAATTGCATTCATTCAATTATGAAATCACATAAAACATCGAACCTACATCGAATACAATTTAAAAAAAAAAAGAGAGAGAGACTGAAAGGGAAGGAAAAATATCTATGAGCTAATTAAGTATAATAATTATTCTTTATTCTTATGGTACTCACCTAAACTTTCTGGAAAGAAGACTTGTTGCTGAATAACTCAATCTTTATTTTTAGTAACTGTTAATTAACACTAATGTTTTCTTGACACTAAAATTAACACTAACACTATGAAAAATGTGTAAACCTATCACTAAATTTAGTCTAACAGAGAAACATATATTACAATGGATTTAGAAGCCTTAATAATAAATCTTGCATTAATAATAAATAACCTATTTTTTACACTTATGTAGTGTTCCACACTTTGTATGCAACCCTTTTTCACACTTAACGCTGGATCTCTTCCGTTGCTGTGGGGAATGACATACAACGCACTGTCTTTCTAGTTTCCTAGGCAGTAACTTAACACCACATACAGGACTGTTTGTTATATCATTATTCATAGTAATTTTTTTTCTTTCTTCTCAAACCATTCTGCACTTAATGATCATATGATGGATGAATAAAAGAGATTGAAATAAGATATTGGAGGGGAATCAGGAGGAGGCATATGTTTTGGTCCAGGCAGTTTCATGAATGTGAAAAGAGGTTCAGGATTTGGGTCAGGTTCGGTAGGAAATATTTCTCTGAAATTTTCAATATCGTTTTCATCACCATCGTCGTCATCACAGATAACAATACCATTATCTTTTTTTACCTGTACATCAAATTGAACCAAGGAAGCTCCATTAGAAGCACGTAAATGCCTTTTTTTTTAATATGTAGTGATTCTGGGGGGGGGGGCGTCTGGTACAGTTCCATCACTACTTTCAGAGCCCAAATCATCATTGTCACTCGCAGAAAATAATCCATCGGAATCAACTTCACCTTGATCAAAATACTCAATTAAATTTTTGTCATCTACACCAGCTTTAAAAATTTCACTAAAACCGCTTGTCATTGCGACTTGAAAATCCACACTTAACATCTGCAACTAACTGAAGGAGCTTGTTTTTAACTTGTAAAACTACCCTAGTGAAAGCAAAAATACTCTCATAAATCTATTAAAGCAGGGTCAAAAGATTCCCCTAACGTGCAATTTGCATTCCTTTACTATAGGATGCCAAAAAATTAGTTAAACTATGCAAAATTAAGACAGCCGATCAAATCGACTCTGGCAATTTAAATGCTGGAACTTTAAAGCCGACCGTGACGGCTTTGGCATTTAAACCTCTAGCACACGCATTCAGGCCTGGCTCTAAGAGGGTTAATCACATAATGGCTAATGCATCATATTCTTTCTACTTATCTCTCATGGACTTTCAGCTAAATCTTCAACATTAAGTTGCATGAGTGATTGATAATTGCAATTTGATGAAAGTTTGATATTGAAATATTGATTTTACAGGACACATGATAAACTGTTCTGTGTAGATGTAATGTGGAATGAGACAGATGACTGGGTATCACCAGCTCAAGAACTTGTGCAGTTTATATCAAACAGACCATATCCAGAGAGAATTAACTTGCTCAGACAGATGCAAAATTGTCCAGACTACGATGTAATGGTTGAAAGGTAAGTTAAAATTATAAATTATAGTTCTTTTAAGTAATCTCATGATCCATTAGATTATACCATATGTTGCATTTGTACATGTATCGCTGAATAATTCTGTTAGACTATAGAATACATATGTACATAGGCGCTGGTTATATGTCCAAAAAAAAAATTTAGTTTTAATTTAGGTGCAAATAATGTCCAAATGTAAAGTGAGTAATACATGATTTATTATTGCTGATAAACTGTAACACAAATGTGTAGCGGTTCTTTGCGACTCAAACTTAATTCATAGTTAAAAATGGGAAATCAATATCAAATTCAATACTTACAGGAAGGATACTCATACAGGCAATTATATAAAGTCTTTAGGTTTCAATCATATTGCGCATAAACATGCAATTTTCAACAGTTTGATACATAGATTATTAAATGTTCCACCAAATGAAGAAGATTAAGAAAGAATACAATCACGTTTTGAACATAGCTAATTTAAATGGTTTTGAAAAGTAAATAATTATAAATAAATTAAAGAAATTCAGAATAAAATTTTAGAGAGATCTAATCAATTTAAATACCTTGGATATTATCTCTCTATCTGGGATGAAAAGGATATCCCTGAAAAAATTACTAGTTATAATAAAAGTTTGGGAATTATTAATCAAGTTATGAAACCATCCCTTGTACAAAAAAACACCAGATTATGTTTATATAACACTTTGGCTAGACCAGTGTTGACCTATGGTAGTGAAGCATGGACACTAAAAAGACAACATGAAAGCAGAATAATGGCTTATGAAATGAGATTCATGCGCAGAACAGCGGGTTACACCAGATGGGATCGGAAAAGGAACACTGATATCTTAAAAGAATTGAAGACTACGCCAATTTTGGAATATATTAAACAGTACCAACTAATCCATATTTGGTTCGTCTTCCGGGCTTATAGGCCGTGGTCTGGTTGTCTTCTTACTCGATGTTTCGTCTACTGCTGCGGTAGACCTCATCAGGAGATACTGCGTGCTCTCTGTGAACTCCTCAACAGTCAGCTGCAGAGGTCTACCGCAGCAGTAGACGACACGTCGAGTAAGAAGACAACCAGACCACGGCCTATAAGCCCGGAAGACGAACCAAATATGGATCAAGACGCCGGCCGTGAAAGCCTACAATTATATATAGTACCAACTAAATTGGAAACACCATCTTGAAAGAATGAGTTCAAATCGGATCCCCAAAGCTGTTTATAATTATATACCAGGAGGACGAAGATCACTGGGCCGTCCTATGAAACACTGGAGGGAAAATTTTCTATAGGATCGTAACAGGCCTTGGCCTAATACTTGGAAGGAAGAAGAAGAAATTCAGACAACAAAAAAGATTAAAAGAATACACCATCCTGCAATCTGATTCAAATAAAGGTAAACAATTCAAGGAAATTACTTATCACCTGAAATACATAAATAGTGAAATTGAAAAATCAGCTGTTGCAGCTTGCTGGAGAGTCACAAAATTGAAAAAGAGGCTAAAACATTTGGAAAAACCTTTAGAATTGATAGTTTGGGAGAAGATATATATTCAGAAAAACAAATTTAGATCCATGAAATTTGAAATTCCCGATGAACAGGACCTGATCTCAAATTCCATCAAATCAACACCAGATGGCAATATTATAGATGAAGATTCCAACGAAAATCCAGTATTCATAATATCAGTTAAAAATGAGAGGAATGTCCTCTTGAAAACTGCAGTTCCCGTGTATAAAAAAACATACAATATGAGGTAAAATAATAAGTGACTCATTCGTTCATCAAACTTAATTCTTAATCATTTCTTGATGATAGGACATGATTGATCCTCAAATGAACTCACTTAATAATTTCAATTAAGTTTCACTCAACTTATCTTATATTTATTGTTTTTGGAGTTCGATGTATGTGTGACCTAGCTACGGACTTGCTGTGATGCTAGTGACATGAACAAAAGAAAGAACATACAGTATGTACGATACACTATTACAGTGTTGTTACATATAAAGTTAAGAGTAACAAAGAGCAGCATTGTCAAATACATGATGACATAGGTATAAATAAGACTTGATGTTTTTATTATTAATTTAACACTTCTCACTGAAGGATAAATTATATTTGAAGAGACCAGGGTTCGGATCTCGGTCTAGGTGAAAAATTTTCTCTTCAAAAATAAATAAGACGTACTGCGCAATCAGACAATTGCACCATATTATGAAATCATGAAATATACAGGAATTGAATAAAATACATAAACCATGAATAAAAAAATCACAAAACCACATTAATTTGTATCAACAACCACTTTGTTTTTATGATCCTATAATGTAAAATAAATTATTTGATAGTATGTTAAATTTTATACGTTTACATTATTAAAGTCCACCGCTGTGCCTTGTGACGCAGCAGGCCCGGGTTCGATCCCTGGTTGGGGCAGTTTTTCTGGGTGAGGTTTTTATCGGGATTTTTCCTCACCTTTAAGACAAATGTCAGGAAAACTTTAAGGCCCAAATGGTCCCCTAAATCGTATGGCCATCATCATCATCCTTATCATTATCATCATCCTTCACCTGTGTGGAATGCAATGGGAAGCTACCACACCTACAATTCCCTAGTAAAGCTGCAAGCATAGCATGAAAATGCTATGATTGCTGTGAAGGACCTGCCTTCAGGCAGAATTACTATGGATGGACATTATTAAAATGAGTGTGGTAAATTAATTACAACAGTTTCTCAAATCCTTTTACCACAAACAACTTTTACCAACATAAAAACTAAAATGTAGAATGTGGTGAACTCATTTTAACACTAAAAATATTAAGAAAACTCTGTGTATATGTGTGTGTGTGTATATATATATATATAAGAAAAATGTATGTTTGTGTTGGAATACTTGGGTAGCTCTGTTGGTTAGAGCGCTAAATGTACAGAGTTTAGAGACTTGGGTTCAAATCCCGACTGAAGCATTAATTTTTCTTTTCATATCATATTTGTCTTCATTGCCAAATGTCAAAAATATAGTTATAACATCTAAATATGTATATGCTGGGACATCCAGAAAAGTGATGTACTGGTATGGAAAATTTCTCTTTGAGACTGTAACAGGCTACATGACCATAACAGGCTACATGGCCTAATACTTGCATGGATAATGATGATATATATGTATGATCACAAAGCAGTAATTCCAGACCCGTCACCTTTAAATAGGCTTTGCCTAACCATTTAAACATGTTCACAAAATGTTACTATAAATAGAAACTTTTCAATGCTCAGATCTCACATACCTCATATTGGCAGCATTGTATCCTGAGGGAAAAAATTTAATGTTATGCATGGCCAATATTTAACTTGATGTCACAAGAATTGTTGGATTAATTTAAGCTTATATTTAATAAGATCTGCTCAGTATAATATTTCAGTTAAAACATATTAATCTACAGCTATAATACATGTCCATTACAGCTATAATAGTTGTATCAAATCCTATTAAAATTTTCTTGTATAAGAAGTAACCAGGTTGCATTATATGGACAGAGGTTCACTGTTGCATGAACATGGAATTATATAAGAGAGAGAAAAATTTCCTTCTAAAATGTGATGCCCAGATAGCATAGTGGTCTATGCACTAGTATGTAGAACTAGAGATGTTTAGGTGAATTTTTTTGTGGCATGAATGCAGAATGAAAGAGGGGCATGGAAATTCCTTGTAGGAAAACCAGAGGGAAACTGCCCAATAGGCAGGCCCAGAATGAGGTGGGAGAATAACATTAACTAAGATTTGAGGGAACTAGCTTGGAAGAGGTATGATAAATCAGTGGATCACTCAACCAGTATTGATTCCCAATAATTGATTTTAACCTGTCAGTATGGAGGTACCTGACATGTAAGCAGGTTGAATTCTTCAACTGGTGCAGAGATACATGATGTGTACGCTAGCTGCACGCACTGCTTTTAACTGTTGTTATGATCTTTGTATTTACATTAACTATTTCCTATTTATATAACTTTTATATAGAGACTTCAAATTTTTATTAATGCATATATTAATCAATGACGGCCCTGAGTAACAAGTTAAAATAATTTTATATATGCATTTATTCTTGTGGCCTCTGAGATTTGTCTTATATTTATAACTTGTTAAAGGATTTCTTAGAAAAATAAATTGGCCTTTTTTTCCTTTTGTAGATTAACTTGTCTATCAAATTAAATCTATTTTTCAAATCTTTTCATTTTTAACAATAATGATGCAAAATTCACTACATATAAAGGCCCAAAAAAGTTATTCTCGATTTATGCTATAGTACAGTACCTCAACAGTAAATTTCAGATGATATTTATATTTCAATTGACAATACCCTTATATTATGGAAAGGTAGTTAGTCTACTATTCATTGAGTATCTAAAAGGTAAAGTGGTACCACTACAAGCCTTAGTAGCTCCTTGGGATATAAGGAGGTTAAGGCTCCCACTTTTTCTAGACTATCAGCACTTTATGTATGCTGGGTTTTTATCTCTGTCTGACGGCCCATAACAAGCATCTGGTACACATTTCAGTTAGAGCCTGAGTCGACCCCAGGGCCACAGTGCCACCTAAAATAGTGTTTCCATAATGTTAGAAAGACACATTTGGAGAAGACTGCCCCTACAGGAAAGAAGGTCAACCCATAAAAGCAATGTGTTTGTAATAAACATGAACAAAGTAAACATAAGGGGGGGAAAAAAATCCACTTATTGGTGCCCAGAGTGTCAAACAGGTTTACGCTTTGAAGATTTATCACACCAAACTAATTTTTGAAGCCCATTCTGGTCTTTTTTTTTTTTGAAGACCCTTCTCTTTGTGTTAATATTTCATTGTGTTATATTATTTTCAGTCTGATCATCTTACCTCAATATTAATGTTGATTTGTTCTTGGACATGTTTCAAAACAATTCTGTTTTATCATCAGCTTGTCCAGACTGGTTATATTTATGTTGCACACCCTGGATGTCGATGTCAGCTCCATCCTGTGGTTGGCCAAAGAACCTCCAAACAAGGTCACATTCCGTCAGTATTTCAAAATTCATAACTCTGTTTTTGTTTTTCTGAATATAGATTTTTCCCAGATAGTCAGCTCTTTTGTATTTTCTAACTGTTTTAATAATTTAGTGTCCAAATTTATATTATGTTTTTCAGACCAAACATGAGCAGCAACTGCAGATTTTTCTATTTCCCCATTTTTAATATCTTTTATGTGTTCTTTGGTTCTTATTTTTAGGTTTCTTTTTGTTCTTCTATATATATCTTTCCACAACTAATGCATTCAATTTGATATATTCCTGATTTTTTATTTATTTATTTATTATTTATTTCATTGTGTTGTAAGGGAAGTGGCAATTCTCTGAATTCTTCAAATGAATCCTAGTGCAATTCACTGTGTTATTTATGTGAAAACCTTACAAATAGGGCCCATTTAAACTGTGGCACAACAATCATCAATAAGTCTACACATGCAGAGATGTTACATGAGAACCATAATAAATTTAATTAATTAAATATTATATTAAAGGTTCACTATGAACAAATTGCAAAAACATTTAAATTACTCAAGATATTTCCATTTAAATGTGTTATTGGAATACTTGCAATGAATAGCTAGATTTAAATCCCTGTGAACTCTCCTCCTACAACAGGGTATATCCGGTCATTTAACTGTACCCACTCTGAGGGATTAACATAAACAAGTTGGAATTTTTTCATGTGGAATCAGTCATAAAATATCTATTCCCCCATATTAATTTACTAGTTATTGCTTGAGACACATGATATTATTAACATAGGGTCTACTGGGAAAATTTAAACAAAATTCTTCCATATATCATTATGATTTGAATTTTACTCTATGAGGAAAGATGATAATATTTCATATAAAAGTTATATATAATAATTATATGTCTTACACAAAACATGAAATTTCTTTAGGATTTTGAATGGAACACTTGAAGACTATAATGCAACAATCTCAGATTCTGATTGGCAGTTGTTTATAAATTTGATCGTTGGAAGTAACAAAGGTCATAATATGCTATTCAGCTTCCTCTCTCAGAATTTTGATGAACTTCAGGAAAGGTAAGTTATTGTTATTTGTATTCTGACAAACTGATAGTAATAATATTTTTTAAAAAAATTAATTGAAACTTGGTAAATATAATCACCATTTATGTTAACTAGTATCAATATACTACTACAGTCATTAAGTTCTGAGACTTTACGCCTGGAGAGTAGGCACCCACAAGAATCTGAATGTTTCACAAGATGCTGATAACTAGGTGTACACTTAAATAGAACCACATTCTCCCTCAAAATAGTCGCCTTTGGCCGTTATGCACATTTGCCAATGGTGGTAGGTATAGCTATTGAAAGCACCACTGAAAGATGTTGGTAGGAAGGTCCCTTATGGCTTCTCTTATGGCAGTCATGACCTCTTCAGAAGAATGAAATCTACGCTCACGTAGAATTGCTTTCATGTGAGGAAAGAAAAAATTGTCATGTGATCATCACGTTGATCTTGCAACAGGATTCTTGGCACACTGTCCTGGGTAACATGAGACATATTGTTTATTTTTTATTATTTTACTCACCTCATACTTCATAAAGTATGAAGTATGAGATGAGTGAAATAATAAAAAATAAACAATATTAAAAAACCTCATAGTGTTATTTCCTATCTACATAACTTAACATGAGACATGTTCAGGTCTTCAGAAAGAATTTTGTAACAAGTACCATGGCTGGCCCCTACCTCTGCTGCCAGATCGTCTACTGATTGGGAGTTGTTAGCATGCACCAACATTACAACTTCTTCGATCTTGCATTTAGTTTGAATTGTTTGTGGCCGATCAGTATGCACATCATCTTCCAAACTGTCTCCTCCTTGCAAAAAACGCCAGTGACACCTAAACACAACACTGAGACTCAATGCGTACTCACCGTAAACTTGCTGCATCATTTGAAATGTTTCGGCAGTGGTCTTGCCTAATTTCTGACAGAACTTGATGTTACTCTGTGACATTTCGAGTTCCGACATGCGCATTCAAATCACCGTCACAACAAGACTGTAGTTCTGCTTGCAGTGTATGCACTCAATTGTCTCTTGCTGGGACGAGAAACTAACTGACAAAGTACCATACCACGGCACCACCTATGCACTATAGCGCAATACAGCGCCACTATGCGCTTAGTTTCAAAACTTAATGACTGTACCACGTAGTATTTTATGCTGTGAATGGGTTAATATTATTATTAAACATTGTTGTTTTGATAATGACTGTCAAAAGTACTTACAGCTTGCTGCCCATTTGATACATTTGTACTTGTAAATAATTCTGTTTAGTACTGTATTATTTATATTTAAATTAATATTGGGAAGTAAACATTATGAGGTTACATCATTAATAGTGAGTGGAGAACATATTTTATTCAACTCACCTCATACATTTTCAAACTTCTTTGATACCGACGGTTTCAGACAATATCATGTCCTTCATCAGTCACGGCGTCCACTGATGAAATTCCATGATTGTTGATTTCTTTAGTGACATCACCTCTTGTGCTGCCATCTTTCGTTGGGATTATAAACTTTGTAATTAAATTTTTATCCACCGGAATATCGAAATTCATAGATCGTTTGGAATTGACAATTTGGGAAATGATATTCATTCAGAAGAATAAATATCGATCTATGAATTTCGATTTTCCGGTGGATAAAAATTTAATTACAAAGTTTATAATCCCAACGAAAGATGGCAGCACAAGAGGTGATGTCACTAAGGAAATCAACAATCACGGAATTTCATCAGTGGACGCCATGACTGATGAAGGACATGACATTGTCTGAAACCGTTGGTATCAAAGAAGTTTGAAAATGTATGAGGTGAGTCGATTAAAATATGTTCTCCACTCACTATTAACTGTATTATTCATTGTAATAAAATCTACTACTATAAAAATTTTTAAACATTATCTTAAAATAGGCCTATATTATTTTAATTGTTAAAAAGGCATAATATAATAAAAAATTAAAGTAAATAATATTTATTTAATGTGAAGTTTCCTATGATAAAATTTTATTCTCCAATATTTTAAATAACTTTTGATTCCTGTTTTATTTATACTTATTCTAGATTTGAAAATAATCGATCTACATGGCGCTACATACTGACAGAAACAATAAGGAATTTTAAAACTCAAGATGGATTAGATATGGTAAGTTTATAATTTTGAAAAATTATATTTGAAGAGAAAAAAATTATGCCTAGTTCTGTACACTATTATAATTTTGAGTTTATATTATGGTACCAATTATATAGGTGTCATAGGAAATCATCATCATGAACAAAACTGTTTTAGGCCAATGTGACCTGTGACGGTAAACCTAATAAAGATAGTCTTGATCTTTCCACCGATGTTTTGTTCTTCCTTGGTCCCTATGTTCAGTTGGAGTATAGGAAATAATTATACTAATTCTATTAACTGTACAATTCTCTACTTAACTGTACAAATATAATATCAAATATACAGATTTTGTTCATCCTCAAGCTGATAAAGAAATAAAAGATAAGCTCCTTTTCTTTTTATTAACAAAAATTGTTTATATATATTTTTTAATGATGCTCTTGAACAGCAGATACTTTAGTATTGCAATTTAATTATGGAAATGAAAAGCTGACAAATTTTGCTCAGAGGGCTCTTATTTCAGGCTTCAGGTTGAAAAATAAGGTTGGGGATCACATCATATTAACATGTGTCTCTTTTTATAAATTGAGTCGATTAAATGTTTTTTCATCTCACCTCATAAAGTACTGTGTTTTCACGATATTAGTTTCAAAGGCCTTCACTTCCATCACTGTTCAAACTCCAACTGTTGAAATTTTGCCATTACCACCATTTTCCAACCTGCCATCTGGTGTACAGTATCTTAAACCACTAGGCTATGATATGGGACTTGTATAATTATTTTTTCACTAATTATTTGATTTTAAAAAATAATGAACATTATTAAAATTCATTGTAAACTCTGTTGAGGTGTTAATCACAATTTAAAATTATAATATAAAATTATATACCTCTTAGGTTTGTCTCCTCCATCATAATTTTATATTATAATTTTAAATTGTAAAAAATAAGTTTAATTTTTCATGATGATCTTGAAGAAGATTTTCGGGCTATAGGCCATGGTTGTGAGGCTAGTATTTCCCCAACGTTTCACCAGAGACTCCATCCTCAAGGGTTGAGGATGCCAGATGCAGTCTCTGGCAAAATGTTGGGGAACTACAAGCCTCACGACCATGGCCTACAGCCCGAAAATCTTCTTTAAGATCATCATAGCAACTCCGGCCGTGAAAGTCTACGTGAATACTTTAATTTTTCAGTTTATCCATTTATTGTGTAACTGGTACAATGAAAGTTTAATATTTTCAGGTGTCCGAGTTCTATGCCAAATACAGCAGAAAGTTGGGAACTGCAGTGTCATATGTGGAAGAAGCCATGAAGGATGTGAATGAAGAGATTGCATGGAGCAGAGTCAACTTGCCAGCTATTGAACACTGGCTTGATCTTGTCCTTCCACATTTTGATGATATTGTTGATTGACCAGGGAATTTTGGTCACAGATTTTATAATTCAGATTTATGGTTAGTTTTAGTTTTAATATTTTTCAGATATTTAATGCAAGTAATGTCCAATCCATCCTGACATACAGATTCATTTATTATAACAGCACCATGTTACTTATAATCATGTACTGTGAAAAATCTCTAACATTATGACAGAATCTGCTAATTTATACTTTGGAGTTCTTCTTCTTCGTCAGGCTCTATGACTTCCAGTGGAATGTCTTGGCCTTCTCAACCAATTTACGCCACTTCTTCCTATCTTGTGCAGTAGATTTCAAATCAAAAATCCCCATCTCTCTCAAATCTTCAATTACGTCATCTTCCCATCGATCCTTGGGTCTTCCCCTTGGTCTTGTTCCCTGTGGCTTCCAATTGAAAATATCATTCAGCAATCTTCCTTTTGGCATTCTTAGTGTATGTCCAAACCATTGTAATCTTTTGGATTTGATGAAACTAACTATATTTTCTTTATTATTCTTGAGGTATAATTCGTGATTCCTTCTTAACCTCCAAGTTCCATTTTCCTTTACTGGACCTAGCACTCTTCTAAATATTTTCCTCTCAAATGTTAATAGTCTTAATTTATCTGCTTCTTTTAGTACCCAGGTTTCAGCTCCATAACATATGATTGGCCTTATTATTGCTGTATATAATTTGAATTTAACATTTTTTTATATTAATTTGCTTTTGAATATATCGAAATTAGCAAAATATGCTTTATTCCCTTGCGATATTCTTGTTTTGATTTCTTCTTCTACAGTATTATTATCGTTTAGCATTGTGCCTAGGTACTTAAAGGAGTTAATTTGATCAATACAGTCACTATTTATAGTTATTTCAGTCAAATTTGTTTTATTTCTCATACATCTTAAATATTTTGTTTTATTTAGATTGATTACAAACCCGTATTTTATACTTTCATTTTTCAATTTGTCAAAGGTTTCCAGCAGGGAATTTTTTGTTCTTGCTGTTATTATTACATCATCAGCATATGCAAGACATTGTTTTAGTCTTGTTGAAATATTTCCTCTTAGATCAAGTTGTTTTAAGACTATATCCATTACTATACTGAATAATGTCGTAGATAAAGGATCTCCCTGTTTGACCCCAGAGTTTACTTCAATCGCATTGCTGAGTGTGTTGCTACATTTTAATCTTACTTTGGTATCTATCAAGGTTAAAGCTATTAATTTTATTAGTTTTTGAGGTATCTCATATTCACTTAGACTTTCAATTATTTTGTTTCGATGTACAGTATTAAAAGCTTGGGAGTAATCAACAAATATATTATATAAGTTAATGTTGTATTCGTGACATTTCTCAAAGATTTGTTTCATTACAAAGATATTGTCTATTGTTGATCTGTTTGGTCTAAATCCCGCTTGGGCCTCACTCATTTCCCCATCTATTATTTCTAAAAGTCTATTGCTTAATTTAACTTTGGAGTTCTATATAACAATAATGCTGCTGTCAGTCCTGGTGGATTAGCGATTATTAGAGCTGCAATTCCTTTAACCTGCTCAGTGGTGTTAACAATGCAACAACTATGTTTGTAGAAGAAAGAAAGTATCTGTAAGATTCCATTCCAAACCAGTCCTTTCCTCTACAAACATAGTCTCTGTGTCAATAACAGTACCCATTAGGTTAAATGAATAGCAGCTCTAGTGATAACCATGCTCATCTCTGGTTCTGAGATACTTCAGTTCAAACCAAATTTGGATTGATGGCAATGAAATATATTAGAAATACATCCATTATCACCTCGCTTTTACATTCCTGCATTTAATGTTTTCTCACATTTTACAACATGTTGTAAAGGTTTTCTTATATTTGCAATGTATTAAAATGCTCTATTTTACATGTTTCCAATTTTATTATCCTGCTATTTACATCATATCATGTCGATCTTCAGTGTAAAAAATCAAAGATGGAGATGTGGAGATAATAGAACTGGTGATGACAATTGTTCTCGCCAAAGCAATGTGTGGTCATGCTCGTACTCTTTGTGCTACCTAGCATTCATTTGATTCATTCAAGATCAGAGATATTCAATTTATTTGATTAATTATCTTCATTCTGTGCAATCAATAAAGAGCAGGGCATGTTCATTGAGTCAATGAAGCTGGCTTAGAGTCAATTGCAACATCATCTGAATTCAATCCATGTATTACTTTGTCAATACAATTTTTTTTAAACCTCCCATGAAAGAATTGTTGTTTTCTTTTACAGTTTCTTCCCGTTATTATATATATATATATATATGCTTCTAACCGCTGCTTATGTAGTGGTGTTGATCCTTGTGTGTTTATTTTGCTCTAAGCTTACTCTTTTAGTTATCCAGTTATTGTTATTTATTACTTATTTTTGTTCTTTTTTTTTGGTGTATTGTTTGATTTGGATAAATCTATCATTTGCAACTGCAATTTCTGACAACTTGTTACATTTTTTGTAACTCTTCTTGTTATTTATTTTTGAAATGGAGAAAGAAAGCCATTTTATGTTTAAAACAGTTCAAAATAATATTATATTCAATGTTTTTATTATTCATTTCATACATCTCAGTGTTGGATAAATCATATTTGAAGAGAAAAATTATATGCTCAGACTGGGACTCGAACCCAGGACATTGGCCTAGAAAACCAAAGGTCCTGGGTTCAAGTCTCAATCTGATTGTATAATTTGACTCTTCAAATATGATTTATACATATTACATTATTTAGCTAATATTGTATATTATTTCATTCAGGTTTTTCTTGCATCTTCTCGAACAGTTGTAGAATATGGAGATAATTTTTTTTATCTCCTTCTCATTTCCCACAATTTATACTTTCCCCTAATTTACACCACTTTTCCTATAGTCCCTTGAAAAATGTAAAAGAGAGGTAATAGTGTAGTTGCCATTAGCGTTGAAGAATTGACTACATGTACACAGCACTTCAGTGTTTTCAATTTACATCACACATTGGCTGCAACACGATAGTAGCAAACTTATCCAGGCTGGATGTCAGTGATCTTCATTGGTATCATAAGACTATGACACAAGTTATTTGCCAATTAGACACATAGACAAACTGTTATTTTTCTTATTTCATCTTCTATCTGAGTGGGGTATAAGTTTCCAATTGGGAACATATATGAAATTCCAGAGTGATATATTCTTGTATATTGTTCCAAACTAATAAACAAAAATAATTATTTTACTTGTGGATTATCTTTTTATTACATGAAATTATATGTTTTTATCACAGTGGAATCTGTCAGAATGTTACTAGTATAAACTGTTCAGTGTTTTGTAATTTAAGGAATCATTATTAGTGTAGCATCTTCAGGTAGCAGAAGTTTCTTTGCTTGTAGCTTTTTATACATTTAATTTGTACAGTTCTAAAATAAACTATAAAGTCTTATTTATTATTATTACTACAACCTTTGCAGGAGTGATGAAAACTTTTTATAGGATTCGTGATGTCCTTCCATCTGCATTTAAGAACAAATTCTTAACTGAATATGTTAATGAGTAGCCATAATATTTATAACATCAGGATCTTTATTTTTTTGTTGCTATTATTTTTTTAAGGTACCGGTACCAGATTCGGTATATGAAGGAAAGCTACAATTAACTGCTGGGCTAGCCTTTTTTTTATTTATTGACCCATGCACTATTTAAGGCATTATTATTCATATATTTTAATATAATAAATTTGGGAATTTTTAACATTGAGGTTCTATTGATAAGAATTCACGATTCATTTGATTCTTATTATTCATATAGTTAAGTAGTAAGTGTTAATACAATAGAAAAAGAGATAAAACATAAAATAGAGTTAGGAAATAAGGCATACAGCACTCTTTTGCACAGTTTAGAAGTAAATTATTATCAAAACAAGCTAAAATGAAACTTTATAGGTCAATAATGAGACCAGTAGTAAATTATGGTTGTGAAACTTGAGCCATAAAATAATTCATGAAACAAAAGCTGTAGGTATTAAAAAAAAAATTAAGTAAGGAAAATTTATGAACCCACAAAAGATTGAATTGATATATGGGGAATTAATACTAACAGCAAACTAAATGGAATTATATAGACTAAAAATACAATAAACTTTATCAAATCTAAAAAAAATGAAGGTGGTTTGGACATGTCTACTGATGTCATAATAGTGAAGAAAACTTTTTAATGGGCTCCATTATTAACTAAATTCATAGACAACCCAAAATGAGATGAAGAGATGATATAACGAAAAACTTGGGGATTTTAGGAAAATAGTGATAACAAATTGAAAACTCTTCATCAAACTGAATGCAATATGGCTCACCACATATGGTGGTGTAGCTATTTTAATTTTGATGATCATGCGTAATAGATTTTAATTAAATTTGGGAAATTTATTATTTTATTTTAATCCAAAAATGGATTAAACCTGTGCTGGAGTAGAGGAGGTTGAATGTATGCCACTGATACATAATTCTTAATGAGAAAAAAAGTATGAAAAATACAGAGAAAATGAATTAGAATTTGACATCGAAGCCTAAAAATTGTCATATATAAAATATGGATCCTGAAAAGATAACTATGAATCATGGGAAAGTAGAATTGCCAACATAACAGAATATACATGTTACAGACTGGTCAGTGGTAACATTACCTTACTTGGTATCACTGTCTCCTATTCAATTGGGATGCGAGCTGTTGGTATAACATCTATTCAAACAAGTTTAAAGAAAAAAAAATCTATAAAACTTGAGATCAATTTCATAACATAAACTAAATATAGCTAACTTATATACATTTCTTGAAGATAAGAAAACCAATCAGCGATGATGTTTGGTAATTTGTCTTCACCCAGATACCTACACTCTCTTTTTGAAGTCATGTTAAATGTAATGCTATTGATTAATTTGTTGTAATATAAAAACACTACCATTTGTAGTAATATAAAAATTAATTATGTAGGACATAGTAACAAAAGATGTCATTAGTTGTCACAACACAAGAAAAACATGTTGCTACACAAACGTAGTCAGTCATGTTATAAATACCATTCATTTTAGTTTACTACCTGCGGTCTTATAGATCATAACCAGTGGTGTGTTCTGACATACATAGTGCATTATTTCCCCATTTAAATAATTAAGAGTTGTAAACTGGAGAGCAATAATCCAGAATAGTAACAAATGGAGAAAACTTGGAGAAAGTCAAAACTTTACATTAAAAAGTTGTAGTACCTACAGAAGAAGAATACGAAGGAACAGAAAAAAAAACAGTAAACTGATGCCTCTACAGGCCTCAGGAGGACCTTGGAGTAGTAGGAAGCCACCTTACCCACAGAAGAAGCACCTGGTACTCATTTACATTAGAAGCTGATTTAATCCCAGGGCAGAAAGTTTAAGCCAGTTTAAAAATTCTGACTCAACTAGGATTTGAACCCCTGACCTTCCTGCTTATAGTGTATTGCCTTAACTAACTACATTTTGGCATGCCTCCACTTATTACAGAACTATCAATTTTTTTTTCTTTATGTATTCTATTGAATGTCTTCAATTTTAAATATATGAATAAAATTGTATTTTCAAGTATTAAATTAGAATAAATAAACAACATTTTCTCTTTGTATCCTGGAAAACATTAATTGTTTATCAAAAGTTAATTATGTAAATAGCGTATTCTGACTATAAAGATTACAGAATTTCAAGTACACATAGTTCATATGTATTCAGTTTCATATACCAGTTTGGGTAAGTTTTCTTTCATAAATACTGCATAAGAATTTTTATTCATCAATTCATAAATACACATTAATAAGAAAAACAGGAATAGTTTTTATCCTTATAACAACCAAGATCATCTTCTCTGTCCATTCTTCATTATATTTTCAAATCTTCCTTCTAAATACTTGAATGCAAGTAACCAAACATCACCATCAGTTACTTGACATTCCATGCTAACCAACTACCCAACCATTATAACAATATGTATGTTAATTTTAATCACAGTATGAATATTATAACAACACACGATTAGTAGTTGAGTAGTTTATGTACAGTTTCAGGTAATTGTTTTATTGAACCATAATCTTTAGGCAGCTCTATAACTTACAAAATGAGTTATGAAAATGAGAAAGATTGAAAAAATCAACATTTTCTTACTTAAATTCAAAATATGTGAATTTATGATTCCACTCTCTTTTGAGAACTTTTTAGTTTAAAATGTACCAACTATACATTTTAATTCTTTTTATAGTTATAAGATGAATGTTGAGAAATGTTGTACAGTTTAGGAATAAATTTTTCTCTTCAGCAAAGAAGATTAAAAAACATTGAAAATAAAGCTTTACAGGCTGCAAAAGTAGTGTTAAATCCCATTTAATTCTTCTTGAGAAGAAGCTGCCAGATGGCATAAGAAACAAAGATTCATTGCCTCGGGTTCACAGTGGTTATATAAGAGAGAGAAAAATTTCCATTTAAAGATGACTAAATATCTCAGTGGATTAGAGTGCTCGTATCTAGAACTAGAGATGTTGGGTTCAAATCTGAGTTTAGGCATATATTTTTCTCTTCAAATATAATATTGTACAAATTTATTCCCATCTTCATTGTCATAATTCTTGTGTGGAATAAATTTATTGCAGAAAGTGGTCTATTTTCTGCATATTATTTAGATAACGTAATTACAAATCAAATGATAAGTAATAGTAGGCCTAATACTATACATTATCTTTGTGGTTATAAATATTATTATGTGGAATACTTGATTTTAGCATCAAGGATACAAATACGATAATGAACAAGGATCACTTGATGTTCTGCGCTGATCTTCAGAAAATAATTGGAACACCATTCCAAATTGCTGAATATTATTGGGAAGCCCGCAAGCGAATGATGACAAATCAAGAGCTTCAGAACATTTGAATACTACTACTACTACTGATTTTAGCATCAAATTGGTATTAGGCCCTATAACATATAAGTATACTTAATCATATATAGATACTACATTCAGGAAAATAAACTATTTTATTGCATTGTAGAGTTAGGATTTTGAAATATAATTATCTGAATACAAAAACAAGACATAAGTTTAGTACTTTTACTTAGTCTTGGAAGTAAATTAAAAATCATAATCTCAAAGACAAAATCAAAGGAGGATATAAAAACTAAAATTGATTAATGGTAATATACAAACAAGGTAAGCTTCTGCATATTGAATATCACTATAATTTTAAACACGGGTATTCAGTTCACATTAATTTGTTACGAGGTAGAGAAAAAATTATAATGAAATTTATGTTATGAAATGCATATCAAATAAAATGTTAGCCTGTTGTCTTGAGCAGTTAACAACAAGAAGTCCAACTTTATGAATCATAATTGTTACAGCCCACGTTGCTTTTAGTAGCTAAATTGCTGGAAGTCGTTTCAGCTTCTATTAAGAGATATGAAAGGAGTATGAAGTTTTAAAGCTACGTTATGCTATAATTACTCCAGCATTTGTTGTTCATTTGTGTGCAGATGTGTTTTCATAAAAATTGTTATAATTATTTATTAACCTCTCACATTAAACATACTTTGGTTTATTCTCATATCTTTTTTTTTTGTTGTGGTTAGCAGTGACATACAGTGAAAGTGAACAAAATTAAACAAAGCTTTTAAAACATTTTAAGAATGGAATAAATCTGAAATCCTGCATAAGCTACAGCACTCTATAATTACTCCAGCATTGTTGCTCATTTGTGTGCAGATGTGTTTTCATAAGAATTGTTATAATTTATTAATCACTCACATTAAACATTTTTGGTATAATAAATAAGGTGAATCTGGTAAATCTTACTTATAAATATTTTTGTTTTATTTGATATGTTTTGATATGCTGTCCATATCATGAGCTGTCCAGACTTTTAATTTTTATGTTGTTGTCCCTGGATGTCAACTTCTACTCCATCTTTTGGTTGACCGAAGAACTTGTAAATCAAATCTTTTTCCCGGGGAATTTCAAAATTCATAATCCTATTTTTGTTTTTCGTGGGAAAAAGATTTAATTTAAAAGATGGAGTGGGAGTCAACATCCAGTCCCGACAACATAAAAATCAACAGTCTAGACAACCTGATGATATGGACAGCATATCAAATGAATCACAAATATTTATGGGGTAAGATGTACCAGATTTACCTTATTTATTAAGAACAATCTTATAATGTTGATTCCTATTGTAATTTATTAATATTTTGATTTTTTTTCATATTTTTTTTTGTGATTAGCAGTGACATATAGTGAAAGAGAACACAAGTAAAACAAAGCTTTTTAAATATGATCTTGAAAAAGATTTTCGGGCTGTAGGCTGTGGTCGTGAGGCTTGTAGTTCCCCGACGTTTCACCAGAGACTATGTCTGGTATTCTCAAGGGTTGTCTACGTGAATACACTTTTTAAATATTTTAAGAATGGAATAAATCTGAGATCCTGCATAAGTGATATGTTTAAATTGAAACAAAAAAATTGAAAGTAAAATATATTCAATGAAATCCAGTGCTGATATTCAAATTGGTAGATGTGTTATTTTGCCACTAAATAAAAAAAAAATCTTAGAGTGTAATAATTACAATAAAGTTATTCTCTTCAATTAAAACAACTCTCTCAGTTTTGAGCTAATAGCAGATTCCACACACCATCATTCATCAAATTAAAAGGAAGATAGTTCTACTTTACTATCTTGCAAAATATTTTTCAGTTCCTCCCAATAAAACAGCATAGTTCCTTCCTCTTTACCTGCTTACCTTCCTGCTTGGTAACTTTTACATAAACTCTTTATTATCTTAATTATAAATTAAGTTACCTTCACCAGCTCCTAGCTCCAAATATCTCTGATAATGTGCTTCATAGTTGCTCCATTAGCAAAATGGATATTAACATTCATAAGTGTTTAAATTTAAATATTTTGCTGATTAAATATATTTTATCTTGGAGACAGGGGTGGCATGCCCATATATTCAATGGTTCACTGAATCCCTAAGAGAAATTTAAGTTAAAAAGATAGTGAATAGTTGTATTGATAGATAATAATGTGCTTAATTTTTAACAAGTTTCTTAAATACCCAGGTATTCTGAATCAGGATTGTATTTCTGGTGTGGAGGTCTTGCATATGCAAAATTTACAAGTGTGGAGGTGCATTTTCTCTCTATGATCTCCCTGGATATTCATTTGTCAGCTTGGAGGTGACGCAAGAGGTAAGGGGATATGTTGCTTCCCTTTCATGTGTCTTGTCGCTGGTGTAACTATCAGTGCATGGAATGGATCCTGGCAGAATCAGATGAGTCGATCCAAAAGTCCAGTGTTTTGAATTTCACAAAGAAACGAATTCTTACATAACTGTACAAGTCAATCCAAAAGTTTGTGTTTTTAATTGTTGTTATATTGAGAACACATATAATGGTAGAATAAACATTATTTTCAGTTTTAATACAATATTATTATTAGCTTTTTCTCTCTCTGTTTAGGCCATTCCAGTGGCATTTGTTTGAGTCTTCAATTTGCTGATGCTCTATATGAATTAATAAATTTGAAAACTAATTTTAAGACTAGTATGGTGGACCTTCAGCCAGTTTAGACAGGTCCACCACTGCTTACAGATATAATTTACAAGTGAAATTCATTGATATTCTTGTTACATGTATTGAGTGACAGGGGTGTTACATGTATTGAGTGAAGGGGAATCCTTTGCTGGTTTGACTAAAATTCCTAACATTCATTTCAACATTGATTGAAAAATAAGAGTAGCATAAAATATACGTGCTTATGCAATGAGAAACTTGATCTTCTCTGGGAACTATTCTAAATGTCACTTAGCTAGAATTGAGATGCCGATCGATCAATATTGCAACTCATTGTACATTATATGTACACCAGACTAGTAAAGATAAAGAGATCCCACTACAGGTCTTAGGAGAACCTTGGGTTAGTAGGAGGTTATAGCTCCCACCTTTTGAGACAGCATGAGATATCAGCCAGGTTGTCAGCCCTGCTTGATCATCTTTACCCCCAGAATATACATCAGGTACTCATTTCAATTAGTGGCTGATTCGATCCCAGGGATTTGGTGGCATCAGAATTTTTAAGGCTAGTTTAAAACCTTGACTGGACCCTCAACTTTCTGGCTTGTAGCATATTACCTTAACTAACTACACTATGGCATGCTCCGCACAAGAGTAATAAGTCTGTATATTATCACATTTTTTAAACTTACCCAAAATAAGAACTATATTAATAATAATAATAATAATAATAATTATTATTATTATTATTATTATTATTATTATTATTATTATTATTATTATTATTATTATTATTATTATGATAGCAATTAGGGAATCGTGAAACTATTTATAACATGCAAAATCTTAAAATTTACTAAAATCGTGCTTTCTCAATTTTAAAACAAACTCAAAATCGCCATCACAGCTCTAAATAAGCTTTTTGGTTTCTAATAAAAAAATGTAGCTTTGATTATAGTCTGGTCTTTGTTTATAAGAGTGTCAGCTTGTAGAAGCAAACTGATAGTGTGTTATGAATTTTTTTTTTAATCTTGTTATTTGAGTGTGTTATTCCCTTGCCACCCACAGCCCTTTTTGTGCTTCAGGTTCCACAGTAGGTAGATAGATGGCATTAATGTTATCTATTTTCAATTTATTTATATAAGCATTGTTTATTGTTTTTTAATCTGAAGATTCTTCACTTCTAATGTGTTACTTATCATGCTTAGTTTTATATGTTATCCAAACTAGAATAATTATTGCAGTAGTTTGAAGGATTAAAACAAATCTGTGACCAAAATAATAATTCTATGTTTGAGGTAATGTGATTTTATAAATAGTGTAAATATTGGTACAAGTACTATTAATAATGCTAAAGTTTTCGAATCTGAATAAAATCTGTGACCAAAATAATAAAATTGCTATATTTGAGATGATTGTATTCTTCTTCTTCATCTAGTCTCGCCATAAATAATGTAAATATTGGTAGTGGTACAATTAGTATAGTGTTTGGAAATTAATAAAAACTGTGACCAAAATAATAACTATTATAGCTATTTGAGGTAAATTGATTTTATAAATAGTGTAAATATTGGTAGTAGCCCTGTTAGTGTAATGTTTGAAAATTAATAAAAACTGTGACTAAAATAATAATGACTACATTTGAGGTAAGATGATTTTATAAGTATGAAATTATTGATAGTAGTACTGTAATGTCGGGATTACGATCAACGATCATTGATGTTGCATTGCGTTACGTTGCGTTGCATTGAGAGGGCAAGATACAATGCACAATTTGCATAGGTGTATCATGATCTACATTCATTGATGTTAATGACTGCTAGCTCACTCTGTTGTGAGTACCAAGAACTGCAAAGGCTCACAATCAGCTATTTGATGAACTTTCACTGATTTATTTGCATTTTTATGTACTGTATTTAAAGAAGGGAAATATGTTAAGGTGAAATATGGTAAATAGACATATTATGGCAGTACTTAAATTGTAAAATGTTTCCTCTTTCTTTCCAAATAGCTTGTTTCTCTTCCTTATTTTTATGTTCTGGGTGATTTTTGTTGTATACAAATTTGTGCGATCGCACAAACTCAATAAGCATATGGTCTCTCATGTTGATATAATTATTAAAATATCAAAATATTGTAATTTATTAGCTCCAGAAAGGTCAAGAACAGTCAGCTGGAAATAAATGAAATGCCAAATCGTCAATGTCACGTGATTTGAACGATGTGACGTTACGTTTGCATTTGTTGAAGCTTGATCTTGTCAATGTACAGCCAATGCCATCATGTGGTGTACTCTGCAAGCGTTCATCATAATGTTACATGGAATGTGTATTTGATAAACTTGAATGAACTCAAACGTAATGCAATGCAACATCAACGAACGATGATCGTAATTTTGCCATTAGTATAGTGTTTGCAAATGAATAAAAAGTGTGACCATAATTACTATATTAGAGGTAAGATGATTTTATAAATAAGAAATTATTGATAGTAGTACTATTAGTATAGTATTTGAAAATGAATAAAAATTGTGACCAAAATAATAATTGCTATATCTGAGATAAGATGATTTTTACAAATATTATTACAAATTATTGTTAGTGTATTATTAGTGGGTAAGGCCATCAAGAGTATTATGGTATATATTTTTTATATGTCATTAAATTTTTCAGACTAAAATCAGTATTTATTATTGTAATTATATTAAGGTATTTGAATTTATGTAATATGGAATAATTATTCAATTAAAAGATTGAAATTTGATGCAGTTAGATTTTACTAAATGTTTGTAAGTATGTACTCTTAAGCAAGTGGTGTCTTAAGAATATGCAATAATTATGCACTAGACCATCGTTTCCCAACCTGTGGTTTGCGAGGGGATTTGCAAAATATTTCAAGGGGTTTGCCAAAACTTTTCCATAATGGCGGGTTTCAAGGTTAGGTCTGTTATTCTTTCCTTCATTTCTGCGGCATTGTAATAATAATAATTATTATTTCTATTATTATTATTATTATCATTATTATTTTAAAATTAAATTAACCCTATAATGCCCCTTGTTGCATATTTGTAGTATCAGGAATTTATCACATTATTTCCACAATAAATTAATATTTACCGCAAATGCTTGATTTACAGTTATATAACCCCTCAGGGGTCCTCATCTAGGGGATATGTGGATAGCGACCACAAGGTACCCAAGCTGTGCAAAACATTTCTTCCATTTACTTGTGTTTTGTACTCTTTTAACTTTACTATCTAACCTCTCTTGGTTAACTCTTGTTTTTTCGACACCGATGCTATTAGGCCATCCGAGGGCTAGGGAGTCTTTCCTTTCTTCCGTTTCTTCTTTCCTTTATTTTCTTTTCTTCTCCAGAAAAGCCTGACCAGAGGCTATAAGATGGCAACCCCATCACTGGTCTTGCCTTCCTTTGGCCAGCAACCAATCGAAGGGACTATTATTATGCTTTCAAGTCTTACATGAAAATTTCTCTCAAACGCTGGAGGGAAAATTTTCTATAGGATCGTAACAGGCCTTGGCCTAATACTTGGAAGGAAGAAGAAGAAGACAGTTATATAACAACGTTAGGAAAACATTTGATTTTGTTACAACTAGGCCTACATGTTATGTAACTTTTAAGCCGTAACTAGAGTAACTTTAGGTTTTAACCATTAAGGGTTAAGTTAATTGTACCTTTTGCTTGGAATTAAATTTTATGTTATGTCTACTGTATGTGTATTTAAAAGTCAGTAGTTCATCCAATTCAGATCATTGTGGAAGGGGTTCGCGAGTTGGAAACTGCTGCACTAGACTATGCATTTTGAAAAATATTTTAAACATGTTTTTCTTATTTATGTACAATTTTATCACTCACCTCTTATTTTTCTTCTTCTTAAACTAGTTTCGGAACTATCTTCTGTTCCATTGTCAGTATTTCATGACAGTTGTTTTGTCATCTTGAAGAGCCGTCCTTTACTCCCTCTGTTGGTAGACAGAAAAACCTCAAAATCAAATAATTTTCTACTGGAATTTTAAAGTTCATTAACTTCTCCTTTTCACTTTTTTAATGTAGAGTTTTCATAGTGTTAATTCCTAAAAAGTCACGTTTTTCTTAATTATATACTGTATAACAATATTATTTGAAAAGTTCCCAAATGTATTGTTTTATTTGCAGAAAAGTTCAAGAGTCAAAACATCTGATTTCTTTAAACCAGGCCCAAGTTCAAAATTATATCATCTTTTTACTGTTCTTGTTTTTATGTGAAGTTTTAAGAAATAGGCCTATGTAATAATATGATTTTTCAGTTATTCTTTTATTATAATGCTATTGGCGATTCTGTACTACAATTATAGTAACTTTATGCTTATTTCTTAGTGGAATTTTAACTCAGTTAAAATATAGTCCAGTTTGTGTAAAACTGTAAGTATAGGCCTAGTACCTACTATACTATAATGTTCCTGTACCCTGTCCGCTTTTAAAGTGATCCTCATCAAAACAAAACCATGTGACCTGCTCACTTTTCATTGGTTATGGATGCTGACATACATTGTAGAAGCAATTGTGCAGTATAAACCACGCTCTATGCTACCAGAAATTGTGCAGTATAGGTGCTGGATTAAACCGTTATTGTTGATAACTATTTTGATTGGAAAGCGTAGATTGTTCAAATTGTGACATCTTTGCCCGGGCCCATAGAGGCAGAGAGGAATTCAACTTTCTTTACTCAATTCTCCCAATACGTAATGTTTTCTGAGTTATAAAATACAATCGTGGAAGCTTTGGGATAAATGAACTAACACACGCTTGAGCAAGCTTTTGGAATTTGACCATTGATATCTGACTTATGCCAACTACTGGATGAATAGGCATAAGTAAAAAGCACAACTAAAGCTTTTAATGCGAGTCAAAAATATAGTCAGATATAATAGTAAAAGTAAAGTGATCCCACAACAGGCCCGGAGGCCCTTGGGGTAGTAGGAGGTTAAGGCTCCCACTTTTATAAAGATACATAAATAAATATTCGATTTACAAAGAAAAGAAATCATAATAGATCATCTATACAAAAAGAAAATATGATATAAATTAACATACATACATATATTATCATTCACTCTAGTCCAGCCTCGGGTTGGGGGAAATACTGTCCTAGCGTCCCCACCCTGGCTTACTGGACTAAACAAACAAAACCAGCTCTCCTGAGCTGTTTTGACCAGACTCCAATGGTGACTAAGTAGATGATTCAATGTTACAAAACACAGCTATTTATGAGAGTTCACAGGGAGAGGGGGAATGCGCAATAGCACAGGGTGCGCACTAGGAAAGGAAAGGATAGATAGGAAAGCATTTGGCACTGTTCATAAAGATGACACTCGAGATGGAGACGCGATGACGTATAGTTTGCGCAGTAAGATGTAATTCCTGTATCGAAATGTCCATTTCGGTACACAATAAGTACGCGAAAAAGTAGTTCCCTTCATTAAATTAAAAATGTATCTTCTGAATATACTTGTTATTCTTCATGAATGAAAATAATAATATTCAAAACATACAAAATATTCTAAAATATACCGGTACCTAATCAATAATTACAACTTAAAATAGTTTATTACATATGGGAGATGCATTTGAGTCATGCTTCAGTCGATTCTCATGAAACAAAATGGCTGAAAGTATCAAGTCTTCTGTTGCTGTGTCGTCATCTCCCTGTCAAAAGTGACAGTAATTGTGGTGCGAATGGCAGAAGGATATTGCTTCTACAATGTACTTCAGTGTCCATAAACAATGAAAAGTGAGCAGGTCACATGGTTTAGTATTTAAGAGCGGACAGGGTATAATTAAAAGAATTTTCGCCCTTAGAAAAATATTTGTGTAAAATCTAATAAACTTATATATCATAAGTTATATTATGACTTTCACCTGTATTCTATCAGAGGAGCTAAAAATATTACTTATTATCTAAATCTGATTTGTGAGTAATTAAGTAGAGCTCTTAAAAGTATGTACATTAGAACCTGGATACTCTTAGGATGTAGAATCACTATTTACTTCGATCAACTAAACCCAAAACTGGTACAATTATTTAATAAATTTAACATAGAGTTTAATTTTTTTATATTTGAAGAGAAAAATATATGCTCAGACTGGGGTTTGAACCCAGGACCTTTGGGCTTTCTATGCCAATGTTCTACCACCTGAGCTCTCCAATCTGAATACAAATTTTTCTCTTATACATTGTTAATTCCCGAGCGCCAAATGCTACAAACCGTTGTTCAATCATGCAATTGGCAGCTTCTTTTTTTAAGAAAACTTTTATTGGGAATTTCAACATTACTTCATAAAGCCAGTAGGGCTTCTTTCAACAGAATTGAATATTTAAAGAGAGTGACACTATGAGGTTAGAAAGAAAACTACAAATATGAGTTGAGTCATGCATATCTATCTCTTATTATTTAACACAATATTGAGCAATAACTCATACTTGTAATATATTAATAATACAGCATTTCAACACAGCAATTACCTGTAAAATATTACCCAAAAGGTAATGCAATGGGCCAACATATTAACAAAATAGCACCACAGTAGAAAAATGTATCTACTGATTTCACAGTGTCACAATCTCAACTAACCCTTGTCAATTGGTTTTCCAACCTAAGACTTGTATTCTATGTGCTTGAATGCAGCTGAAACATAATGACATAATGGATACAGAAAAAATCTGAATGTTTATTCTGTAGCAGTGCACCTTCCTAGACAGTTTTACTCTTCAGTATTTAAAAATGAATAAAATAGAAATTGGAATATTTATGATGTCTCTTGCTATAGTGGAGCAGTTAAGGCATCATCCTTTGGTGCAGAGCTACAGGTACTGCACTGGTTCAAGATTCTATGGGGAAGAAATTTTCTCATGAATTTTAGTCAGTATGGGACCAATGCCCTCCCAGCATCATGATGAATTTGGGTAGCTACAGTAAGTAGTGACTCCAGGTTGAGAAAATCAGCTCTAACGGCTGGAGGACCTGACATTTTAACCACATATCACTGGCTAGATGTTCATCCACTTCTTTGATTACATGTGAATATGAGTCTATAGCAGCTGGATGGTAGGACAAGGACCATCTGGGCATATCACACCATGGAAACTTTTTTTACATTTTTAAGGTGATTTTATAAATAATATAAATATTGATGGTGGTACTATTAGTGTAGAGTTTAAATCTGAATAACAGCTATGATCAAAATAATAATTGTATAAGAATTAAATTAATGTATAACTGTAGGCTTTCACGGCCGGCGTCTTGATCCCTATTAGGTTCGTCTTCCGGGATCAATTAAATTAATATTTTTAATACCTCGCCTCATATCCTTTATTCTTCTAGACTGCAGTTTCAGAGCTGTATCCCCATCATCAGTAGCCTCTCATCGACTGGTGTTATCGGTCCTTCGATAGAAGGAAGAAGAAAACCGCCAAGAAACAACATAACACCGGTTGACGAGAGGCTACTGATGATGGAGATGTAGCTCAGAAACTGCAATCTAGAAGAATAAAGCATATGAGGTGAGGTATTAAAAATATTAATTTAATTCGTAAATTAATCCTCATAGTGTTTTTTCCCTGTGAAAGTTAAATATATAAAAAAAAAAGTAAATTGATCCCACAACAGGCCCGGAGACCCTTGGGGTAGTAGGAGGTTAAGGCTCCCACTTTTTCTAGACAATCGGCACTTTATGTCAGCCGGGTTGTCAGTCCTGCGTGACGGCCGCCTTTACCCCCAGAACAAGCGTCTGGTACTCATTTCCGTTAGAGGCTGAGTCGACCCCAGGGCCATGGTGCCACCAGAGGGTTTGGGTCAGTTTAAAAATCCTGACCCCAACGGGACTTGAACCCTCGACCCTCTGGCTTGTAGCTCAGTGCCTTAACCACTACGCTACGGCATGCCCCGAAAGTTAAATATAATAATTGTATATTTGAGGAAAGCTGATTTTATAAATAGTGTAAATAATGATAGTAGCAATAAGTTTGGTCTGTTTAATTCTTACCCCATATCGTATTTTCTGTTAGATATAACATGTCTTGAAACATGTCTAACACAAACAACAATATGAGATAAGAATTAAACAGATCAAACTTATTATTAACCCATTCACTTCAGGTTTAAATGCTCAATGCATTTCCCTAGAAACTGGATATTAAATCACTGTATTCAGTTTTTAACTGTCAGACATTCAAAACGAACAAAATATAACGGTACTTGAGATCACAACATGGGTGAAATCCACAACACATTTCTCTACTATTCATAAATGTTAACAAAAGATTACCCTGCCAAGGAATGTACAAAAAATTGTAAAGTTTATAACAGGCAGCATTAAGCGAGTGTACCTTGTCTGCTGAGTTGAAGACCATTAAATGCCGGCGAGTCTAGCTTGTCTTCTGAGGCGAATGGGTTAAGTAAAACCTCATAATGTTACTTCATATTGTATTTTCAAATGATTGTGGTATTTATTAGTGATGAAGAAGGCCTACAACTCAATGGTATTAATAAGCTGTTAGTCTATGCTGATGATGTAATATTATTGGGCAATATTGAGGAGATACTAAGGGCCAACACGCACACTCTGTTGAGTAACACTAAGAAATTGGGACTGGAAGTAAACATTAATAAAACTAAGGCTCGAATCTATGAACGCATTAGACCGTAAAAGTCGTTCTCTGCCTGTACTCTGCTGAGAAAGTTGCATCCAAATACGTTTTTGCATACTCAAAAATCTGTTCATGCGATAATAATTGTTGAAATTCCTAAGCTACCTGGCAAGGTGACTTAGCAGAGAAACGAATCGTGGGCAACCCGATGGGAACCGATGGTAACCAATGTAGTTCGAAACCTTGCCGCGTACCTTGCTGCTTTATCCAAGATGTCGGACCTTGAAGACTTTGATCATGTTTTCAATATACGCGGAGAAGAATTCAACTGGAAGAACAGGAGAATCGGCGTAATATTGCACGATGCAGACGTCATCCTATACGGTATTATTTGTGGGACACAAGCGTAAATGCGTTCCTCTAGCAGACGAAAATAACGGAAGTGGTTTTATCGCTGAGAATTCTGGGTAATTTCTTGCCAATATTACGAAAATGACGACTTTCATGCATGACCAGTTAGTGGGTAGCTAATTCGATCTTTGCACTTGCTCACGGAAAGTCAGCTCACCAGTGATTGGAAGTAATTTGAGTAGAGACTAATGTATTTGCATGCGGCCCTAATTATATGTTCACACATAGAAATACATTATATAATGGAAATGGGCAGTTAATGACAAGTGAGAAAAATGTTTAAGAAGTGGTTGAATTCAAATACCTAGGCGATGGGCAGGACATGTTGCACGTATGGGGAATGAAAGACTTGCATGGAAGCTTCTTGTAGGAAAGCCAGAGGGAAAACGCCCAGTTGGTAGACCAAGAATGAGGTGGAAGAATAACATTAACTATGATTTGAGGGAAGTAGATTATACAGGGAATGATTGGAAAGCATTAGCTCAGGATAGGGATGTATGGAGAGCTTATGTCCGCGTGGCCATGAACCTACGGTTTCGATAGTGCCAGTGAGTAAGTAAGTAAGGAATAATAATTACAAATAGAAATAAGATGCATAAAGAAATTACACATAGGCTAAATTCTGGAAATGCATGCTATTTTCCATTACAGGAACTCTTGTCAACCCAACTCCTTTCAAAAAAGTTAAACTGAAAATTTATAAAACTGTTATTCTCGCAGTTATATTATATTGATGTGAAACATGGACTCTTACTTTAAAGGAGAAAAGAAGATTGTGAGTATTTGAGAATAAAGTTCTTAGAAAAATGCTTTGACCAAAGAAAGATGAACAGACTGGTGAACGGAGAAAACTACATGACAGCTACATGGTCTTTATAGGAAGCCAGATATAAGAAGAAGAGTTAAGTCTCATAGACTGTGATGGGCAGGACATGTGACATGAATGGGGAATGAAAGAGGTGCATGAAAGCTTCTTGTAGGAAAACCAGAGGGTAGATCAAGAATGAGTTGGGAGAATAACATTAATCATGATTTGAGGGAAGTAGATTATACAGGGGATGATTGGAAAACATTGACTCAGGATAGGGATGTGTTGAGAGTTTATGTTAATGTGGCCATGAACCTATGGGTTCATTAGAGCCAGTGAGTTACTTAGTTAGTTAGTTAGGTAATGATTAGTATTGTGTTTGAATGTGAATAAAAGCCATGTCCAAAATAAGAATCTGAATAAAATCTATTACTAAAAAAATTATAGCTGTATTTGTGGTAAGGTGGTTATATATGTGTGTGTGTATATGTATATATATATATATATATATATTATAAAAATTATTGGTGGTAAAGTGTTTGAATTTTGAATAAAATCATCATCATCATCATCATCATAGTACATTCACGAATTTAGGCCATTTGTTGACCTGTTTCAGCCTCAAGAGAAACACCATCCAAAAGTCTTTTGAGTGGACGTCCTGGTCTTCTTCTTCCTGCAGGTTGATATCTTAACATTTGTTTGGGTATTCTGTGATCTTCCATTCGATGAACATGTTGCATCCATCTTGACTTATAATCAGAAATTTTGTTTTCTAAAGATTCCATGTGTAATTCTTCTAAGATGTCTTCATTTTTTTTGTGAAAATAAAGTGATCCCACAACAGACCCGGAGGCCCTTGGGGTAGTAGGAGGTTAAGGCTCCCACTTTTTCTAGACAATCGGCACTTTATGTCAGCCCTGCGTGATGGCCGCCTTTACCCCCAGAACAAGTGTCTGGTACTCATTTCTGTTAGAGGCTGAGTCGACCCCAGGGCCATAGTTCCGCCAGAGGGTTTGGGTCAGTTTAAAAATCCTGACCCCAACGGGACTTGAACCCTCGACCCTCCGGCTTGTAGCTCAGTGCCTTAACCACTACGCTACGGCGTGCCCCCAAAGTAAAGTGATCCCACGACAGGTCTCAGGAGGCCCTTGGGGTAGTAGGAGGTTAAGGCTCCCACTTTTATACACAATCGGCACTTGATGTCAGCCGGGTTGTCAGCCCTGCGTGACGGCCGCCTTTACCCCCAGAACAAGCGTCTGGTACTCATTTCCGTTAGAGGCTGGGTCGACCCCAGGACCACAGTGCTGCCAGAGGGTTTGGGTCAGTTTAAAAATCCTGACCCCTACGGGGCTCGAACCCTCGACCTTCCGGCTTGTAGTGCAGTGCCTTAACCACTATGCTATGGCGTGTCCCCTATCATATACCAAAATAATGATTGATGTATTTGAGGTAATGCAATGTATAAATTATATGTACAAAGTATGAATTCTGTATGGCACTTGACAGCAAGCAGGGCTGCAGCCGCTGCATGTCTTAATTTTCAAAATAACACAATAACATTTTTTAGAATGATTTTCCATTTTTAATACTTCATATTACTTTAAATTCAGATTTATTTTATGTATCATAATTTAAATTTTATCCTTTTATATCAAACCAAAAGTGGCAATTATAACTTTCCATAATATCTATTATAAATACAACAGGGCTTAATTGCAGGTATAATAAAAAAAATGGATAAAAAAGATGGAAGCAGAGGTGATATTTACTTATGTTTTATACTGGACGGTAGAGGAAAAATAATCAACGTTGAAAACTCTGATAAGACCGTAATCAAATTTAGGAAAGGGCTTTAAGAAATAAAAAACGAGGGAAAATTAATATAATATTAAAATATCTGGGAAAATGCATGTCATAACCCATCAGCTCAGGTCTTGGGAACAACATATTTTTCAAGCTATTAGGACACATTTACGAAAATACAAAAATATTGTACCTTTTGAATAACACATTATATAAGGGAAATAAACACCTTATAGAATCTGTCCCTGACAGAAACCAAATTATTACCCAATATTAGGAAATATCACTATGGCCGCCACGGATTCTAGCTGGAAAGGGAACAAAATTAACAAATATATACTCGCGTTTTTTGGGAAAAGATGAGACAGAAGGCAGCTTTGGGAACGATCTAGGACGGACATGATTTCAAATCTCGGAGTGTGTAAGTATAGATGCAGTTTCTATTAAAGTTCCAGGTTGAATAATTCACTTTGATTGAGTTTGAATAAATTAAGATTGAATAAACTAAGTTTGAATAAATTAGGATTTTAACTATAATGTACAATTTAAAGAAAGAAGTAATTTGATATCAACCTTTTCTAACTTGTTCTACATAAGACAATATACATTAAAATATTCTGAGTTCTCTCATTTTTAGCATATTAGCGCATGTAAATTAGCATCATAAAATAAAGTTTTGTTGTGTTGAGTTTAGGTTGTAATTACGTGTATTTTTCTGAAAGGTTTATTTAATCCAGTGTTATATATATATATATATATATATATATATATGTTAAATAAAAGTTTTGGTTATGCTGGTCTTGTGTGTGGAATTTATAACGGAACTGACATTCCGATCTATATTTAGCAGACAAACTTACAAACACTTCCCCGGCCTTGACCCCTTCCGAGGGTTATACTGCTATAAAACCTGCTTTACCGCTCGAGCAAAGAAGTCTTAGATAAATATATGCATAGAAAATATTGACTTCATGCCCTTTTATGCTACCTTATAATCTGTTCTATCCAGGTTGTAATAATATCTGTTTAAAATTATCCTTTAATCAAATTATTTTTTATAATATGCCTGATTTGTAATTTATTACTTTTAATATCAGGGAGGAGTGCAATTTATTACATTAAAAATCTCAAAATGACCAATTTTATATGTAAGGTGAAGATTTTTTAAATACCAGTAAATAAAAATTTGGGCCTGTAATGTTTAAGGCTTAAATTAAGACATATTATAGTAAATCAATGGTAAAGAGAAAAATGTTTGCCTGAACCAGGAATCGAACCCCGAACCTTTAGCTTTCTGTGCTAATGCTCAGACCACTGAGCTAATCCAGGCTTCATTCCCATCCAAGCAGAAATCCTTCCTTTACCTTACTCTACTGGTCTTATATTCAATTGCAATGAATCATTATTCACAAATACACAATGAATGGCTTCTACCCAAAGAAGACATGAACGGACTCCACACAGCTATAGCATTATTTATTAAATTAATATTGAGAAGCTAAAGCTATTACTATGATAGAAATAAGTAAATCAATGAACACAATTAAATTATTGTAAATCAATGGTAAAGAGAAAAATTTTTGCCTGAACCGGGAATTGAACCCCGAACCTTTAGCTTTCCATGCTAATGCTGGTCTGAGCATTAGCACGGAAAGCTAAAGGTTCGGGGTTCGATTCCCGGTTCAGGCAAAAAATTTTCTCTTTACCATTGATTTACAATAATTTAATTGTGTTCATTGATTTACTTATTTCTATCATAGTAATAGCTTTAGCTTCTCAATATTAATTTAATATTATAGTATTGGTACTCTAAAACTACTATTAGAAAAACACAAGGAATTCAATATAGAAACTCATATCACCTTTGTTGACTTCGTAAAGGCTTTTGACAAAATAGACAGAAATATATTATTACAAATTTTAGCTGATGGTAATGTTCCACAACAATATATTACTAATATCTTCATCATCTATAAAGATATTGAAATTTCTGTTAAACAAGACGGCAAATTATTTTCTTGGAAATCTGGAGTAAGACAGGGATATGGACTTTCACCGGTACTTTTCATTATATATATATATGTGAATAGATTAATAAACGAATGGAGGAAAACACAACGAGGATATATACCCATCAATAGGAACCTCAAACTCGATGCTATTCTTTTTACAGACGATTTAGCTCTTCTGGCACTTTCCGAAAATGGTTTGCAACAATCAATTTATAATTTACAAAAAATAGCTGCCAAATTTAATATGGAAATATCAATTAACAAAACTAAAATTATGGCATTTCATGGGAAGGACCCCATGCAAAGTAAAATCTGTTTCCAGAATAAAATTTTAGAGAGATCTAATCAATTTAAATATCTTGGATATTATCTCTCTATCTGGGATGAAAAGGATATCCCTGAAAAAATTACTAGTTATAATAAAAGTTTGGGAATTATTAATCAAGTTATGAAACCATCCCTTGTACAAAAAAACACCAGATTACGTTTATATAACACTTTGGCTAGACCAGTGTTGACCTACGGTAGTGAAGCATGGACACTAAAAAAGACAACATGAAAGCAGAATAATGGCTTGTGAAATGAGATTCATGCGCCAAACAGCGGGTTACACCAGATGGGATCGGAAAGGGAACACCGATATCTTAAAAGAATTGAAGACTATGCCAATTTTGGAATATATTAAACAGTACCAACTAAATTCGAAACACCATCTTAAAAGAATGAGTTCAAATCGGATCCCCAAAGCTGTTTATAATTATATACCAGGAGGACGAAGATCTCTGGGCTGTCCTATGAAACGCTGGGGGGAAAATTTTCTATAGGATCGTAACAGGCCTTGGCCTAATACTTGGAAGGAAGAAGAAGAAGAAGGTATCCAACCTAAACTTCTTGCATCAATTTAATATTTAAAGGAAGTGATACTATGAGGTTTATTTTAATTATTCAAAGTTAAATATGGGAAACAACATTATGAGGTTTTTAATTCATAATTTAACAAGTTATTTTTACATTTGGACACTCGCATAAAGGAACACTTTGGAAATATTAAAAATGATGAAATTGAAAAATCAGCTATTGCAGCACATAGTTTGTTGGAGAGTCATAAAATTGAAAAAGAGGCTAAAAATCTAAAACATTTGGAAAAACCTTTAGAATTGACAATTTGGGAAAAGATATATATTCAGAAGAACAAATTTAAATCCATGAATTTTGAAATTCGTGATGAACGGGACCTCATCTCAAAGTTCATCAAATCTACACCAGATGGCAACATTATCTTGAAGTTCAACAAATCAACACCAGATGGCAATGTTGTGGATGGAGATTTCAACGAAAATCCAGTAGTCATAATGGCGGTTGAAAATGAAAGGGATTGACCTTTTGAAAACTGCAATTTCCATGTTTAAGAAAACATAAACTATGAGGTAAGATGTAAAAATGACTCATTAATTTATGTATTAATTAAATAAAAATAAAATGTAGTTTTATTTGATTTTCATATTTATTATATAATTCAGTGACAGCTGTTTCGGTACACTGTACCTTCTTCAGACATGTTAACAATTTGTTAACATGTCTGAAGAAGGTACAGTGTACCGAAACAGCTGTCACTGAATTATATATTACCCGTTTAAGGAGTAAGCGCAGTTATTGACGGATGGCACTGCAGTCATGTTTATGCAGGAATAGACCACGTGACACTGCTATCTACGAGTGCAAAGGGGAATGGGACGTGGGATGCTGACAGTGTACACTGCCTTATATGACATCACGTGTACAACAAACAGAGCTTCCTGATTCTTCCGCTTGCAGAGATAATTTGAATGAGTAATAATAAATATGAAAATCAAATAAAACTACGTTTTATTTTTATTTAATTAATAAATATGGATTTTCATCAAGTAAACACCAACTCAATTGATTATTCATTAATTTATGTATTATGAGTTAGATTATTTTTGACTCACCTCATATTTGTAGTTTTGTATTAAACCCTAAATAATTTTAATCTTTATAATAATAATCTATGTGTTGTAGATGATTCATTATATTGCAGACTATTGAGTACTAGTAGTCCATAAGATAAAGATTTACAGTATAATTTTGAGCATAGTGAATGAGTGGGTTGAAGATGTATGACTCATGCAATAATTGTCAGAATTTTATGGAAGGTAGCCAAATTAAATAATTTCTCAAATACTCAAAGAAATTGTTCTATTAAAGGTCACTTGTCGTATGTAAGGAAAAAATTAGCTTCACGATGATGAACAATGTAGTAGATGTTATCCTATGACAGCTTATTTGTTTTCAAATTATCCACTTGAAAAAATAATTATAAAATAAGAGTAGAGCAAAGTTAGTCTGATACATTTGCAACTGTGACATTGTGAATTCAACATTGAACTTGTAAGTACGATACATTGTAATATTTTTTATTGGGTAGAGACTCTTGTCATCCCAACTTCTCTTAAAAACATTAAACTAAAAAAAATATAAAATGGTTATCCTTCCACTTATATGGATGCAATATGTGTTCTCTTACTTTAAGAGAGAGAATAATTTTAATTTCCAACACGCTTGGGATAAATAATTTTACCATCAAAAGCGTGGGATGCTGTTTACCAATTAATATATTTAATAATAATATATTTAATAATAAATGTTGGTAAAAGTAAATTCTCTAAGAAGAAAATGTAAAAATCATAAAAAGCACCCCACTCTTTTGATGGTAAAATTATTTATCCCAAGCGTGTTGGAAATTAAAATTATTTTTCAATTTTTTAGTTCGGTTTTCTAATAAAGCGTGTTTTTTTTAATTTTTTAAAACTATTATTTATTTTTTATTTTTTTATTTTAATATTTTACAGAATAAGATAAAAATGTAAATATCTATAAATTCGATAGGCTACTATTGTAGTATGAGCTAAAAGTAATACTCTTCTAAAAAAAACCTCCCAGCCGGATTTGAAACAGCGACCTATGGATTACTGAAATTATATACCATTAGAGTTCACCGCTCTACCATCTGAGCTGTTACAACGATTGACTAAAAAGTCGACAAGTCTGCAACCTATTATACCAGTTTTCATTTTTTTGATTTTCTGATGATTCTGGTCAGGATTTTAGAAACAAAATATGAAATTATTGTATTGTCATGGATCCTTTACAAGTACACAAAGTTTCAAGTCGATCCAATGTTTCTAAGTGGGTGAAAATCGTGTTCAGAAATTCCGTTACATAGATTAAAAGACACTTTTTTTGATTTTCTGGTGATTCTGGCCAGGATTTTAGAAAATACATATGAATTTATTGTATTGTCACGGGTCCTTTACATGTATACAACGTTTCAAGTCGATCCAATTTTTCTAAGTGGGTGAAAATCGTGTTCAAAAATTCTGTTACATAGCTACAAAGACACTTTTTTTTTTATTTTCTGATGATTCTGGCCATGATTTTAGAAAGAAAATATGAAATTATTGTATTGTCACGGGTCGTTTACAAATATACAAAGTTTCAAGTCGATCCAATGATTTAAAGTGGGCGAAAATCGCATTAAAAGATTCATTTACATAGATAGATAGATAGATAGATAGATAGATAGATACAGGTCAAGTTAATATAAAGCGTGTAAAAAAGATTATGAATGCTTGAGAATGAAGTTCTTAGGAAAAGTTTTGCACCAAAGAACTATGAACACACATGTGATTCAAGAATACTATATAATAGTAAGCTACATAATCTTTAAAGGAAACCAGATGTAATAAGAATATTTTAAGTCTCGTAGACCATGAGATCAGGTCATATGTCATCCTCATGAATGAAAAATGAGAGAGGAGCATGGAAATTTATTGTAGGAAAACCAGATGGAAAGCACCCAGTAGGTCGGCCAAGAATGAGGTGGGAGAATAACATTAATTATTGATTTGATGAATGTGAATTATACAATGGTTGATTGAAAAACATTAGCTTAGGATAGTGTTGTATGGAGAGCATATGTCTTTGAACCCCCAGGTTCGATAGTACTAATGAGTTAATTAGTTAGTGAATTGATGTTATATTTTGAACTTTTAAATCAGTGATGCCTGAGTCACATTTCTTATTTCAAGAACAATTTAAAATAATTATTTTCCATTATGAAAAGTTGTTTTGTTAATGCCCATACTTTTCTTTACGCATTACAATTAATAAAACAATTCTTTATGCTTTAGAATTAATAAATCAAGCCATAAAGGGAGTTTGGCAAATCTCACAAAATAGTGGTTCATAAATATAAAAAATGTCATAAACATATTTTAAGAATTTTTTTTTTAGATGTAGATTAAAAATCTATGTTGAAATTAATAATTACAATAAATGGGTTGTTTTGGATAATGTGCAAAAATTCCAATTCCGATTGAGGGTCTTTCCACTTTTCAGCAGTTGCCCTTTTACCAGCCGGCTGCTGGCCCTTCACATCCACATGTGTCAATCACAGAGGTAGATGATCAACAGCCAGTGTAGGGGTGACATGTGGTTAGCATGTCGAGTCCCCCAGCCGTTATAGCTAGTTCCTCAACCTGGAGCCGCTACTTATTGTAGCTACCCAATTGCCTCACGATGCTGGGTGGGCACTGGTCCCATACTGGCCGAAATACCATGAGAAAATTTCTTCCCCCATGGAGACTCGAACCAGCGCAAGTCCCGTAGCTCTGCATCAAGGCTTCCTACCTTAACCGCTCGGCTACGGCGCGGGACTGCAAAAATTCAATAAACATAAAACACTTGAAATCATAAATTACCTACTCTTGAAGAAAGACTAGAAAGAGTAAATATCAAAATTATATTTGAAGAGAAAAATTATACGCTCAGACCGGGACTTGAACCCAGGACCCTTGGTTCTCTAGACCAAGTGCTCTACCATCTGAGCTACCTGAGCAAGTACCGATCTAAACGCAAATCTCTCTCTCTCTATATACAAAGTATTGCATTTAGATCGGTACTTGCTCAGGTAGCTCAGATAGTAGAGCACTTGGTCTAGAGAACCAAGGGTCCTGGGTTCAAGTCCCGGTCTGAGCATATAATTTTTCTCTTCAAATATGATTTATCCATCATTGAGATGTATGAAATTAATAATAAAAACATCGAAAAAAGCCATACTAGCATTTATAATGTAATGTATAATTCCCAAATATGTCTTCTTAATAAAGGAGCCGCCATTTGCAAAGATAGAAGCAAAGGCTTCATAGGATTTGGTGGGTGGGAATTACAAAGTATATAGAGAGAGATTTGCATTTAGATCGGTACTTGCTCAGGTAGCTCAGATAGTAGAGCACTTGGTCTAGAGAACCAAGGGTCCTGGGTTCAAGTCCCGGTCTGAGCATATAATTTTTCTCTTCAAATATGATTTATCCATCATTGAGATGTATGAAATTAATAATAAAAACATCGAAAAAAGCCATACTAGCATTTATAATGTAATGTATAATTCCCAAATATGTCTTCTTAATAAAGGAGCCGCCATTTGCAAAGATAGAAGCAAAGGCTTCATAGGATTTGGTGGGTGGGAATTACAAAGTATATAGAGAGAGATTTGCATTTAGATCGGTACTTGCTCAGGTAGCTCAGATGGTAGAGCACTTGGTCTAGAGAACCAAGGGTCCTGGGTTCAAGTCCTGGTCTGAGCGTATAATTTTTCTCTTCAAATATGATTTATCCATCATTGAGATGTATGAAATTAATAATAAAAACATCATCAAAATTATAGCTCATCTTAATGATTAAGCATTATGTAATATATCAGATAACAATAAATCTGTGTATATAATATTATATATTTATAAAATTCTAACTGAGCCAATTAAAGAGTTAGTTTATACTTTAAAACATAATGCCCACTTCATTAATAAAATTATGATTGTTAAAAGATTAATGGAAATAGTTTGCTGAAAACTTCCAAAATATAGGCTAATGTCTGGTAATTTTATTTACGCTATGAATATTTTATCTTTGATTAATCTGCAGAATATGTTTATAATATGTCATTAATGTTATTCCCAGCATTAATATCAAATTACATATTATAGAAGAAATGGCATAGGTCAATCTCTGATACCATTTCTTCTTAACTTATTTATGTAATAAATTTATTTATCTTGTTATTTTCTTATTTTTTTAATAATCAAGGGAAAGTGCATAAACTTTGAACTCTGGAAACATCTGTCCTGTACTCTACAATATTTTCTATCATATCTTGTTGTTATGGTAATTTGCCATTAAAATAAAATAAAAAAATAATATTCAGAAAACTATTTATAGCAATTCTGAATCTTATTGAAGTCAGATATGTCAAAGATTGCTCTTGGTCTTGAAAATAGTATCATCAATTCCTGTACAGTATAAGGTGAGTTCAGTTTATTTAAAATATTGTAATTTTGTACATTTATCCATTGACCTTATTTCAATCCATATATTCAAGTACACAAATACTTCATAACTTTGTATTTCATATCACCAAGTCTTTTGTCTTTCTCTGAGCTTAAAATTTATTTAATTTGTGTTTTATCAACTTTGTATTTCATATCACCAAGTCTTTTGTCTTTCTCTGAGCTTAAAATTTATTTAATTTGTGTTTTATCCCTTTATGAAACCTTGATCCACTATTGTGGTCTTGAGGTAGCATGCTGCCTTGTCACGCAGCGGGCCCGGGTTCAATTCCCGGTCAGGACAGGCTCCTGGGTGAGGCTTTTTTTGGGGTTTTTCCTCACCTGTAAGACAAATGTCAGAAAGCTTAGGTATCCAACGGTCCCCGAAAATCATCTGGCCATCATCATCATCATCCATTACCGGTGTGGAAAGGAAGAGGAAGCTACCACACATATAATTCCTTAGTAAAGCTGCAAACTCCTGGCGCAACAGGCCTACAAGGCCCTTAGCCTACCATCCGGCTGCTGGCCTCACATCCACATGTGTCAATCACAAAGGTAGATGATAATCAGCCAGTATAGGTCAACATGTCGAGTCCCCCAGCCGTTATAGCTGGTTTTCTCAACCTGGAGTCGCTACTTATTGTAGCTACCCAAATGCATCACGATGCTAGGTGGGCACCGGTCCCATACTGGCCAAAATACCATGAGAAAATTTCTTCTCCCATGGGGACTCGAACCAGCGCAAGTCCCGTAGCTCTGTGCCAAAGCTTCCTGCCTTAACCACTCAGCTACGGCGCAGGACAAAGCTGCAAACATAGCATGAAAATGCTATGATTGCAATGAAAGACCTGCCCTCGGGCAGAATTACTATAGAATAGAATGAAACCTTGAAAAGAATTAAACTCGTCCTGTACTAAGTATTTTTACAACTAAATTCTACTTCAAATGATTCATAATAGCCTAGCAAAACTAAAATATGGGAGCTAATAATAATCTATTTGCATTTGTATTTTAAATCTATGATTATAAAATCATAGTGTTAATTATCATCGTAATTCTTATTAAAATTCAGATATTAAAACTTTATATCCCTTTCAGACCAGACCCATTTTTTTATAATAAAAAACATCAATTCTTTGCTGTAGAGTGAACTCGTATAAATTCATGATATGGATAAAACTGTGATACTTTCCTACATACATGATATATCATCAAACATTCTTGGTTTGTATTTATTATTAATTTCATGCATCTCAATGATGGATAAATCATATTTGAAGAGAAAAATTATATGCTCAGACTGAGACTTGAACCTGGGACCCTTGGTTCTCTAGACCAAGTACTCACCACCTGAGCTACCTGAGCAAGTACCGATAAATGCAAATTTTTCATAGCATTTGATGGGTGGGAATTACAACGTATAAAGAGAAAAATTTGCATTTAGATCGGTACTTGCTCAGGTAGCTCAAGAGGTAGAGCACTTGGTCTAGAGAACCAAGGGTCCCGGGTTTAAGTCCCGGTCTGAGCGTATAATTTTTCTCTTCAAATATGATTTATTCTTGGTTTGTGTTTGTGTCTTTTACTTTGAGATGTCCTGTGTCGTTTTCGGTAGATTAATAATATGTTATGCTAATTTTATTTCTTCATTTTTGTTATGAACTCTTTTTTTTTATTTAAGAGTTATTTCATAACTTAAAAAAATGCCCATAAAATATGTAGCTGTAATTAATTGATCCCTAGGATCATAAGGAATTTAGTTTTTGATTTGCCTCTATCCATTGAATAAGTTTACAAGGGTGCTCATTGAAACCTTGAACTTGACTTTAGATTATTTGGAATATGTCATTAACCTATTTAACCTTTATTATATAATCTGCTAATAATAATTGTAGAAAATTGTTGTAAATATTTTCTTGAAATTTTTCTTTCAAAGTCTTACTCTTTACATATAATTCAAGTATGGTATTAATAATATATTTTTACTATCAATGCACTTAAGAAAATAAAAAAGTTACTCATGAAAAATTTGTTTTGATCACTTGCTTTATTATGGTCAATTAAAAAACTTTTTTAATTATTCACTGGCACTGGTTAAGCAATCCTAGAATTAATAATGCAGATTTGTTATGAATTTTCTATATCTATAAAGAAGATTTGATTAAATAGTTTATGAACCGAGAAGAATGATGATTTTTTTTTTTTAAATAGAAGAAGTTATGTATCAATTTAAAATTGTAATATAAATTACATAATTTTCAAAAGAAGAATATATAAAGCAGTGATAAGTTTAAGATTGACATATGCCTCCGAAACAAGAGCAGATACCGTTAAAACAAAGCAAACTTTACAAACAAATGAAATGAATATTCTGAGGAAGTTTGTACTTAAATCGAGGAAAGATAAAATTATAAATGAATAAATAAGAAGACAGCTGAAATTACTTCATCTACAAGATGTATCAATTAAATTTACCGTAGAATCAGAAATTGAAAACAAAATTCCGTTTCTAGATTTATACATAATTAGGAATGAAAAAACTCAAAAAATTGAATTTGATGTATATAGGTAGGGTACACATACTGATAATTATATTAAATCAATGGGTTTCAATCCTTTGGCACATAAACATGCAATTTTTAATAGCCTCTTATATAGATTGATAAAGGTCCCATTAAAAGGAGAAAATTTTAAGAAAGAATACGAAAATATCCTAAATATAGCCAGATTAAATGGTTTTAATAAGAATATAAAATCTAACAAATTAAAGAAATTCAGAAAGTTAAAACAACTTAAAGAATGCTCTACCCTACAAATGGTTAGTAACGGTGAATTTCAAGAAAATTACTTACCATCCAATAGTACATGGGAAATTTCAAAAAATATTTGACAAATACAACATTACTTTGGCACCAATTAATAAATTTAGTCTGGAAAAACTTTTAAATACCAATAAAAAAAATCAACATCCCAGACAGTAAGAAATCTGGAATTTATCAAATTAATTGTAATGATTGTAGCAAAGTATACGTAGGAAAAACAAAAAGGAATTTAGAAACACGCACTAAAGAACATTTTAGAAATATTAAAAATTGTGAAATTGAAAAATCAGCAATTGCTGCACATAGTTTACTAGAACATCATAAAATTGAAAAAGAAGCGAAACTTTTGAAACAATTGGATAAACCGTTGGAATTGACAACTTGGGAAATGATATTCATTCAGAAGAATAAATATTGATCTATGAATTATATTCCGGTGGATAAAAATTTAATTACAAAGTTTATAATCCCAACGAAAGATGGCAGCACAAGAGGTGATGTCACTAAAGAAATCAACAATTACGGAATTTCATCAATGGATGCCATGACTGATGAAGGACATGATATTGTCTGAAACCGTCGGTATCAAAGAAGTTTGAAAATGTATGAGGTGAGTCGATTAAAATATGTTCTCCACTCACTATTAAAGACAGCTGAATGTTCAGGCAATAGGTGAATAGATGCAATAAAGAAGATTTGAATGGAATCAACATATAACCTATATGACATCAGATGAAATTGTACGCATAGCAAGAGGTAAGTTACCAGAGGGTGGGAGAAGGATACCTTGAACACCAAAAAAAAAGAGATGGGACAGATTTGGATCTAAAACAAAGAGAAGAAGAAGATAATTTTCTATCAAATGATTTTATATGTAAAATTAATTCCTTTTCTAAAACTTTGCAACTATATTAAAATATTAAGATAATAGGCAGCAATGTGTCAAGGAGACCGATGCTTCAGGGAAGAATGATAAGGGCATGTCATCACATTTATTAACAATTTTATTTAAAAGTTATTTTTAGCTTTATTAAAATATTCTGGATTTTTGCCTCAAGTTGGAAACTCAAAGGCTGATACCTATGTGTAAGCATAGAGAGAAATAAAAAAATGCATATATTAATATGTATGCACCCTATATAATTATAGAAATTAATATTATTTAATGTTGCTATTATTTTCCAATGGCCAGAATTGGCACTTAAGTCATCTTTTCTCAACCCTCCCAATACAAGCTGACAAAGTCTTTGGATTGTTGTGCTGTTGGACACTGCAGGAGATGATGTTTGTTCATAATGTAATCCAGGTTATTGCACAAAACACATCTGTTGGATTGACATATTGTCCATCCTGTTATCAGAGGCTTGCACCCTTTGTTATTTACTTCCATTGCCAGTTTGTCTATTTTTTTCCCAAGACTTACCCTTTATTGCTTTAAAGTTTTCTTGCATGTGTTCAATTCGGAATACTTTTTCACTTCTTCAATCCTTCTGTTGAGAGATGGTTTGGTGTGTTTATTGTGATTAGGGTTCTGATGCCTCATTTTGAAAGTTCCTCTGCCACTTCATTACCAAATAATCCAACATGTGAAGATATTGGAAGGGCATTGTCTTGTTTAGCTGTTTTAAAAACTTTAGTAGATTGGAGCATTCCATGATGATTTCATTTACTGGTGTTTGGTTGAAAGCTTTCATTGGATTGTAGCTTTAGAATCTACTAAGATGTGTGATTTTATGAAAATTTTATGAGGGAATATAAGGTTATTGAATTCCAATTCAATGGTGTTTTCTCCCTCAAAGGCTGTATAATTGGGACCCAATGTGATAATGACTGAATAATGAGAATAAATGCCAGCTCCTACATTTTCAGTTATTGTTTTGGACCCATTTATTTATATTCTCAACCACTCTGATTCAGAAAATTTTGGATTTATTTTTTCTAAAGTTTGTTTGGTTACTAGTAGGCTTTTTTCTATTTCTTTTATTGAGAGGTTAGTATTGTACTGTTGGTAGTTTATTAGATTTGGTATATATGTTCATTTTTGCTTTCCAGTTTTATATATTTGAAGAAGTAAATCCATTTTTTGGGTGAATGTTGGTTGTGTTTTTAGATTTTGTTGTATTGTGCTTTTTATTTGGAGTATTGTTGGTAAGGCAGCTGATTTTTACTTTTTATTTTTCAGATTACATATAAAAATGTTATAACTCGCATTAAACACACTTGTATATTTGTGTTGCTTGTGGGAATACCAGCATGTTTTGGATTATACAGGCAGATAGAGATTGAGAATCAAATTGCTTTGAATGCTGGGAAACATCTTCCAAGATCTGTTATTCCTGTACATTACAAACTGAAACTTGAGCCTCATTTCAGTGAAGGTTATTTTAATGGCAGTGTGGAAATTGATGTCACTTGTCAGGAATCAACAAAGATAATAGTGCTTCATTCCCATGAAAACCTCATTCTCAATAATGAGTACATCAGTGTAAGGTAAGAAACATCCTGGGTAATAAATAAATAAGGCCAAAGGTCCTGGGTTCAAACCCCAGTCTAAGCATATAATTTTTCTCTTCAAATATTATAAATAAGTTTGTTCTGTGTTTCTGTTAGACATATGTTTCAAGGCATGTTTGCCCCATTTTCAGTTGGTAGAGAGAACAAATTTATTTATTTAAGTAAAACCTCATAATATTACTTCCTATTTCTATTTTCAAAATGAAAATAAAAAGAAAAAGCCTGGAGTAATCCATTAACACCATAATCAGTGGTGTAATTCCCATTCCAGCATGGCCTTAACCTTGTTTTAACATTGTCCATTCACTTTGATTAAATGTCTTATGTTTCCAAATTCTTATGCCAGCATTTTTTAGTTTACCGGTAATTGTTTAATTCCTCAGATCTACTTTTTTTTTCTAGGAGTCAGTTTTTTTCACATCCAAAATTTTCCTATTACAAGGTTGAGACTTTCACATTATTCTTTGAGCTCAATAATTTTTGTTTTATCCAGGTGTAGGATTAATAGTTCTTATGTTCCAACCTCCCTATTTTTAGATACAGGCAACATAGAAATTATCTCTCATCCATCCCCAAGTTGTAGGATTTGCTGGTTACACATACCATAAAAAGCTTCTTGTGCTTAACTAGCTCATTAATAAAACATCAATGAATAAAACTGGAAATCTTGGGTTCAAATTCCTAGCTGTGTGCAAATGTTTCTTTCTGTTATGACATTTTTATGTATTATATTTTTGTATAGTATAATTAAATAGTCCTGCGCCGTAGCCGAGCGGTTAAGGTAGGAAGCCTTGGCGCAGAGCTACGGGACTTGCGCTGGTTCGAGTCTCCATGGGGGAAGAAATTTTCTCATGGTATTTCGGCCAGTATGGGACCGGTGCCCACCCAGCATCGTGAGGCAATTGGGTAGCTACAATAAGTAGCGGCTCCAGGTTGAGGAACCAGCTATAATGGCTGGGGGACTCGACATGCTAACCACATGTCACCCCTACACTGGCTGTTGATCATCTACCTCTGTGATTGACACATGTGGATGTGAAGGGCCAGCAGCCGGCTGGTAAAAAAGGGCAACCGCTGAAAAGTGGGAAGACCCTCAATTGGATTGGATAATTAAATAATGCCCAGATAAGAATTTATTGTTAATGGGAAAGAGGTAAATGGTAGAAAAAAACCTACAAAATACGAACTTTTGATTAATACACTGGACCATGTCCAATTTTGATATAAATATACATATGTAGATTTTTTTATTATTCATTTCATACATCTCAATGATGGATAAATCATATTTGAAAAGAAAAATTATACGCTCAGACTGGGTCTCGAATCCAGGACCCTTGACTTTGGAATTCACAATGCATATAAGAGAAAAATTTGCTTTTAGATTGGAACTTGCACAGATAGCTCAGTCGGTAGAGCATTGGTCTAGAAAGCCAAAGGTCCTGGGTTCGAGCCCCAGTCTGAGCATATAATTTTTCTCTTCAAATATACGAGGGTGAATCAAATATAAACCAGAATTATTGTTTAGAATTTTATTGAATTAACAAAAAAAAATACAAAACCACCACCTCATTTTTCTACATAGTCTCCTGCATTTCCAACACACTTTTGTCTTTGAGTTGGCAACTTTTTGATGCCATCTTTGAAGAATGAGGGATGACGTGTAGTCAGCCAGTTGCGCACGAACTCCTCTATCGCTGCATCATCACCAAACCGCCTTCCTCCCAGGTCTTCTTTCAGTGGCCCAAACAAATGGTAGTCACAGGGTGACAAATCTGGACTGTAAGGAGGATGTTCCAGAGGTATCCAATGCATTTTCGTCAGTTTTTGTCAATTTTTTGTTCCTGGCTGGGAGGAGCCAAGGAACCCACCTGGCAGACAATTTTCGGAATTTGAATTCATCACTGATGATGGCTTGAACACTTCCGAAGCTTATTCCAACGTGTGAAGCAATTTCAGAAATTGTTACGCGCCGATCCTCCTCAATAAGGTCCCGTACAGCACGAATGTTGTCTGCAGTGATACTTGTTCGTTGCCGTCTTTGGTGGGGCTCATTTTCCACTGAATCCTGGCCCGCTAAAATTTTTTTGTACCAATCATACACCTGTGCCTTCGACAGGGTTGCTTCTCCGAACTGCGCATGGAGCCTTCTCAAAATTTCAGAAGGTTTAGTGCCTTCTTTCGCCAAAAACTTAATAATAATGCATTGCGCAACAGACGTGTGTACCTCTTGCTTGCTCATGGCGTACTGGAGCAAGCGGCCGCTCTTCAGAGTGCGACACATCAAGATCCCTACTCCAGACACCCCCACCAACTTCCCCTCCAAATCACAACCTTTGCAGTTCGCTACCAGATCCTCCAGATACAAATTCCGATTTATATTTGATCCACCCTCGTACATATGTAGGCCTATTTTGTGCATATGTGTTAAGGGAAAAATGGACCATGTCCGGAAATACTTATTACCTTGTCATGTATCACATACATAATATGTTACATACACTATACTAATAAATAAATAAAAATGGAGTTTTTTAAGTGTAAAAATATGGTAATGGTCTTATTTTTTTTTACTGAAGGGAACATATATGTAATAATCATTATATTTTTAGGTCTGCAACAGAAGAAAATCTTCATATTGTTAGTATATCCAGAAATGAAACTGCAGATGCTCTTTTGATACAACTTGAAGAAATGCTGCAGCCAGGAACATCATACAAACTTTATTTGACTTTTAACAGTAACTTCAGTGAGACAGATGTTGGTTTCTTTAGAGGAGAAGATGAAACTGTCTCTGGTGATGAAAAGTATGTACACATGTATAATTTTTATTTGTATCAGCAATAGCATTAAAATGATTAATGCATTATTTATATTTGAGTTTTATCATTTTATATTTTTAGGTGGTATGGTGTTACAGTCTTGTTTCCAAGCAATGCAAGACGAGTGTTTCCCTGCTTCGATGAACCTTCATTTAAATCAACATTTCAAATTATAGTGGCTCATTCAAATACCATGACTGTTTTGTCAATGATGCCTCTTCAACATACAGAAATGTGAGTATAAAGCCTAATTATCAATCAAATAGTAAAGAGAAAAATTTTTGTAATCAAATGGTAAAGAGAAAAATTTTTGCCTGAACCAGGAATCGAACCCCGAACCTTCAGCTTTCCGTGGTGATGCTCTTAACCATTGAGCTAATCCAGGCTTTTAAGCTCAATGGTTAAGAGTATCAGCATGGAAAACTGAAGGTTCGGGGTTTGATTCCCGGTTCAGGCATAAATTTTTCTCTTTACCATTTGATTACAATAATTTAGTAGTGTACTTTATTATACTTATTTCAATCATAGTAACAGCTTTAGCTTCTTAATATTAATTTAACTAATTATCAATGTTTATAAATTATAAATACAATGAAACCTCGGTAATATTGCTCATTTATTATACATCCTTTTCTCCCAGTCCTTTGACATTCCCTGTATAAAATCATATGAAATTCAGAATTATAGTTCCGGTCGAAGTCAAGAAATGATTTCTCTCTAAGGTCCACCACTGTGGTCTCGAGGTAGCATGCGGCCTTGTCACACAGCGGGCCCAGGTTTGATTCCCAGTCAGGACAGGCTCCTGGGTGAGGTTTTTTCGGGGTTTTTCCTCACCTGTAAGACAAATGTTAGGAAGCTTAGGGCCCAATGATTCCTGAAAATCGTCCGGCCATCATCCTTATCATCATCATCATCATCCATCACCAGTGTGGAAAGCAACAGGAAGCTACCACACCTATAATTCCTTAGTAAAGTTGCAAAGCATAGCATGAAAATGCTGTGATTGCAGTGAAAGACCTGCCCTCGGGCAGAATTACTATAGAATAGAAGGTAAAGTGATCCCACTGTAGGCCTCAACAGGCCCTTGTTGTAGTAGGTTCCCACCTGCATGATGACCACATTTAGCCCCAGAACAAGAGTCTTGTACTTATTTCCATTAGAGGCTGAATCCACCCCAGGACCATGATACCACCAGAAGGTTTGGGACAGTTTAAATATCCTGACCCTATGGGACTTGAACCCCCGACCTTCTGGCTTGTAGCATTTTGCAATTATGCTATGGTGCCCTCCCCCTTTATTTTTCTGTATCTAATGATATTATGAAAAATGTTGAATACACATTTTTATTTCAGGGCAGAAAGGCAAGATTGGGTTTGGGATACGTTTGCTGTTACCTCTCCAGTTTCAACATATGCTGTTGGTATAGTTATATCTCAACTAAACAGTGATACACCTATAAATGTGCCAAACAAAAATGGTAATCATGTTACTTATTTTAGGAATTCTCACTATGAGGTATATTCATTAAGGTAGAATATGTTTATCAACATATTCTACCTTAATGGTAATCATATGCCTTTCTTTTTATTTACAGAGTATACAGTAGACAAAATTGTGCTCTATTTTAGTTATTGGTAAATGTTATTAGATTTAGTTAATATTAATAATTACAGTGAATTCATTGCATCATCATTGTGCAAACTCTCTTTCTTGGGTATACAGCTCTATAGTTTAACCTTTGCCTCCTTTAGATTGATACTATTCAGCTCAATAAGTGTACAATAAGATAAAAGGAAACAATGATAATACAATAATAGAATATTAACAATAATATTAGTATTAAATAATGTTGTTGTTGTCCAATAGTGATGAGGATTATTTCACTTGCGCCATTCTTTCTCTTGCTTCCCAATATATAATTTCTTGGTTGAGCTGTTTTTTCCTGTCCAGTCCTTTGGATGTTAGAAGATGTTTGAGTACTTGATCTTCTTCATTCTGTATATAACATGAGTATTGTTCACGATTCTCATCTTGTGGAGATGATCAAGTAGGTAATGGTGACCAGTGAAGAGCCGGAATGTGTCCATAGCAGACTTTCTTGGCATTGTCAGGATGTGGGATTGTTGGTGAATATTTGCATAGTGTTTTCCCCTCTAGTTTTTCGTTTGTTATTTGTTGTGCTTTTAAGTTGTATTAATTTTTATGTCTCTGATTTTGGAAGTTAGATTCTGTTTCTTATGTGGTTTACAAGGTATTGTGGTTCCCTTTTTGGCGAGCATGTCAGCAATTTCATTGCCAATAATGCCAATGTGGGCTGGAATCCATTGTAAAATTATTCAGTCTTGGTATATGGATTTTGATTATATCCGATGTTTTGTACATTGGGAATGTTGTTAAATGAAAGTTGCATATGGACTTAATTGCTGCTTTGGAGTCTGTTGGTATGACCACTTTTTGTTGGATATTTGTCCTGTAGAAAATGTTTTGTAGTACAGTTTCAATTGCAGTGATTTCTTCATCGAAGTTATTGTCATAAGTATTAAATAATAATAATAATAATAATAATAGTAATAATATTAATAATAATTCAATGGTTTAAGCTACTTTTAAAATCATAGAAAATCATTGCTCGAAAATGTTCTCGCTGTGGTACCATGTAGCAGTCTGATAGTACCTGTCACCCCTTACCATTTGACCCACAACTGCTAAGGGATGAGGGGTGCGGGTGGATGGAAACTATGTCCGCTGACTAACAAAGGACCTCCCAACTCGCTGCTGGCACTGTTATCTTTCTATTGTAAACTGTACAGTCAGGTTCGGAAACTTTCTGAGTGACCCTCATACAACTGCAGTAGACCCTCAATCATTTGAATAGTAAGTAGTTAGCCTGCTTGCTGCCCAAATGCTGTAGAGAATGTCATTGATCACCACCCTGATTACTTAAAAATAATACATAATATGTGTTATTATTAACCCTTAACCGGAGTTGTGCATTTTGTATACCATTAGTGGAGTCGTGGGGTCGAAAAAGATACCAACAGAAAATGTGATAGTATGTGCAGTTGTATTTGTATTTATTGTGAAAAATAGAATTATAAAGTAGTTTGCTTATTTAACTAACTGATTGTGGAATAATATGGATCATTTTGGGGAGGGAAATTCACAAAATTACAGGATATAGCACAAGTGTAGTAAAAAATAGAACAATAATTACTACGAACATCTATACAATGAATTTGTCAGATTTTGTGTTCACATACATTTCTTCACTGAAATTTCAAAATACACTGAATAAAAACCCCAAGTAATTTACAAAAACTTTCTTTCATAACAGAATTTTCCTATTCTCCACATAACTGATCAGCATGGTCTATCACATCTAACACAATATTGGTTCATTTTCTTTTCATTTGAACGAAGACACAATGCATGCTGTTGTCTTTTACATCCTTGATTGGTCTTCCATTCTTCAGAAATGGTTTCTTCAAAATCCTGGAAACAATCATTCTGAGTTCTTTTGATAGTTGATCATTTACAAGTCTTTCATTCAGGTATGGCTCTGTAAATTGTCGGCCTAAAGTTTTCAGGAATTCAAAGTGAGAAATTGGCTTGTAATTTTGAAAGATGATTGCAATATGTAACAATTTACATCAATTTAGTTCAGAATAGCATAGCAGACAGCCAAGGGACCATCTCCACCTTCGCCTGCTTGTGCTATATGTAAAGATATTTTGTTCAAAAGTATCTACTTCCCATTTCGTAATATTATAAAATTACGAATGTAATTTGTGGTTTGCATGTGTCATAAACAGTACATTCCGAATGGTGCATGTTAGACAGCATAATGACAGCTTTTTCTTTTTTAGGTACATGCAAAATAATTGTTTGATCAAAACCCATACTCTGTGATGTCTATTATAGGTGTCCTGTTTGTTTGGAAGGATATGCTAAACAATTTCAGAGTCACATTCTAGTTCTGAATCTGTTTCATGTTCAGAATAATTACAGTCAGGATCTTTTCAAAGATTAGGAAATCAGTATCAAGCACTGATATATGTTTATGAGCATGATAGACCTTATATTTGAAGAGAAAAATTTTCGCCTAGACCGAGACTCGAACCCGGGACCTTTGGCTTGCCGGGCCAAATGCTCTACCAACTGAGCTACCGAGGTGAGTTGCGATATAGACACAAATTTTTCTCTTATATACGTTGTAATGATAGACCATATTAACACCAACTGTACCATTGTTATATAAACTACGTTCAACAAAATATACTGGAGCGCTACTGGAGTTGTGGGGTCGTAAAGGATACCACTCTTTATTTTACTTATGCACAGAGAAAGTAACAGTACTTACAGGTTACAGACCATGGCTAAGGGTTAATATTAAACAAAGGGAAAGCTACACAAAAGGACTTCGAAAAAAATTGGATTTTAAAACAATGTCAGGGATGTCCAGTTTCATTGGTATCATAAAAGACCCCACAACTCCGGTTAAGGATTAAGTTATCAAAGAAATTCCTATTAAAAATATGCGGACTTTAATAATATTGATAGGTTGATTATGTGTCATTGGTTGTGATAAATTAACAATTTATTAACTTTTTTAGGTAGTCTTATACTTCAATTTCACCACAAAGGAAACCACACCTTGCCAAATATACAAAGTATTAAAGCATCTGTCCAGCAGTTCATTGAGAAAATGATAGCATATCTTGATGCACCATATCCCTTTCCCAAATTTGATTTTGTTCATCTACCAGGAATGATTGAAGTTGTAAATCCAGTTGGGTTACTTGTTGCTAGGTGAGTATCACATATTCATATTTTATAAGTGTTCATTGTTAAATATTATACAATACAATCCTGAATATTATTCTCACTTTTTCTGTGAATAAATTATCATAAATAATGCCATGAGTGATTTCCAAATTATCAATAAATTCACGAGTCATGAAGTGATAACTGAATTTATCTAGAGGATTTGGAAAGCAAGAGTGGAATTTGTTAGGACTATTTAACGGATAAAATTAAGCTGTTTACTCACAAATCATTATTTAACTATAGTTATTTTAAAATATTTATATATTTAATGTAAATGGCAATGTTTGAAAACAAATGAGAAAAATTTGGTTATGTTTCATTTGTTCATCACTACAATTTGATCATACTATTTATTGCCAAATAGGATCGAAATATTGTAAGAATGCACCCTAGTGAAGAAAAAATTAAACACATCAAACTGTATATTATAACTAGAGCAAGGATTTATATGAAGAAAATTTTACCAAAATATGAAATCAAAATAAGAAAATATGAAAAATATGAAAATTGTAACACGAAAATATTATGAAGCTATTATTTATTAACGTTATTACATATATTTTCATATACATACATTCGGTATAATATATAGGATCCAACAGCATGTAAATGAGACAAGTAGACCTTATTTGTGGTTCAAAAATACAAGATATTCACTATATTTCTTATTTTAATTAGCTTTTCATTAATTCCATGCCCATAGAAAGATCATGCTTACGATTTGAAAAATTGTTAATAAATAGATCATGTCTACTGGAATATATATATAACACAATCCAACAATCCATTAATTTATTCATTGATATTTAATTATGAATTTCAAAATCCAAGGAACAAAACATAGCAACCAAAACAAACAGACTTGCATGAAATATAGCACTAAAAATTTAGATTAGGTACAATTTGGCATGATTACTATTCTCATTGCATAAAGATAACAAACTCCAGTAATTGTTTTTATTATTAATTTAACATTTCAAATATAATTTATCTTCCAGTAATTGTATATGTAGCAATTACCTTAAATTAGTTGTTGGTATTGATATACGTATATAAAAAAGAATTATTTATTCAATTATATTTAATTATGAAATCCAAGAAACAATACATAACCAAAACAGAAAGCTTTCCATGAAATATAGGACTGACAAAATTGAGACTATGTACAGTTTGGTATGGTAAGCTATTTACATTGCATAAATATACTGAGCTTCAATATATGTACATGTAACAATAACATTAAATTTAATTATAATTGAGTTATGGTTTTTTATTTTTGGTATTTGCTGATACCTATAAAAATCGAGTTATAGGAACAATTTAATTTTGACACAAGAGATTGCAATTTATAAAATGTAGGCTAAGAAAGAATTATTTAGTTATTTTAAATATATTTCAAATATAAAATGAACATACCTCTTTACTACAGTAAGTGCAAAACACTATTTTACCATCCGTGATGTAGCATTTAAATGCTGAAATCCAATCACGAACTCCAGTTTTTGGCATCTTGTTTTTCACTAGTAGCAACAAGAAGTATGTCTGTACACAAGCAAAGTGAAGAAATTGCCTAGGTAAGAGTGGGTGGTCACTAATCTACTATTGTCCTTAAACTTATCAATCTGTCATCAGTTCATCGTGTTCTCGTTCCAGCGGGCCAAGTTACGGATAAACCCCATCCATCTCTTGACTCATCTTGTTGTTATTGCTGGTTAACGGTATTTGTTTTGTCCAGAAAGGAATTCTGGAGAATTTCCACTTGTCTGCGATTTACAATGTCAAAAACTTACAGAGGTACAGTCACTTCAAAAAATATTTTTAACAAATTCCTAGAAGTGTTATTGGAAAAAAATATATATATATTTTTTTTAAATGTTGAAAATATGAAGCAATATGAAATATTTGCTAAAATATGAACTTTTTGTCAAAATATTATGAAATATGAAATTTTTTTTTGGTCCCATTCAGTTCTACACTTCATAAAACGTGAAGATACTTTGTCGCAATGCTCTCCGACTTATAGTTTAAAACATGAAATTTCATAAAATTCCGCACTCTAATTATAACCAACATTATAAATTATTAATTTTTATTTTTTTGAAACAACTCAGTAAAATCAGTATTTAAAAACACAATTATTGAACACACAATTATCAAATGTGTAGATTGAAGGAATCTGTTCATTATTTGCTAAATTCAATGTATCCATTAGAGTGTCTGGTAATCAAAATTTGATAATTATCGAGATGAAACATGACTGTGATTGGTTGTAAAATAAAATTTGTTGAAACGTGATTGGTCATTGACTCCCATTTGGGGCATGAGTTAAATAGTCTATAATATTTTTTCCTATCATATTGTGGCTTTAATTAGTTTGTTCGTTCTTTCATGCATGTCTTGAAGATGATCCCTAACTGCTCTTACTAACTATTTAAGTTAGTGCCTATCCAAATTATGGTCAAATTTAGAGTTAACAGTAACTTATTCTTATATTATTGTAAACATAGCTACGTTAAATGATTTTGGAAAGAAGATAACAATAAATAACTTAAATAAATTCAGCTGAGGTCTAGTATTTGTCGATCACGATTTTCCATACAGCATTCTTATGCGACTGTTGCACTACATTTTTACCATTTGTAATAACATTTTGTACTATTTTAAACATTTTGGAATGATTCTATAAACATTTCTTATGATTTTTAAATATTTATATAATTATGCAAATATTGTGAATCAAGTTCTATAGATGCACAAATCCTTAATGTAATTTCTGCTAGATGGCTCTCAAATTGGTGTTATCAACATTCGTAATTAATTTCAAACCATATTTCAAGAAATTAACTTAATTTTGTTACGTTCCAATGGGTACATAAGATTAGTTTATAGTTTATTACATAATATGCATGTAACTTGTTTTGTTAGGTTAGGAAATGGGATGTTGGTTTACGTCCATTTATTATAAACATTTGTAAATTTTGTTTTTTTATTATTAATTTAACATTTCTCAATGAAAGATAAATTAAATTTGAAGAGAAAAATTTTTGCCTAGACCGGGACTCGAACCCGGGACCCTTGGCTTTCCGGGCCAAGTGCTCTACCAACTGAGCTATCGAGGCGAGTTACGATCTAGACGCAAATTTTTCTCTTATATACGTTGTAATTCCCTATCGCCAAATGCTTTTGAAACCATTGTTTCTATCTTTGCAAATGGCGGCTTCTTAGTTAAGAAGACATTTATTGGAAATTTAACATTACTTTAAAAGCCAGTAAGGCCTCTAATGATGTTTTTTTATTATTAATTTAACATTTCTCAATGAAAGCCAAGGGTCCCGGGTTCGAGTCCCGGTCTAGGCAAAAATTTTTCTCTTCAAATTTAATTTATCTTTCATTGAGAAATGTTAAATTAATAATAAAAAAACATCATTAGAGGCCTTACTGGCTTTTAAAGTAATGTTAAATTTCCAATAAATGTCTTCTTAACTAAGAAGCCGCCATTTGCAAAGATAGAAACAATGGTTTCAAAAGCATTTGGCGATAGGGAATTACAACGTATATAAGAGAAAAATTTGCGTCTAGATCGTAACTCGCCTCGATAGCTCAGTTGGTAGAGCACTTGGCCCGGAAAGCCAAGGGTCCCGGGTTCGAGTCCCGGTCTAGGCAAAAATTTTTCTCTTCAAATTTAATTTGTAAATTTATTCCAAAAGTTGGTAACTCCGATTTGAGAGCCATCTAACAGAAGCTATATGAAGCATTAGAGCAACTCGCACATGCACTCTGCAATTCTGTAGAACTTAGAAGAATTCATGGAGAAGTGATCAACAATTAGTAGACTTTTTCTAGAAATTTCAACAACAACAAAAATTTTTATGTTACATTTTAAATTAACACTTTCCAGAATTGGATTCCCGGTTCAAATATAGTTTTTCTTCCTAATATAAAACAAGCAAACAAAATTAAAGAATACACCACCATACAATCTGATTCCAAAGAAGGGAAACAATTCAAGAAAATTACTTACCATTCTGGAACACACACAAAATTTAAAAAAATATATATCAAATCCAGTATTACATTGGCACTTACTTACTTACTCACTGGCACTATCGAACCCATAGGTTCATGGCCGCACGGACATAAGCTCTCCATACATCCCTATCCTGAGCTAATGCTTTCCAATCATTCCCTGTATAATCTACTTCCCTCAAATCATAGTTAATGTTATTCTCCCACCTCATTCTTGGTCTACCAACTGGGCGTTTTCCCTCTGGCTTTCTTACAAGAAGCTTCCATGCATGTCTTTCATTCCCATATGTGCAACATGTCCTGCCCATCGCAGTCTACGAGACTTAACTGTTCTTATTATATCTGGCATCCTATAAAGACCATGTAGTTATGTGGTCTTCTCCATTCACCTGTCTCTTCATATCTTTGGTCCAAAAATTTTCCTAAGTACTTTATTCTCAAATACTTGTAATCTCCTTTCCTCCCTTAAAGTAAGAGTCCATATTTCGCATCCATACAATATAACTGGTAGAATAATAGTTTTATATATTTTCAGTTTAACGTTTTTTGAAAGGAGTTGGGACATCAAGAGTCTCTGCAATGCATAATAGCACGCATTTCCAGAATTGAGCCTATGTTTAATTTCTTTGTGCATCTCATTCCTATTTGTGATTACTGTTCCTAGGTATTTGAATTCAGCCACTTCCTCAAAATTTCCCTCATTTGTCATTAGCTGTCCATTTCCATTATATAATGCATTTTTATGTGTGACCATATATTTAGTTTTATTGATATTTACTTCCAATCCTAATTTCTTAGTGTTGATTAACAAATTTAGTCTGTGTAATCTACTAATAACAATAAAAAAGTTAATATCCCAGATAGTAAAAATGTGAAATTTATCATATTAGTTGCAATGTCTGCAAGAAAGTATATATTGGGAAAACAAGAAGGAATTTAGAAACTCGTACAAAGAACACTTTAGAAATATTAAAAATGGTAAAATTGAAAAATCGGTAATTGCTCATAGTTTGCTAGAGAATCATAAAATTGGAAGAGAAATTAAACTTTTAAAACATTTAGAGAAGCCTTTGGAATTTACAATTTGAAGAACAAAATATAGAACCAATAATTTATTAAGTTCCCGGTGACAAAAATTTAATCTCTAACTTCATAAAATTGGCACCAGTTGGCAGTTCAGATGACGGTGTTAACGGCAAAATTTCAATAGTTTGAGTTTGACTGAAGATGAAGGTAAAATGGCCTTTGAAACTGGTATCGTGAAAACGTGTAACTTTATGAGATGAGATATGAAAACATTTTCTCCAACTCATTTATAAAATAAAAAAAATTAATATGTATTTGATATTTCTGTTTTAGAACAGGATATTATGATGGCAGTCTGCATAAGATTGAGGGCTTTGTTCTGCATTATTTTACTCAAATAAGTACACCACATGGATGGACTGACTTTAGAATTTTAAATTTACTTTCATCATATTTGTTTGACACAGCTTGGTGGAAGGTAGGTAAATCAGATTTTATAATTAAATTAAAATGTTTCATACCTCTCCTGATATCCAGTCTTCTAAGTAGATCGCAATTTCAAAGCCTTTGCAGCTTCATCTTCAGTACTTTCTTGTCGACTGATGTTATGTCCTCTCAAGAAGAAGAAGAAGAAGTAATTCTTCTGATCGACAAGGAAGTACTGAAGATGAAGCCGCAAAGGCTTTGAAATCACGATCTATTTAGAAGACTGGAAATGAGGAGAGGTATGAAACATTTTAATTTATTCATAAATTAAACCTCATAGTGATTTATTCCTAAAATAGTTCAAAATCAGATTTTGTTCAGATTGAATTTTTTATGGTTACATTTAATAAACTTTCTAATTGACTCATTCTTTTTCCCTTAAAAATTCAAGTTGATAAAATTGTTTTATCAAACAGCTACTAATGAAGAACCTATTGCTACTTGTATATTAAACACATATAAATTTACATTTATGTAGAAAAAAATGTTTGCATGAACCAGGATTTGAACCTTTATGTTTATGCATGGTGCACTAACCACTTATGCTATTCAGGCATCCCTATTCAGACACAAATGCTTGAATAGTACAAATGGTTAGTGCACCAGAGCATAAAACTCAAGGTCTTAGGTTAAAATCCTGGTTCAGGCAAAAATTTTCTCTTCAAAAAATGATTCAGATGATCAACTTGAGTGTAAAAGTTTACACATTAACATCATAATGTAATTTTTAAGAGAAAAAATATATGCTCAGACTGGGATTTGACCCATAACCTTTGGCTTTTTAGGCCAATGCTCTAACACTGAGCATTGGGCTAGAAAGTCAAAGGTCCTATGTTCAAACCCCAGCCTGAGCATATAATTTTCATCTTAAAATACAATTTATCCTTCAGTGAGAAGTGTTAAATTAATAATAAACAAAATCATAATATAAACTTACAGTTTATAGTATTGTTTGTGTTTTTTTAATTAATTTTTTTTTGTCACTTGTCATTGAGGCAACAAATAACTATCCATTTTACATCCAGTTACCTACAAAAATGGAGCTTGTTTTCAGAATCTATTAGTCATGTTAAATGTATGAGGCATTGTCATGATATGTCATTGGCACAATTTATAAATTATTGTAATATTTTTTTACAATTATTAAGTTACTAAAAACTTTGGATGAAATGTTGTATTACTCTCATGTTTAATTGGAATATAATATTAACCAGTTGTATAATAAATAACTACCTCACTTTTATTCATAAATTAATTATAACTTGATGTTTTTATTATTGATTTAACATTTCTCACTGAAAGATAAATTATATTTGAAGAGAAAAATTTTTGCCTAGACCGAGACTCGAACCCAGGACCCTTGGCTTTCTGGGCCAAGTGCTCTACCAACTGCGCTACCGAGGCGAGTTACGATCTAGATGCAAATTTTTCTCTTATATACATTGTAATTCCCTATCGCCAAATGCTTTTGAAACCATTGCTTCTATCTTTGCAAATGGCGGCTTCTTAGTTAAGAAGACATTTATTGGGAATTTAACATTACTTTATAAAGCTAGTAAGGCTTCAAATGATGTTTTTATTATTGATTTAACATTTCTCACTGAAAGATAAATTATATTTGAAGAGAAAAATTTTCAGTCTTCTTAACTAAGAAGCCGCCATTTGCAAAGATAGAAGCAATGGTTTCAAAAGCATTTGGCGATAGGGAATTACAACGTATATAAGAGAAAAATTTGCATCTAGATCATAACTCGCCTCGGTAGCTCAGTTGGTAGAGCACTTGGCCCGGAAAGCCAAGGGTCCCGGGTTCGAGTCTCGGTCTAGGCGAAAATTTCTCTCTTCAAATATAATTATAACTTAATGAACTTGGTTGTAATACATGTGGTAGTTAGAACTTTTGTAAACCATATTGATACCAGTATATTGAATGCTATGCTTAATTTAGATATGAACATTTGAAGATACAAAGACTCATAAACTATCCTTTTCAAAATAAATCTGCATAATTTATCCTAAAAATATTAATTTGCAAATTCTCTAAATTTTCTATTATCTTTGTAAGAATTACAGTATCAGGATTCAATATCAATAGGTTTATTTTAATGTTCCTTTTTCTAGGTCCATTAATTCCTTAATTTAAAAGCATGTTATTGTTTTAATTATTCTTTAATAGTCTAACCATCTCACATATGATATTTCTTCCTGATTATTTTCACTTTTAAAATTATGTATGATCATTTTTGTTTCTTGCATTCCTTTAATTTCGGGTTTAAACACAAAATTGATACGAAGTAACACTTTGAATTATTTTATGAAAGAAATTGAATTGGTTATTAACATCTCTTCTCTTATTTTGATCTCTCACCTGGGATATGTTACCCCATTCCAGTCAAAAACTAAATGAGAATAAAGGGAGTGTCCAAAGTGAGAGAGTAAAAAAATGAGGTGAGGTGCAAGTAATTGATTCTATTTCTTTGATCTTTCAAGTAATTATTATTTTTATGCTTTATTTATAAAATTGTAATAGATAAGTCATTCATCCATAACAAATGTTACTTTTATATTCTTTCATTCATCTTTTATGCTCTGTAAAAAAAAAAGTGCAGGATTTAAAGCAATTTTGAAATTAAAAAAAAAACTTATTTTTCTTGGATAAATCAGAACCCATATCCTGAAATCCAATGTTTCTAATCTCCCTGTTGGGAATTATAAATTAAAATTTGAAAGGAATATCATTTTATTCCGACATCAAAATAACATTTGTTTCAAAATATATCAGTGGGGTATGCCATAGTGTAGTGGTTAAGACAGTAAACTACAAGCTGGAAGGTTAGGGGTTCAAGTTCAAGTGGGGGTCAGGATTTTTAAACTAGTTTCGAACTTCTAGTGACACTATAGTCCTGGGTTTGACTCATCCACTAATAGAAATGAGTACTACATATTTTTTCTGGGGTAAAGGTAGCCGTCCACAGGATTGACAACCTGGCTGACATCTCATACTGATTATCTAGAAAGCTGGAATCTTTAACCTCCTACTGTTCCTAAGGCCTTTAGTGGGATTAATTTACCTTTACAAAAGTCAGCAATTTTTATAACGTAACAGGAGAGAATATAATAATTATTTGATTTCAAAATATATGTCTTCATTTATCTGAGAAAAATCAGTAATTATTTTTTAATTAATATTTTTAAGAAGTAACACTACGAGGTTTTTAACAAACGTTACATATTAGAAAATTGACACCTCACCTCATAATTTACATATTCTTGAGAACATGTTTTAGAAGACTTATTTTCTATCTTCAAATCGACTGTTTACATTGGTGGTTGGTAACCTTCTAGGTTGTAGGGAAAAAGAAACAACCTACAGGATCACCAATCATCATTTCAACAGTTAGATACTAGCTGAAGACTGAAGGTAAACCTTCTGAAACATATTTGAAGAGAAAAATTATACGCTCAGACCGGGACTTGAACCCGGGACCCTTGGTTCTCTAGACCAAGTGCTCTACCAACTGAGCTACCTGAGCAAGTACCGATCTAAACGCAAATCTTTCTCTATATACATTGTAATTCCCATCCACCAAATGCTGTGAAGCCATGCTTCTATCTTGCAAATGGCGGCTCCTTTATTAAGAAGACATATTTGGGAATTATACATTACAGCCAGTACGGCTTTTTCCAAGTTTTTATTATTGATTTCGTACATCTCAATGATGGATAAATCATATTTGAAGAGAAAAATTATACGCTCAGACCGGGACTTGAACCCGGGACCCTTGGTTCTCTAGACCAAGTGCTCAATAATAAAAACTTGGAAAAAGCCGTACTGGCTGTAATGTATAATTCCCAAATATGTCTTCTTAATAAAGGAGCCGCCATTTGCAAGATAGAAGCATGGCTTCACAGCATTTGGTGGATGGGAATTACAATGTATATAGAGAAAGATTTGCGTTTAGATCGGTACTTGCTCAGGTAGCTCAGTTGGTAGAGCACTTGGTCTAGAGAACCAAGGGTCCCGGGTTCAAGTCCCGGTCTGAGCGTATAATTTTTCTCTTCAAATATGATTTATCCATCATTGAGATGTATGAAATCAATAATAAAAACTTGGGAAAAGCCGTACTGGCTGTAATGTATAATTCCCAAATATGTCTTCTTAATAAAGGAGCCGCCATTTGCAAGATAGAAGCATGGCTTCACAGCATTTGGTGGATGTGAATTACAATGTATATAGAGAAAGATTTGCATTTAGATCGGTACTTGCTCAGGTAGCTCAGTTGGTAGAGCACTTGGTCTAGAGAACCAAGGGTCCCGGGTTCAAGTCCCGGTCTGAGCGTATATTTTTTCTCTTCAAATATGATTTATCCATCATTGAGATGTACGAAATCAATAATAAAAACTTGGAAAAAGCCGTACTGGCTGTAATGTATAATTCCCAAATATGTCTTCTTAATAAAGGAGCCGCCATTTGCAAGATAGAAGCATGGCTTCACAGCATTTGGTGGATGGGAATTACAATGTATATAGAGAAAGATTTGCGTTTAGATCGGTACTTGCTCAGGTAGCTCAGTTGGTAGAGCACTTGGTCTAGAGAACCAAGGGTCCCGGGTTCAAGTCCCGGTCTGAGCGTATAATTTTTCTCTTCAAATATGATTTATCCATCATTGAGATGTACGAAATCAATAATAAAAAATTGGAAAAAGCCGTACTGGCTGTAATGTATAATTCCCAAATATGTCTTCTTAATAAAGGAGCTGCCATTTGCAAGATAGAAGCATGGCTTCACAGCATTTGGTGGATGGGAATTACAATGTATATAGAGAAAGATTTGCGTTTAGATCAGTACTTGCTCAGGTAGCTCAGTTGGTAGAGCACTTGGTCTAGAGAACCAAGGGTCCCGGGTTCAAGTCCCGGTCTGAGCGTATAATTTTTCTCTTCAAATATGATTTATCCATCATTGAGATGTACGAAATCAATAATAAAAACTTCTGAAACATGTTCCCAAGAATCTACAAATGAGGTGATATGTCAATTTTCCGATTTATAATGTTTAATTATTTTTAATTTCAAAATTATTTCAAGTCCTGCATTTATAACACATAAGAGGTTAAAAGTAGCAAAATATGTTTGTTATTACAATGGTATGATATTTTTTTTCAAACCATTGTTTTTTAAATGTACAGTTATTTAATTATTTTTATTTTGCAGATGCAGAATGCAGAACTGTATAATAAAATGTTTTCACTGCGTCAATTTGAAAAGGGATATCTGAGATATATGCATGGTCTTAGTTATTCATTGTTTGGAAGTAAGTTTTGATTTTTCTTTTTTTTTTACTTTATAGATATATTTCTCATGTAAATCTTGATAAGAATATTATTTCTTTCTGTTTATTTATTTACAGTAATCTCACTAGAGCTTTTGATTTATCTAAAGAAAATCAATGCTCAAGTGGGATTTAATTAACTATTTCACAATTAGATGAAAGTATATAAAAATGAAAATATATAAACTGCTGGAAAATAATTTAATTAAAATAACCTCAAAATATCACTTCCTAAGATAAAATATTAATAAAACATTAATTTATTTAAGATAAATTAAAATGTTTCATACCTCTCCTCATAAACAATCTTCTAAACAGATCGCGATATCAAGGTCTTGGCAACCCCATCCTCAGTTCACTCTTGCCGACTGATGTTTCGATTAGAAGAACCACTTCTTCTTATCTCTGTTGGTGGACCGATAAACCTCCGAATCAGATCAGAATCTGTGGGAATTTCGAAGTTGATAAGTTTTTCTTTTTTGCTTTTCTGAATGTGGATTTTTTCCCAAACCATAAGTTCCTTTTATTTATCTATTTGTTTAATTAGACTAGGTTTTGATTCAATTAGATGTTTTTCGGACCAAGCATTAGCAGCTAAAAAGTGGTAGTTCCACAAATTTATCTTAGTTTTTTTTAATATTTTTATAATCTTATTGTATCAATTATAAAGTAAAAAAAAACATTGGCTATTTTTGACCTTCCACATAATTTTAATCTTCATTAATGGGTAATCTATAATGAAGTATATTCATAATTAATTATGTTATCTAAAAAAGTGATAAGACCTTGGGTGTTTCTTTATAGGTGACCATAAAATGTAAATATGCCACTGGTAGGCTGTGTATGTACACATTAAAATGATATACTTTTCAGGTGAATGGTTATTTTCAATGTTGAATACCTCATTGACAGAAGATACGATGAGACATGGATTAGCAAAAGTTATCATGCCAGAGTAAGTATAAATCATTTTAACTCTTTGCAAGCAGTATTTAATATTGAACTTATATGAGGTTTAATTTAAGTTAAATTAAAATATTTCATACCTCTCCTCATAATTAATCTTCTAAGTAGATCGCGATTTCAAGACTATTGCAGTCCTATCCTCAGTACCATCTTGACAATTGATGTTATGTCAATTGGAAGAACCACTTCTTCTTCCCTATGTTGGTGGACCGATAAACCTCCGGATCAGGTCAGAATCTGCAGGAATTTCAAAGTTCATAAGTTTTTCTGAATATGAATTTTTTCCCAAACCGTGAGCTCCTTTTGTTTATCTATTTGTTTAATTAGATTAAATTCTAAAAGCTAGTCTAATTAAACAAGTAGTAAACAAAAGGATCTCACAGTTTGGGAAAAAAATCACATTCAGAAAAACAAAGAAAAAATCTTATGAACTTCGAAATTCCCATAGATTCTGACCTGATCCGGAGGTTTATCGGTCCACTGACAGAGGGAAAAAGAAGTGGTTCTTCCAATCGACATAACATCAGTCGTCAAGATGGTACGGAGGATGGGACTGCAATGGTCTTGAAACTGCAATCTACTTAGAAGATTAATTATTAGGAGAGGTATGAAACATTTTAATTTATCTTTGTATTTAATACAGAGTGTCCCAAATTGATGTATACACTCTTTGAAATGTTATTTCTCAGCAACGAAATGAGATAGAAATAAAATTTTTTTTGTGTTTTATTTCGTAAGCCTGTACATGTTCAAAATGCTCACCTCCTGCTGCAAGTACACTCCCAACAATGATGTTGAACAGAGCGACACACGTTTTGGATTATTGTTATTGGAATGTTATTGATGGCATGTTCAATCTGATCTCTCAGTTCCTCCAGTGTTTGTGGTTTTGTGGCGTACACCGTGTTCTTTACAGTTGAAAATGAGAGAGATCCTTCTCCTGAAAACTAGTTCCCGTGTGTAAAGAAACATAAGATATGAGGTAAGATGTAAAAATATGACTCATTAATTTACGAATTTCCAGGTAAGTTTTACCCATGACAGTCCCTATTTGAACCATTCAACGCCGTTGCACTTCAACAACATTCTCCACTTTCCAATAACACTTCAGTATCCATTTACATTCATCGAATGATAATCTCACCGCCATTGTTGTTTATAAAGATGTGAAGATCAATGAAAATGTTGCTATGCTTTTCCAGTGCCCTGTGAATCAAACACAACAAAAAATTGTATTTCTGTCTCATTTCATTGCTGAGATATAACATTTCAAAGAGTGTATACATCAATTTGGGACTCTCTATATATTCAATTTCATTATTTCTCTAGCAGAGCGACATTTAATATATTAAACTGATGTAACACTTATTGTTCTCTATAGATATAGTGCACAAAACAGAATCTAGATGTCATGATTATACATTCTGAGATTTCTTGTTATGAGGGGATTCCCTTATCACATGATATTACTGCATTTTTGTGCAGTGGAAAGAGTTTAGTGATTATGGCTGCATTTGCATGTTATATGCAAGTTTTACATTTCTATTTCTTATCATTGTAAGGGTGCAATGGCATCAAGGAAATAAATGTGTTAGTGTTAGATCACATTTTTAGTGAGACTGAAGAAGATTTTATTGAAAGTTGCCATTCTGAGAGCAACAATGACTCATGCAGCGACTCTGATGACACAGTTCCATCTACTACGGAATCTGGGTAAATGTGAGTAATGATGATCCAGGACCTTCAAGTACCATCTCCATTTGCAATACCAACCATGGTCCCATAGAAACATTTTTTTTCAAGGAAAGTGAAATTTATTTCATGTGCATCATGTAATAACATTCTTACACAAAGTACTTCAGAATACTCTAGAAAGGCATGAAAACAAATATATCAGAAAACATTTCATACATATTAATGTTTTCATGTGTTTTGTGTGACAAATGATATATTATTATTGAGGATTTATAATAAGAATGTTCTTTATACCATTGTTCCATTCCAAAAAAATGCTGTATAAATTTTATGTTAGAGAACGACAGGTGTTAACAGGAAGTGTCATCTTTTGATGTTCTTAATATTCATTTCATACATCTCAATGATGGATAAATTATATTTGAAGAGAAAAATTATACCCTCAGACTGGGGTTTCAACCCAGGACCTTTCGCACTCTAGGTGATTGCTCTACCAAGTGACCTATCTGAGAAACTCCAATCTAAATGCAAATTTTTCTCTTATATACGCTGTTAATTCCCGTGCACTGAATGCTATGAAGCCTTTGCTTCTATCTTGCAAATGGTGGCTTCTTTATTAAGAAGACCTTTAATTGGGAATTTTACATTACATTATATAGCCAGTATAGCTGCTTTCGATGTTTTTATTATTCATTTCATACATCTCAATGATGGATAAATTATATTTGAAGAGAAAAATTATATGCTCAGACTGGGGTTTGAACCCAGGACCGTTAGCACTCTAGGCGATTTCTTTAGGAGTTTCTCAGATAGCTCACTTGATAGAGCATTCGCCTAGAGTGTGAAAGGTCTGGGTTCAAACTCCAGTCTGAGCATATAATTCTCTCTTCAAATATGTGTCATCTTCCTGAACATTTAAAACTTTAATTCAACATTATTCTGCATGTCATTTATACAAAATCACATTACTTTGTTATATATATTGTAAAGAAATCTTGCTTCTTACAACCATAAAATTCATTGCTCATAAAGAGTTAATAATGAAGAATTAGATATCTTTATATTTGAATTTTCTGTGTGTGCAGTACACTACAGAAAAATGTTTATGGTTAAGTGAACAACGAAGACAAAGTAGAATAAATTAAGCAATATCACAATTAATATGCCTAGTAAAAATAAGATTTAATATTTAAAATATGATGGTGTATCTTTCTTTTTAAAATATTGAATATTTGTTGCTGTAATAAACAATGATGGGATAACATTTTATATATATTTTTTTTTCTATTTCATTCAGACAGTCCATTATTATTATTGTTATTATCATAATTATTATAACTAGCAGTATTAATTTAAATAAAACCTAATATGACACACATATTTTTTAAAATTTATTTTTAATATGTTTTTATTATTAATTTAATACTTCTCGCTGAAAGACAAATTATATTTGAAGAGAAAAATTATACGCTCCCTCAGGAGTCCTCATCTAGGGGATATGTGGATGGCGACCACAAGGTGCCCAAGCTGAGCAAAACATTTCTTCCACTTACTTGTGTTTTGCACTCTTTTAACTTTACTATCTAACCTCTCTTGGTTAACTCTTGTTTTTTTCGACCCAGATGCTATTAGGGCATCCGAGGGCTAGGGATTCTTTCCTGTCTTCCATTTCTTCTTTCCTTTATTTTCTTTTCTTCTCCAGAAAAGCCTGACCAGAGGCTATATGATGGCAGCCCCATCACTGGTCTTGCCTTCCTTTGGCCAGCAAACAATTGAAGGGACTATTATTATGATTTCAAGTCTTATACGAGAATTTCCCGGAACGCTGGAGGGAAAATTTTCTATAGGATCGTAACAGGCCTTAGCCTAATACTTGGAAGGAAGAAGAAGAAGAAAAATTATACGCTCAGATCGGGGTTCGAACCCAGGACCTTTGACTTTCTAGGTCAATGCTCTATCCCTGAGCTTCCTGAGCACTCCAATCTAGATGCAAATATTTCTCTTATTCGTTGTTAATTCCCAAGCACCAAATGCTATGAGCCTTTGCTCAATCACACAAATGAGAGCTTCTTATTTATTTACGTGATCAAGGAAAGGCTCGTAGCATTCGGCGCTCGGGAATTAACAATATATAGAGAAAAATTTGCATTAGATTGGAGTGCTCAGATAGCTCAGGAGTAGAGCATTGGCCTAGAAAGCCAAAGGTCCTGGGTTCGAACCCCGATCTGAGTGTATAATATTTTTAATATATTTCCTATTGTCTTAAAAATTTCCTCTTCTTGTATCATCATCACTCATCATCCTTCAAGGTTATAGTCCTTTGAAGAACTATTACAGTATAGGCCTACTGCTAATTCTCACACTAATATTTTTTAGGCCATCCAATAACCTTTTTCTATATGGGTTATACTTGAAAACTGCTTTTGATGTAACCAATCTGCTGTTTATTGGTGTGTGTAGTCTAATGCAGATATAATTTTAAGCTCTTTATCTCTTTTTCTGATCAACTAAAAATTATACATCTCTATATGGGAAATGTCTGTTTTTGAGTTGTATAACATACCAATCATTAAATAGAATTATAGAAAAAAGTTATTGTTACTCCATGGTGTGATTGGCCTAAGAGGCCATTTGTCTACAATCTGGTAGCTGGTTTCATATATGTGCCATTTATAGAGTTGACGATCATCCATCCAGTATGAGGATCACATGTAGTCAGCATGATGAGTCCCAACCTTTATAGTTGGTTTTTTTTTTTTTAACTTGGAGCTACTACTTATTGTGGCTCCCAAATTCCTCATGAACTTCATGATACAGGATGGACACTAGACCCACACTTGTGATATTTCATGAGAAAATTTCTTCCCCTATGTGGACTCAAAATGGCACATGTCCATAGCTTGGTGCCAAGGCATAATGCCTTAGACCAATCAACTAGCATGTTGGAGAGTTGAACGAAGTAAATAAAACATTGATAGTGGACATGAAAAACAAAAATGACAATGTAGGTAATAAATTTTCTTTTTTCAGTGAAACAAAAACATATACTGTAGAATCAATTTGGAATGCACTTACAGAACAAGGAAAATCAGATGGAACTCTTTTTGGCTATGTGAATGTTAGTACTATTGCAAAATCTTGGTTGGAATCAAATTGTCAGTGTTTCCCAGTTATGACTGTAACAAGACATTATGAAGATAATGCTGCAACTGTTGAGCAGGTAGCCTACATTGTTTGTTTATTTATTACTATTATTATTATTTTGTTGTTTCTAAAGTTTGATGTTTTCATTATTAATCAACACACAAATAATAATCTTCTATCTTCTTAGTGTATCCATCTATTTGCTGACAACACAAAACACAAATAATAAATAATTATTAATTATAAATTTTCTTTTATATTAATAAATTACAATAGGAAGTAACATTATGAGGTTGATATTTAATTTTAGGAAGTGATATTTTGAGATTATTTTAATTATATTATTTTTAGTCTGATCATCTTACCTCAATATTAATGTTGATTTGTTCTTGGACATGTTTCAAAACAATTATGTTTTATCGTCAGCTTGTCCAGACTGGTTTGATTTATGTTGCAATATGTTGCACACCCTGGATGTCGATGTCAGCTCCATCCTGTGGTAGGCCAAAGAACCTCCAAACAAGGTCATGCTCCATCGGTATTTCAAAATTCATAACTCTGTTTTTGTTCTTCTGAATATAGATTTTTTTCCCAAATAGTCAGCTCTTTTGTATTTTCTAACTGTTTTAATAATTTAGTGTCTGAATTTATATTATGTTTTTCAGACCAAACATGAGCAGCAACTGCAGATTTTTCTATTTCCCCATTTTTAATATTTCTTATGTGTTCTTTGGTTCTAATTTTTATGTTTCTTTTTGTTTTTCCTATATATATCTTTTCACAACCATGCATTCAATTTGATATATTCCTGACTTTTTATTTTTTCATTTTTGTTGGTTTTTATTAGTTTATTTAAACTGTAGTTATTTTTCGGTGCTAGTTTAATATTAAACTTCTCAAATATCTTTTGGAATTTATTGTATACCCAAGGGTGATATGTGAATTTCCTATATTTTTTCATAGGTGGTTCTTCTTTTTCAAGATTACTTCTGTTTATCATTTTTTGTTTTTTATACTTTTCTATCCTTTTATATACATCCAGGGTGTGCAACATAATACAACATAAATCAAACCAGTCTGGACAAGCTGATGATAAAACAATTGTTTTGAATTTAATACACAAGTGATCTTCTTGGTGATATAATATTAAAATATATATGTAGTCAATATGCCCATTTCACCAATTAATGTTTTAAAATGGTCAACAAGTTTCTACAGCCAAGCTGTCATTCTCAAGACCAGATATTGACTGTCAATATCTGGTCTTGAGAATGACAGCTTGGCTGTAGAAACTTGTTGACCATTTTAAAACATTAATTGGTGAAATGGGCATATTGACTACATATATATTTTAATTGTTTTGAAACATGTCCAAGAACAATCAACATTAATATTGAGGTAAGATGATCAGACTAAAAATAATATAATTGTGAGGTTGTTCTTAATAAATAAGGTGATCTGGTACATCTTACCTCATGAATATTTGTATTTCATTTAACATGCTTCAATATGATGTCCATATCATTGTTTAGCTTGTCCAGACTGTTGAAATTTATTTTTTGCACACTAAACTTTCCAAACATTTAGGGAACATCATTTGAAAAAAATTGGAAAGGAAGTTTTTGACCAAATTGAACTGAACCATGGTGAGAAAAATTAAAAAGAAAAACAAGAAAAAAAATTGAAAACTAAATTAAAAAGTCAAAGAAAGAGAAGAATATTAAAAATCCACTAGAAAACAGTCTGGACAAGCTGATGATTATATGGACAGCATATTGAAACATGTCAAATGAAACACAAATGTTTATAAAGTAAGATGTACCAGATTCACCTTATTCGTTACTCATTGAAGTTCTGATTCATTTTTATCCATCTTATTGGGAAAAGTACATTATTTTGAGATATATAATATACAAGAAATGTTCCAAATTTTAATTGCAATAGAATTGTGATAAAAACAATAGTGATCAAATTGTATTTGATAAATTTAATTTAAAATTTTGCAAACAGATTGTGTTCAAAGTTGAAAATGCTATTTAATATTTGAAGGAAGTAACACTATGAGGTTTCTTTTAATTATTATGAGTTAAGGATTTTACCTCATATTTAAAATAAAATTAGGTGAGTGTAAATCCCTAACTCATAATAATTTGAAAATGCTATTTTTAAAACTTTGTGATTTTATCTTCAGTAGTTTCATATTAGTGCTTTCAAAATTAATTACAAAACACCGATTAGCTTAATAAAAAGTAAAAATAATTAACCCTCTGCATGCCACTGGTAAAATCTCTTGTGTCAGAGATTTAAATCACATCTGCCGATGTGATCGGCTTTGCAAGTAGTTTAAGTATATTGTCTGGCAGGTAATGGACAGAAACATCAGAGCCGATCTAATCGGTTCACAGCACCTAAAGGGTTAAACATGAACTTGAGATTGCAGTCTTCTTAAACTAAATAAGATGTATTTTAAAATGATGAGGACAACTGAGATCTTAAGTACATGTGATATAATTTTACCTTTTATATTGTGACTCATCATGATGGAGAATATATGAAGTCCAAGATTCAGAGCATTAGTAAACAACAACCTTTATACAGAGTTCTTCATTTATAACCTAACAGGCACACAGCATTTTAAAATTCATCAGAGAACATTTTGTTTAAACAACTCACCTCATAGGATTCATGCTTCCATGATACCATGGTTTCAAATACTGTCATGTTCATCCTCAGCCATAACTCCAACTGACGAAATTCTTTGGCTGTCAGTTGGAGTTATGGCTGAGGATGAACACGACTGTGTTTGAAACTGTGGTATCATGGAAGCATGAATCCTATGAGGTGAGTTGTTTAAACAAAATGTTCTCTGATGAATTTTAATGATTATACCTCATAATGTTTACTTCCCAACATTAATTTAATACACAGCGTTTTACCTGTGTGCGGTTGGGTGTGCCACAGCTGGCTTTGCTCCTACATAAACTCCACGCGTAAAGCATGTATAAAAATCTTACCTTATAGAACATGCTGGAAATGTCAACCATTTTGGTGGAACTGCGCCTCGTCGGAAAAGAACAGAAACTGTGGATCAATTAAACCATCATTCACTGATGAAAGAAACCATTCATAATAATGCATTTGTGATACTGGGTCACCTTGTTTTAAACAATGGACATGTATATACTTACAAGGTTTTAGTTTTAATAATTTAGTTGCTCTATGTGCAGAAGACTCTGAAATTCCCACCTGTTGTGCTAATTTTGGTATGGATTTTGTTGGTGTACGTTAAAAACTTGTGCCTATTTCATCTAACTTTTCCTCTGTTCAAACCGTACATTTACACTTTAGTTTTTTTGTTTAACAAAGAACCAGTGGTTTTGAATTTCTTCACAATCTCGTGAATTGTAAATCTGGAAGGAGGTACTTCACCAGGGAACTTTTGAATATACTCTGTGCGAACATGGCTTGGTGATTCACAATGAAAATAACTTTTACACACAAAAATGCATTTCTCTAGATTCAGTCGACAATACAAGTGCTGCTACTAGCAAATGCACACAATCAAAGGTAGCCAGTAGTGGGGGAATCTAGCAAGAGCTTGGGAGAGTTGAAACGTCGTGTGCCCATTATGTTATAAATGTAGAACCCTGTATTACTTTATAATACAAATATACTTTTTTTTTTTACTGCTGCTAATTCATTCAATGTTGTTAAATTGAAAACTTATCAAATGGAACTTTGTTATTAACTTTTTTTTTGCAAATGTCCCAGGTTGTCTTTCGACATTCCTGGTATTGTCTCCTGGCATAGCGTACTTGTAAACCACTTCTGAGGTTGGGGTGTCTGGGGGTTATGTTGCCCTGATGATATGTGACTTGATGATGGTGGTAATGATGTGGCAGGAGAGGCCTTAAACTAAACTTAAGCTAATTAGGCAAATATGATATTGATGATAATGATGGCCAGATGATGTTCAGGGACCGTAAGTTTCCTGACATTTATCTTACAGGTGAGGAAAAACCCCAAAAAGAAACCTCATCCAGGAAACTTGTCCCGACCGGGGATCGAACCTGGGCCTGCTGCATGACAAGGCAGCATGCTACCTCGAGACCACAGCAGTGGATTTACTAACATTTTAATTTCTTAGTTTTACAACATCCATACTTCCTTACCTGTATGTCAAACTTTGGAGGTAAATAAACCCATGACTAAACTGTTTCACACTTCTAAACGATAATGATTTCCATGGAGAATCTAATGACATCTCAAATTCCATTTAAACAAAAAAGTGACTTACCTAGTTCTTTCCTGTACCATTCATTTTGAGTCTTAAGACATTTTAAAAAGTGAGTTATTTGCTCATTTATGTTTTATTATTTTATTTTGTCATGGTATAAGAAATATAATTATTTTTGTTTTATTTGCAGCATATATTTTTCCATCAAATAGGGCATGAGACATCAAAAGAAGAAGAAGAAACAGTGTGGTGGCTTCCATTTGAGTTTCTGACACAACAACAACTTGACCCAACTGTGAATGTTGTTACCTGGTTTGGAGAGAAATATCTCAATATTACTAATCTACCAGATTCTAATTCCTTTATTATTGCTAATTCAATGGGTTCAGGTAAGAGAGTTTGTTAAATTAATAATATTTAATTTACTTATTGTTTAATTAAATTGTTAACAAACACTAGTATTAATGACATATTCACAGATTCTTGAGAAAAACAATGGGTAAACTATAGATTAGTTCTCACTATGTTACACCATGCAATATTCATCTGACACTGTTGCACTATTTACTTTCCCCATTTCTACTAACATTTCCTACTCTTTTAAAATTTTGTTACGGTTCTTAAATTTTTTTTTTTTTTACAATTGTTGAGTATTTATTTATGTACATGAAATCTCTCTGTTACAACCTGGATCATTATAGGTTATAAGGTAGCATCCCAAAAGGGCCATTATTCTAAGATCGTTCAATTATTTCTTATTGACCTTGACTCGAGCGTTTATGTGATAGTGAGAGTTCTATATTTAAAGACTAACGGGATATCCGTTGGATATGATGAAGACATCTGTACTCTGGAACATTTATATGATCATAGAACACCATAAAACAAAAACAGTTTTATTTAAAAACATCACATAATCCATTTACATAAAGTGAAGGTAAAGTGATCCCACTACAGGCCTCAGGAGGCCCTTGGGGTAGTAGGAGGTTAAGGCTCCCACTTTTTCTTGACAATCGGCACTTGATGTCAGCCGGGTTGTCAGCACTGCGTGACGTCCACCTTTACCCCAGAAAAAGCGTCTGGTACTCATTTCAGTTAGAGGCTGAGTCGACCCCAGGGCCATAGTGCCGCCAGAAGGTTTGGGTCAGTTTAAAAATCCTGACCCCACCGGGACTCGAGTGCAGTGCCTTAACCACTATGCTACGGCGTGCCCCTCCATTTACATAAACAAACACTTAATGATTTAACCTAACAGCACCGTTCATTTGAGAGCTATTGTAACGCCATATCGAACGTGCCAAATTTGAATCCTGCCTTGTTATTAACACGAGAGAGCTTATTTATTCAACTGTAGTTAATCTAAAAACTTATTAAGATGTTAAATTAGTTATTTTAACTTTAACTATTTATTTCGACCTTTTAGTCTCTTTATATTGCTATTTTATAAGTTATAAACATCTAATCGAATTTATCTATTATTTTTAGTTTTTATCTTGAACTTTATATTTTCGAAGTTAAGTTGGTTATTGTCCACCATAGTGACAGGAATTAAAAATTATACTCACACCTGAAGAGGGAAGTAATCATGGTCCTAAAGGAAGCTGTAGTGAATACTTCTGTCCCTGCCTTCAGACTGTCTTTTGTCTCAAAATCACGGGTCTTTATACAATTTTTCCTGCTTTCTTATTTGCAAATTTTGTAGTCCCTAGTTTCTCTGAGCCTTCTAGAACTTTCTAAAATTGCCTAAATGTGTGGAATAAATCTGGTCTTTTCAGGGCCAAATTGTATAAGTTGTTTACTACTTTATATAACTATGTTTTGCCATAGTTTACTGGCTTATATAATCTTACATAAGTGTATTTTTCATAGCCTGTCGTAAGTGTTTTGACTCACTTGAAAATATTCTTGTTTGTTTCAACAACAACCAGGATATTTTATTATCAAATTTTATCTGTTTTTTATTACTTATATATATATATATATATATATATTTGTAATGCCCTTTGTATGGACTTTAAATATGACTAATTAGTATATTTAAGTGTGATTATTTATTTTCTATCTGTAGGTATGATTAATTAGTACATTTCTGAAACTATGATTAATATTTAATAGTTTTCTTTAAGTATGATTAATAATTAATAGTTTTTATTATTATTTTCCTTTTAAGTATGACCTATTGTTATACTCTCAATCATTTCTTTCACGTTCTACAGAACCATAGCGCACATATGCAAGGCATGAGTTAGTGTACATCCATTTTTAAATGCACATTTGGAAATTTATTGCAAAGATTGGTTATACCAACTGCACAGATAGTCCTGCCATCTATGGAGCAAGTTAATAACCTCATGCATCTGTGCTATTATTCTGCAGGACTTAGAAAAATTCATGGTGAGACATAAAGTGTGATTTCTCCAAAACAAATAATGACAAAAAATAAATTTAAAAGAAGCCATTTGAGGGTTCTGGCACATTTTAATGTTTCTTGTTCTGCAACAACATTTTAAATATCTTTAAATTTTGAATACAGATAATTATGGTGACATTAAATGTTTCTTACCTCTCTTCATATAAATTTTCTAAGTAGATCGCAATTTCGAGACCACATAGGTCTCATCTTCAGCACCTTCTTGGCGACTGATGTTATGTCGATCGGAAGAAGAAGAGTTTCTTCCGATCAACATAACATCAGTCGCCAAGAAGGTGCTTAAGATAAGACCTTTGTGGTCTCAAAATCACGATCTACTTAGAAATTTATATGAGGAGAGGTAAGAAACATTTAATGTCACCATAAATTAAACCTCATTGTGATTAATTCCTATAAAAGTTAAACAGATAATTATGTTAAGAACCAGTGGTGACTAATGGAATCAGATAATGGTAATTGCACTTAGAAATAGAATATAACATATTACAACAATTAATATTCTACACATTCAAAATATATCTGTTCTGCTTTATTTGTTCATTATGCGAAGTGATTCTCCTCCTGTACTTTCTCTCCAATTTTGAGCTATATTCATAATACCCAAGAATGCAAGATTAAAAACATTTTGGATATGTTGTTCTGAAGTGTTGTACTTTTTTATTTTCTCTGCCAGATGATTTAAATCTTTCACTTGAGAGGGTCTTCATAGATTTTCTGTAGTAAAGAAAATGCAAAGGAAACAATGTATAGAGTGCATTTGTCACTTTAGAACCACAAAGTCAGTTGTGTTTTTCATACCAGTACAAGTCCCACCTGTTTCTGCATTCAATTGTCTGTTTTCTTGCTTGATTCTTATTATGGATTTTATTTCCAATTTTTTCTTCAATGAAAAATAATGATTATAGAGCAGTTACTGTATTAATTATTTTAAATTCTTAGAGAAAGCAGTAATACACTCCACACATGCCTCAACAACCATGAATTTATATGGAGACTGCAATTTAGATTGCTCCTAGCATCCAGGTTTTATGAAATGAAGGGAGGATGAACATACAGGAAGATGTGTACTGTCCACGTTGCAGTTATTTGCAACCCTCGTGCTCTATTATTTTCAACAAGTCCATTTCACAGCCTGTTCTATGTTGGAAATAACATGTTAAGAGCCTGCTTAGGTTATAAATTAAACATGTTTTTAAAAATCTTAATAAGACAATTGGTGGTTGCACAAATCTTCAACACCCCTTAAAAACCACTTCTATTGAGAGTATTAAAAAATGTATAGTACATATTCAAAAAACCCCAAAGTGCAAAGTATTTCTAGTTTACAATACCATAATTTATATATTTATTTTTGAAGACTAGGAAATAAATTTTAGCATCAGCTATTTTACAGGATAAAGTTTTAGTTTTATTTTATTTTTTTTCACCTGTTTGTTATTTAACAAAAAAATATAGGTCAAAAGATGCTCTATGCTTTATATGTTCTTCAAACTTCTGTTACACTCAGTACCCTGAGAAGAGTGAATAAATTCAAAAATAATATTATGCACCAAGTTGATTCAATCAAAAAAAAAACATTACAGTGTTTCTTTTGTTCTTGATAATAAAAGGTTTGTTCTGCCAAGATAAAGAATTGATTCTAAATTACTTGTTGTTCATGTGCAGAAGAACAGGTTGCTAAGGTTTGTTCTGCCAAGATAAAGAATTGATTCTAAATCACTTGTTGTTCTTGTGCAGAAGATCAGGTTGCATTCCAACATTTCTTTATTTGATTCAGAACTGGATCTGAATTCCCAACTTACTGTTCAACAAGTTTTGGAAATTGTTTGGTAAGAAAGAAATTGATTCTGGATTATGAGCAGCAACTGTGAAATTTGAACATATACAGATGGTTAAAACATGCTTTCCTGATTAAATTTGTTTGTGCATAAGTATTGAGTTGAGGTTAAACATGACTTATTTCATGTTTTTATTATTAATTTAACACATCTCATTGAAATTTAAATTAAATTTGAAGAGAAAAATTACAACATATATAAGAGAAAAATTTGCGTCTTGATTGGAACTTGCCCCGGTAGCTCAGTTGGTAGAGCATTGGTACGGTAAACCAAAGGTCCCGCTTCGGGTCCTGGTCTGGGTTAAAATTTTTCTCTTCAAATTTAATGACTTATATGTTAGTTAGACATTAAAATATTTGAAAATTCAATCATGAATGATTTGGAAGGCAATAGTGGCCTATTTTATGATGAATGAAGTTCAAAATACGAAAATATTTCAATTTTAACATAGAGATAAGAAACATTATTACCTAGGTTCGGGTCCTGGTCTGGGTTAAAATTTTTCTCTTCAAATTTAATGACTTATATGTTAGTTAGACATTAAAATATTTGAAAATTCAATCATGAATGATTTGGAAGGCAATAGTGGCCTATTTTATGATGAATGAAGTTCAAAATATGAAAATATTTCAATTTTAACATAGAGATAAGAAACATTATTACCTAGGAGGCCATTAAAAACTGGTTCAAGAAACATTCCAACTATGGAAAATTCCAAACAAGTTATGAAAATATAGTCAACTGGCACATGTGCAGAATTGAATTGTTAGTATTAGTCTGTTACACTTTTCGAATTGCTTGTCAGAACAAATCTTATGTAGAAGAATGAAACTTTGAAAATATTCTTATTTATATAACTAATAACTAACTCTAAGGTTTATGGAACCCAAAAGTGTAAAGGCACAATTATCAAGGTCTTCTAGTGTTCCTTATACGTAGAGAATTGAATCCATTTCATATTTCTGATATCCAGTTCCTTAAAATTCACCCGAATATTATTCTCCCATCTATGCTCAGATCCTCCTAATGGTCTTTTCCCCAAGATTTTTCAATAAAAATGTTGAAAACATTTCTGCTGTCACCCATCTGAGCCTCACGATCTACCCATCTTAATATCCTAGACTTAATGACCATAAAATATTATAACAAAAATATAAATTATAGAATTCCTTATTGTGAAGCTTTTTCCATTCTCCATTCTCATCCCTTGTAGGATCAGATATTCACAAGAGGATCATATTTTTTTTAATCCTCCCATAATGTAACTGCATTGTCATTGCATATGATTCCAACCTGTTCCAAGGTCATATTGAATATTTTTGAACATGTTTCTTTTTATAGGATGAAGTTATCAGTCTCACCCTAAACCATACTTTTTGGCAGCCCATGATCCATAATTGTTTGTTCATTCATTTTACATGGTGATTCTAAATTATTGCCCTGATTTGGCAATTTTTTATAGGCAAACTGTGAATAATACAATGATGGTACTAATATTACATCACAGAATATCTCTCAAAGTTTTATTAGAAATTATCTGTGTGGCGTAATTCCATCTTCTACCGGTAGAGGACTTGAGTTTACAGAAATAGTGATTGGTGCTGAATGTGCATTTGTAGCATTGGAATTAGACTACCAGCTTGATGAATGCAGGGTCACAAGGGAAGCACATATTGAGCACCTATAAACTATGAAAAAACTTGGTGAGTTTCCCCATATATCTACATATGTAAAGTTTGTCTGCGTTCACTACAATCTCTGTGAAAAATCACCAAACCCGGGCAGTCATTTAGAATCACCTTGTATTTGCAGCTACCTCCATATCTGGAGGCAATATCGTCAATCTGCAATCTGAGAATGTGCCATGTCAGGTGACAAAAACCCCACATTACATATATTCTTATTTATATAATATATGAAAATCATAAAATTTGATGTGCATTATTTTTTATGTTTAGGATACTTTTTGGTGAATTATGATCTTGATAATTGGAAACTCATATCACAGTATATGTTGACACAAGGCTCTCATCTAGCTGCAGAAACAAGAATAAAGCTTATAAATGATGCATTTCTCCTGGCTTATGGTGGAGAGTTGAGCTATACTGTCCCATTTAACTTAACACTTTCACTGTACAATGAGACTAATCCACAGATATGGCACAGTTTAGTGAGGTCAATTAATTATCTAAAGAAGTATTACTCTGGGACTCCTATCGAAGATAAAATAAATGTAAGTTTTTCATTACTATCATGTAGACTAATTAATATTTTTTTCACAAGCTCTCAGCTACATCAAATTAAAAAATTCAAATTTTTCACAAATAAAATAAATTGACAAAACACCATTTTTTCTTTTAAAAAATTAATTTGTCTAGGACTGAAATATGTTAAACTAAATAATATCAAAGCAATTTCTTTTATTAGTTTGTTCAAATATGTTATACCACAGTGAAAACAAATAATGTGTAATTATGCCATTATTTTGTATACTGTTCTGTATTTTGGCTTAAATGTAATTAATATTGTATCTTTTTTTTATTCTTCATTTTTTACTCATGTCATATTATTTAGGGGATTGAGTATTAGACAAAAATCTCCATCTATCTTGATGATTCCAGAATTCCTTCATAATTTCTTTCCATTTTATTCCTTTTCTTTCAAATCCTTCTTATTTGTTGCTCCCATCTGTGTTTGAGTCGGCCTCTTAGTTTCTTCCATCTTATACAGTAATCTAGTGCCTGTCTTGTTAATCTCCCAGTGTTCATCTTTTTTAAGTGGTTATACCATTTTATTCCACTATCTTCTATTTCATCTTGTACTCTGTCAAGCTTCAATATGTTTATTATTTTTGAGTTCTGAATTTTATTTCTTCTAGATTCAAGCATACCCCTTAAAAGGTAATGATAAAGTGATGTTTTAGGAGGTTCTTGGGGTAGTAGGAGATTGAAGCTCTCACCATTTTAGTCAGTTGGGACGAGTTGTCAGCCCTGAATGATGGCTGCCTTTACCCTCAGAACATACATCTGGTACTCATTTCAATTAGAGGCTGAGAGAAACCTAGGGCCTTGGTTCTAAGAAATCTGATCCCACTGGGACTTGAACCCTCAACCTTCTGCCATGTAGCATTTTACCTTAACTAGCCTATTGTGTGTCCTCAACCATGCAACTTTAGCATTTAATTTCTATTCCTTTTCTGCTCAGATCTTTCTTCATTGATGTCCAAGTTTCAGCTCCATGTACTGTTTTTTGTCCAATGCCACCAGGTTGTCTTTTATGACATTTCTGGCTTTCTCCCCTAGAAATGGTTTAAGATGTAGTTTATACATTGTCTTTTTACAATTCAATCCTGATTCCTCAATAGACCTTTATTCAAATGATAGCATTTTGTGCTGCTTTGTATTCTTCTGCTTGTTTTTGTTGTATTTTGATGTCTTTGTTAAAATCCATTTCTAAATATTTAAACTCTTCATTTTTTATTTAACATAATGTCATCTAAATTTAATTTCTATTTCAGTTAGTTTTATATTATTATTTTCATTGCTAATAGCTTTTCTTCATTTATATTTAACACAATTTTTTTCAGGGTATTATTTCATATGGATAGCCTTTTCTCTATTGGCTTATATTGTTATTTAAAATATTATATATGTATATTGTATCTATTTATTTCAATTTCGAGAATATCCACAGGACCAAATTTGTAAATTATACATATATTACAGAGCTACTTGAGACCTCTGTTTGCTAAGATATATGAATCAAGAAATCTTGTCAATATCAAGAGTGATTCTTCAGAACTACAGAATAATGAAGCTTTACAGATGAGAGCAATTCAAAGTTTGTTGTGTTACATGGATTATGAACCATGTATTAACAAAATGAATGAAAAATTAACAAAGGAGATTTCATCGTTTGAAATTTATGATAACAGTACAGAGTAAGTATCATATTAATTAACAAAGAATTGGAATGCATATAAAAACATGTTTGAGCATAATTTTAAAGTTTGCTTTCTCACAACTCTATAACTATCTTCCATCTTCACTTCAATACTGATGAAATTAAATTGTAACTTTATCAGCTGCATCTGATTATTTTCTCCCGAAATATTTTTCGTTTTTCTACTAGAAAATGCATTCATTTTGAGATAGCATTATTATATAATATTTAATTTTAGGAAGTTATATTTTGAGGTTATTTTAATTATATTATTTTTGGTCTGGACATCTTACCTCAATATTAATGTTGATTTGTTCTTGGACATGTTTCAAAACAATTCTGTTTTATCGTCAGCTTTCCCAGACTGGTTTTATTTATGTTGCATTATGTTGCACCACCTGGATGTCGATGTCAGCTCCATCCTGTGGTTGGCCAAAGAACCTCCAAACAAGGTCACCCTCCATCGGAATATCAAAATTCATAACTCTGTTTCTGTTTTTCTGAATATAAATTTTTTCCCAAATAGTCAGCTCTTTTGTATTTTCTAACTGTTTTAATAATTTAGTGTCTGAATTTATATTATGTTTTTCAGACCAAACATGAGCAGCAACTGCAGATTTTTCAATTTCTCCATTTTTAATATTTCTTATGTGTTCTTTGGTTCTAATTGTTAGGTTTCTTTTGTTTTCCCTATATATATCTTTTCACAACCCATGCATTCAATTTGATATATTCCTGACTTTTATTTTTATCAGTTTTTTTCATTTTGTTGGTTTTTATTAGTTTATTTAAACTGTAGTTATTTTTTGGTGCTAATTTAATATTAAACTTCTCAAATATATTTTGAAATTTATTATGTACCCAGGGGTGATATGTGAATTTCCTATATTTTTTCATAGGTGGTTCTTCTTTTTCAAGATTACTTCTGTTTATCATTTTTTGTTTTTTATACTTTTCTATCCTTTTATGTACCATTTTTTCATGAAACCCATTTTCTCTTGCTACTTTGATTATGTGTTTTTTCTCATGTTTGAAATCTTCTTCGTTTAAGGGTAAGTTTACCAATCTATGAGTTAAACTATTAAATGCTGCTAATTTATGTCCAATTGGATTGAACCCTGTTGATTTTATAAAATTTTCCGTATGAGTTTCTTTCCTATGAATCTTGAATTCAATTTTTCTTTTTTCTTTGTTTCTGACCAATTTAAGATCCAAAAAAGGTATTTGTTTGTTTATTTGCATTATTATACCAGAATTTATTTAATTACCATTTAGGGTCACGTGCAGTTTTACCAGTATTAGGCTCATAGGCCAACTTAATCCTCTGCATGCCACTGGTAAAATCTTTTATATCAGAGATTTAAATCGCATCCGTCGATATGATCGGCTTTGCTAGTAGTTTAAGTATTTATCTGGCAGGTATGGACAAAAGCATCAGAGTCAACCTAATCAGCTCACTGCATATATAGGGTTAATTCTCAAAATATGATATTAGACAAACATTTTGTCAGATCACACACCATATTCCCATAATAAAAATCTGAATTAAAAAATTTAATTTGATTAATTAAGGTGTCTTCAAATTTTTATTAAATTCTTACAATTTACCCATGTTGATAACAATGGTATTTCCAACTTTTATAGAAATAAATCACTGTGAGGTTTAATTTAAGATAAATTAAAATGTTTCATATCTCTCCTCATAATTAACCTTCTAAGTAGATTGTGATTTCGGGCTCATGACAAACGCATCTTCAGTACTATTTTTCTGACTGATGTTATATCGATCGGAAGAATTACTTCTTCTTCCCTCTATTGGTGGACCGATCAGAATTTGCGGGAATTTCGAAGTTCATAAGTTTTTCTTTGTTTTTCTGAATGTGGATTTTTTCCCAAACCGTGAGTTCCTTATGTTTATCTATTTGCTTAATTAGACTAACTTTTGATTCAATTAGATGTTTTTTGGACCAAGCATGAGCAGCTACTGCTGACTTTTCCACTTCTCCATTAAAATAATACTAAAGATGGGTTTGCCATGAACCCGAAATCGTGATCTACTTAGAAGATCAATTATGAGGAGAGGTATGAAACATTTTAATTTATCTTAACAATGGTATTGTTCATTTCTTTTTCAGTGTTGTTTCAGTTATGTCACACTTTTATTCATATTCTCAATATGGCATCATATCAAGTATTCATCATTACCATTGATTCCAGCTCCCTATGATAATGAGTTTTTGATTGGTTTAATCATATCAGAAGATTTAATTTAATCTATTTATTTCAACATAATTTTTTTCTAGTAATTTCTTCATGATAGAAGAAAAAATCACTCTCTATTTATCTATTTGGCCTTCTGAAGCTACAACATTCCAGTTGCTATTAACAACAATAGAAATTGTCCCATATATCCAGGCTGTATTCAAACGTGGACCAACCATGGGGATGGCCCAGGGTGGAAAAATTTTGGAGGCAACACATTTTTTATTCATTTATTTATTTATTTTGCTATATTCATAATATCAACTGAAATGTTGTATTTACAAAATATATATGTTTTATTTGTATATTAATTTTTCATTTTAATGCATTATTTATTTAAAAATTTTTCCCTCCATGGTATCTTTACCTTGTTGTGGTGGAGTGGCTTGCGTGCTTAAATGATCCCGAGAGCTATGCTGGCGGTAGCTTTGCTGCCGATAGGGTTACCCATGCCGGACTGGTTGAAGGTGATAAGCCAGACAAAAAAAGTACCTTGGTCGAAAGAGTGACAATCTTTCACCGTAAAAGTACAACCATCAAGAAATGCGGACATGGGTTCCACTGGGGTAAAATTTTCCAGAGGTCAAATAGTCCCCCATTTGGATCTCTGGGCGGGGACTAATTCAGGGAACCCATGCCAAAGGCTCAAACACAGGGACATGATCCTAGGAACATGGAATGTTAGGACTTTATGCAATAGCGGAGCACTAAAGATATTAACGCGGGAATTAGAAAAATCACCCTTGGGTATAATCGTTTTGCAGGAAGTTAGGTGGCCAGGAGAAGGTAGTCAGGAATCAGGAAGCTTTGCATTATACTATGGGTGAATGGAGAAGACCACATAACAATGAATTACATGGTCTTTATAGGAAGCCAGATATAATAAGAACAGTTAAGTCTTGTAGACTGTGATGGGCAGGACATGTGGCACATATGGGGAATGAAAGAGTTGCATGGAAGCTTCTTGTAGGAAAACCAGAGGGAAAATGCCCAGTTGGTAGACCAAGAATGAGGTGGGAGAATAAGATTAACTATGATTTGAGGGAAGTAGGTTATACAGGGAATGATAGGAAAGCATTAGCTCAGGATAGGGGTGTATGGAGAGCTTATGTCTGTGTGGCCATGAACCTATGGGTTCGATTGTGCCAGTGAGTAGGTATTTAGTTAAAATTTTTATATGGTGATAACTTCATTAGGAAAAATTACTTTTTTTAATTGTCTGGGATAGTAAAGATGGCTTTAATAGATAAGATAAGTCTGCTCTCATCTTACCTCATATTTTGTCATTTCTTGTAAGACATGTTCTAATGAACATATAAGAAATGTAAAGAAAAAGGAGAAGTAGAAAAATCTGCCGTAGCTGCTCACATTTGGTCAGAAAAACATAAAATAGATGTAAATACCAAATTATTACTGGTAAATCAGAAAACACAAAGGAACTCACCATAAGGGAAAAAATCTACATACAGAAGAACAAGGAAAGAATCATGAATTTTGAAATTATTGGGGAGAGAAATTTAATACGCAAATTCTTTGGACCACAAAAAAGAGGGAGCAGGGCCAACAACTTAAAGATAATCAGTCTGTACAAACTAAAGATTGAGCAGAGATGCTCTGAAACATGTCTTACAAGAAATGACAAAATATTAAGTAAGATGGCGGCAGAGTCGACTTATTTATTAAGTAGAACCTCATAATGTTACTTCCTATTATATTTCATAGTAAATATGGCTTCCTTGCATATAAATATTCTTTAATGTTAATAGTCTCATCTATTTTCAGATCACATATTGCTTGCCCAGAATTCTTAAGGAGCACATCTACAAACTGGCTAGAGGAATTTAATACATTTTTAACATTTTTGAACAATAAATCATATGAAGAGAAGAAAATATATATAAAGAATCTAGGAAAGTGCCCTGAATATGCACCGACTGCTGAAAGGTAAATATCCTTAATTTATGAGTAGATTATTTTAATTCTTGCTACATTTTTTTTGGTGTACAGGATACCATAAATTAAAATAATTTCAAGTAATGGAAGCAACTTTGTTCCAACTTGTAAAATAATATTTTTAATAGAAGTACTAAAATACCAAAACTTAATACTTATTTATTATTATATAGTATACATTTTCAAAAATATAAATATTTCTGGGATATTAGACAATGAATGGCTGAAATCCAAGAATCAGAGCATTAAACTATTACTACTACTACTACTACTACTACTACTAAATTTTCAGGAAGAATAATGATAATAATAATTCCTAATATAGGCTTTCCACTTTACAGCAGTTCGCCCTTGATTCCTGCTTTCCAGAGATTCCTTTCTTCCCATTGTCCCTCTTCCATACTCCTCTTCATCATGGCATCATATATTCCCTCATACCATGTTCTTCTACTTCTCCCCCTCTTCCTTCTGCCTGGTACTATCCAATCTAACACCTGTTTAGGCCACTGGTCTTCCAACATCCGTTGTACATGTCCATACCACTGTAAAGCTCTCTTTGTTATCCTTTCGATAACAGTTTCTTGTGCATCCATTTCTTGTCTGATATATGTATTGCGAATATGTTGTAGCCTGAATATTCTCATACTTCTCCATAATCCATCCATTTCTGTTGCCAAAATTCTTTTCTGCATCCTTTCATTTATTGTCCAGCTTTCTGATCCATATGTGAGTATACTTTCTATTATTATCTGTATAATCTCACTTATTGTTTTTCTGGTCAAATTTCTATTCCATAAAAGACCATTCAGGGATCTAATCACCTTCCTTGCACAATTTACTCTGTTAATAATATATTTTTCACGAGTACCAGATTTATCCATGATATTTAAATTCTTCAACACGTTTAATTATCATATTATTTATTTGTAGGTCTTCTGAATTTCAATAATAATAATAACAATAATAGTTCTTTGCCATGCCAAGTGGTGTAAGCCTTGATGTACCACTGAGAGCTATGAGACTTGCACTGGTTTGAGTTCCCATGGGGAAGAAATTTTCTCATGGAATTTCGGTGCTCACCCAACATCATGAAGAACTTGGATAGCTACAGTAAGCAGTGGTACAAGTTGAGAAAACCACCTATAACAGCTGGGGAATACAACATGCCAACCACATGTTACCTCTATACAGACTGAATGATCATCTCTATTATTAACATGTGGATGTAAGGCCAGCACACGGCTTATATTCCAAAGGCCTACTAGCCTATTGAATAATAATAATAATAATAATAACCTTCTTCTTCACTTCCTGGGTTAGGCATTAGTTGCCTGTTCCATAATAATAATAATAATAATCCTCTTGTATCTTGTAAGCCCATGTTTCCCTTAGCAGAGATTTAGGTGCTCTCCCCCTACAGAAGAATTACCATACTAATTTAGTTTCACTTGTTTTCGTATAGATGTCATTTGAGTGGTCCGTGGTCAGCTAATAATAATAATAATAATAATAATGATGATGATGATGACAACGACAATGATGCCCAGTGATTTGAAAATTTTATTATAAAATTAATTTAATTTAATTAATTTTCAATTTCAGAGCCAGGAAGAGTTGTGTGTACAATTTTTAATTGCTATGTTGTGCATCAGATTCCTTCATTAAATTGCAAATCACTCCACAGTAGCCTACATAAGTTGAGTGGTCTGCCAAAGTAGTGCATAAATTGAAAATAGACCACATTAATGGTATATATCCATCCAGCACAGAACCTGAAGCAAAAAAATGCAGTGGGTGGCATTAGAAAACACAACAAATGTATTTGTTAATATCATTAAACTTTAGAAGTGTAGAAATCATAGAAAAAACAGAATGCTTTTTTGGCGAAAAGTAACTAAAAAGTGTAATTAATTTCAAATTATTGTCAAAAGTAACTAAAAATTATTATTAATTTTAAATTATAGTAAATAATACTTCAATATATTATTTATTTCAGAATTCTGAATGATGTATTTCATAACAGCTTCAACTTGACATCAAAAGACTGGTCCAAGATTGCTAGTGTTTTAGCAGAAAGTTCTGTATCACATAATATTTGTCTCAACTTCCTCCTGCAGCGTTTGGACCATAGAAATGTAACGTATGTATCAAATGCAATTCATTATATCATCCTCATCAGTAGAACAATAGTTCAATTTGAATCTTGACTGTGAGACAGATTTCTATATATATATATATATATATATATATTTGATATTTTGTAAATTCAACTTTTTAAAGCAATTTAGGGCCGCATGCAAATACATTAGTCTCTACTCAAATTACTTCTGATCACTGGTGAGCTGACTTTCCGTGAGCAAGTGCAAAGATCAAATTAGCTACCCACTAACTGGTTATGCATGAAAGTCGTCGTTTTCGTAACATTGGCAAGAAATTACCCAGAATTCTCAGTGATAAAACCACTTCCATTATTTTTGTCTACTAGAGGAATGCATTTACGCTTGCATCCCGCAAATAATACCATATACAACGACGTCTGCATTGTGCAATACTATGCCGATTCTCCTGTTCTTCCAGTTGAATTCTTTGGTAGACTCTATCAAATTCCTCTTCTCCACATATACCGAAAACATGATCGAAGTCTTCAAGGTCATACATCTTGGATAAAGCAGCAAGGTACGTGGCAAGGTTTCAAAGTACATCGGTTACCATCGGTTCCCATCAGGTTGCTCACGATTCGTTTCTCTGCTAAGTCACCTCACCAGGTAGCTTAGGAATTTCAACAATTATTATCGCATGAACAGATTTTTGAGTATGCAAAAATGTATTTGGATGCAACTTTCTCAGCAGAGTACAGACAGAGAATGACTTTTATGGTCTAATGCGTTCATAGATTCGAGCCTTACTCAAAATGACTATACCTTATCTGCTCTTAGAGTGATCCTAACATAAACAAATGCCAATTGTATCCTTCCACCATTCACGCCACAATTACTGTCAAATTGACAGAGAGCACATGTGAAGTATATAAGACATGTGTTCATTGAAGGTGTAGATTGCAAGAAAGTTCATGAAATTTTTCACTGAACTTGTGAAATACATTTAAAATAACTTTTTTTTACCACTAGTCAAATATTTGCAAGACTTGTGTTTTTAAAAATTAGATGATGACACACAAACAGAAAACTCGATGCCTTCAGCCATTTTGTTGCATCAGAATATACTGACGCATGACTCAATTACATTATACATATGTAATAAACTATTTTAAGTTGTAATTATTGATTAGGTATATTTTAGAATATTTTTTTTATGTTTTGAATATTATTATTTTCTTTCACGAAGAATAAGTTTATTCGGAGGACATATTTTTAATTTAATGAAGGGAACTATTTTTTTTGCATACTTATTGCTTCTATACCATACGTTGGTGTCCATAACCAATGAAAAGCAACCAGGTCATATGGTTTGTTTTGACGAAGATCACTTTAAAAGCGGATAGCCTATATTTTAAAGGTACGGTTTTAAAAATTCAATAAAAAATTTAATTATTGTCCTAGAAACACTTTTTTTTATGTTTAGCATTTTCTCCTCTTTCCTTTACAGTAAAAAACAGAAAACTGATATTTGCCTCCTTATGGTGAATTTTCATAGACACCTTCACATACAGTGACAATAATGATTAGAGTATAAGACTATAAAACCAATAATAGCCAATTTCTTATTGTTAAGTTTGTCTCAAAGAAGAGGGCAATTTTTCTTTCTAAAATAAAACTATATCCAATTCTGGAAAATGTTAATTTAAAATATAACATAAAAAAAAGGACAATTGTTTGTGTTGTTTAACTTTTACAGGAATTAATCACTATGAGGTTTAATTTATGTTAAAATAAAATGTTTCCTACCTCTCCTCAAGCAAATCTTCTAAGTAGATCGCGATTTTGAGACTATAATGGTCTCATGTTCAGTACTATTTTGGCGACTGATGTTATGTCGATTGGAAGAAACTCTTCTTCTTCCCTCTGTTGGTGGACCGATGAACCTCTGGATCAGGTCAGAATTGAAGAAAAAACAAATCAGGAATTTATCAGATCAAATGCAGGGATTGTGACAAAATTTATATTGGAAAAACAAAAAGAAATTTGAAAACAAGGATGAAAGAACATCTTAGAAATGTCAAAAATGGAGAAGTGGAAAAGTCAGCAGTAGCTGCTCATGCTTGGTCCAAAAAAACATTTAATTGAATCAAAAGCCAGTCTAATTAAACAATTGGATAAACAAAAGTAACTCAAATTTGAAGAGAAAAATTCTCGCCTAGACCGGGACTCGAACCCGGGACCCTTGGCTTTCCGGGCCAAGTGCTCTACCAACTGAGCTACCGAGGCGAGTTACGATCTAGACGCAAATTTTTCTCTTATATACGTTGTAATTCCCTATCGCCAAATGCTTTTGAAACCATTGTTTCTATCTTTGCAAATGGCGGCTTCTTAGTTAAGAAGACATTTATTGGAAATTTAACATTACTTTAAAAGCCAGTAAGGCCTCTAATGATGTTTTTATTATTAATTTAACATTTCTCAATGAAAGATAAATTAAATTTGAAGAGAAAAATTCTCGCCTAGACCGGGACTCGAACCCGGGACCCTTGGCTTTCCGGGCCAAGTGCTCTACCAACTGAGCTACCGAGGCGAGTTACGATCTAGACGCAAATTTTTCTCTTATATACGTTGTAATTCCCTATCGCCAAATGCTTTTGAAACCATTGTTTCTATCTTTGCAAATGGCGGCTTCTTAGTTAAGAAGACATTTATTGGAAATTTAACATTACTTTAAAAGCCAGTAAGGCCTCTAATGATGTTTTTATTATTAATTTAACATTTCTCAATGAAAGATAAATTAAATTTGAAGAGAAAAATTCTCGCCTAGACCGGGACTCGAACCCGGGAGTAATGTTAAATTTCCAATAAATGTCTTCTTAACTAAGAAGCCGCCATTTGCAAAGATAGAAACAATGGTTTCAAAAGCATTTGGCGATAGGGAATTACAACGTATATAAGAGAAAAATTTGCGTCTAGATCGTAACTCGCCTCGGTAGCTCAGTTGGTAGAGCACTTGGCCCGGAAAGCCAAGGGTCCCGGGTTCGAGTCCCGGTCTAGGCGAGAATTTTTCTCTTCAAATTTAATTTATCTTTCATTGAGAAATGTTAAATTAATAATAAAAACATCATTAGAGGCCTTCCTGGCTTTTAAAGTAATGTTAAATTTCCAATAAATGTCTTCTTAACTAAGAAGCCGCCATTTGCAAAGATAGAAACAATGGTTTCAAAAGCATTTGGCGATAGGGAATTACAACGTATATAAGAGAAAAATTTGCGTCTAGATCGTAACTCGCCTCGGTAGCTCAGTTGGTAGAGCACTTGGCCCGGAAAGCCAAGGGTCCCGGGTTCGAGTCCCGGTCTAGGCGAGAATTTTTCTCTTCAAATTTAATTTATCTTTCATTGAGAAATGTTAAATTAATAATAAAAACATCATTAAAAGGAACTCAGTTTGGGAAAAAATCCACATTCAGAAAAACAAAGGAAAACTTATGAACTCAGATTTTCCTACAAATTCTGACCTGATCCAGAGGTTCATCGGTCCACCAACAGAGGGAAGAAGAAGAGTTTCTTCCGATCAACATAACATCAGTCGCCAAAATAGTACTGAAGATGAGACCATTAATTGTCTCGAAATCGCGATCTACTTAGAAGATTTGTATGAGGAGAGGTAGGAAACATTTGATTTTAACATGTTTGTATTGTATTTGAAGAGAAAAATTTTCACCTAGACCAAGACTCGAACCCGGGACCTTTGGCTTGCCAGGCCAAATGCTCTACCAACTGAGCTACCGAGGCGAGTTGCGACCTAGATGCAAATTTTTCTCTTATATACGTTGTAATTCCCTCTTGCCAAATGCTTTTGAAACCATTGCTTCTATCTTTGCAATCAATAATAAAAACATCATTAGAAGCCTTACTAGCTTTATAAAGTAATGTTAAATTCCCAATAAATGTCTTCTTAACTAAGAAGCTGCCATTTGCAAAGATAGAAGCAATGGTTTCAAAAGCATTTGGCGAGAGGGAATTACAATGTATATAAGAGAAAAATTTGCATCTAGATCGCAACTCACCTCAGTAGCTCAGTTGGTAGAGCATTTGGCCCGGCAAGCCAAAGGTCCTGGGTTCGAGTCTCGGTCTAGGCAAAAATTTTTCTCTTCAAATATAATTTATCTTTCAGTGAGAAATGTTAAATCAATAATAAAGACATCATTAGAAGCCTTAGTAGCTTTATAAAGTAATGTTAAATTCTCAATAAATGTCTTCTTAACTAAGAAGCCGCCATTTGCAAAGATAGAAGCAATGGTTTCAAAAGTATTTGGCGAGAGGGAATTACAATGTATATAAGAGAAAAATTTGCGTCTAGATCGTAACTCGCCTTGGTAGCTCAGTTGGTAGAGCATTTGGCCCGGCAAACCAAAGGTCCCTGGTTCAAGTCTCGGTCTAGGCGAACATTTTTCTCTTCAAATATAATTTATCTTTCAGTGTGAAATGTTAAATCAATAATAAAAACATCATGTTTGTATTGTATTTACATAATCAACTTTCACTGACAGATTTTTCATACAACCATTTTATTTAATTACTGTAGATATTATTATTATTTCCAGATCATCTTCATTGCCTTCTACATGTGATTTAGATCTTTTGAATATGTTACTGTCTAAGATGAAGACATATAATTATTTTGAAAAAGTGAGTATTATTTATTTCAATCATAGTTTTTAAGACATCATCACCATCATCACACATTTTCTCTTATGTGTTAGTCATCTGTGAACATACCTCAAATTTCTATCTTTTCACACTTGCACTTTCTGGATTTGTTCTCAATTATGGATACACAGTTTATGAGGAAGTTCATGGTGTGGCCACTAATGGGAGTAATAGACAAATTGATGGTGAAATTAAACCTCATAGTGATAATTCCTATAAAAGTTAAATAAAGTTAAAGACAAATTGATATTATTGCATTTAGACCATCTTCTAAAATTGGTATGATATTAGATCCCACAATCCATTTTGAGACTCATAGTGGCCAACCTGAGGAAATTGAATCTGATAGAAAGTCATATATGAGCCAACAGTTGACTATTACAAAGATAAATACAATTAGATAGTATAACTGTCACAGGATTGATGATCAGGGCAAGAGTTACTATACCAGGATTCTTAGCTAAATTTTGGAATTTCTTAGATTTGAACAGAGTGTATCTTTCTAAAATTGCCATCGCTGCCATTAGAGGATCAATTTCAATTTTAAGAAACCATCTTTACAAAATTTCTACTTTATAGAATATACTTCAATTACAATTTGACATTTTTTAATGGTACTTACAAAATGTATTTCATCAATTTCGAAAATTAATTGTCTGTATCACTTTGTCCTTGTGGCAATCCTCTAATGAGGAAAGTTTTATATAATAAAAAAACCCTTATTTTGTAGATTCATTTTAGCTTTTTCCAGCAATCTGGTTCTGAGTTTCCTAGATTTTCTTTGCCTTACATTTTGTTTCTCCATAGATTTCCTTGGCATTTTCCCTCCTCCATTCTTTTATGTCTGAACATTTTAATAATTTTCCTTATCACTTCTGTCAATTTTTATTCTCCCATTGATTCCCTAAAAACTTAATTTCTAACTTTGTTCTTTTTTATCTTATTTTGAATACTCCTAAAACATTTCATTTCATTTGCTTAAATTCCACTTTGAACTATTTTTGCCATGGTCCAAATTTCAGTACCAATTGTAACAAAAAAATATATAACATTTTAGCTGAAATATAATTGGTAGCATGGTAGCATAGTTTAAGGCAATATGCTACAAGCCATAAGGTCGGAGTTTGAGTTCCGGTGGGATCAAGATTTTTAAACTAACCTAAATCTTCTGGCAGCACCATGGCCCTGGGATCGACTCAACCTGTAATGGAAATAAGTACCAGATTCTTTTTCTGGGGGTGAAACTGGCCGTCACACAGCGTTGACAACCTGGCTGACATCTTGTGCCAATAGTCTAAAGAGGAGGGAGCCTTAATCTCCTATTACCCCAAGGGCCTCCTGAGACCTGTAGTGGGATCACTTTACTTTACTAGAATATAATACAATTGGATGATGTTATGCATCAACTGGCTTAAAGCGATTAAAAAAATGAGATTTTGATGCCACCTGCTGCATTGGCTCATGAAGTAAGTGTATGCATAATTTTAGCGCCAAACCTTTAAATATAACTTCATTATTAAAGAAAAATGTAAACGTCATCAGTCCTATCAAAGATTGTATGTTTTGTAACAAACAGCTATGAAACCAGATCTTCATAAATGCTAATCTAAATTTTGCATCATGCAGCTAAGCACCAAATGTTCCTGCTGTTAGATTGTTGATGCATAACTATCAAACAAGCAAAATAACTTGCAATATCCAGTATTGCTAGTTTGCCACTACAATAAGTAGTGAAGATTGTATTCGAAGAGAAAAATTATATGCTCAGACTGGGGCTTAAACCCAGGACCTTTCGCACTCTAGGCAAATGCTCTAGTGAGTGAGCTATCTGAGCAAGCTCCAATCTAAATACAAATTTTTCTCTTATATATGTCTTATATATGCTGTTAATTCCCATGCGCCAAATGCTATAAAACCTTTGTTTCCCAATTAAATGTCTTCTTAATAAAGAAGTCACCATTTGCAAGATAGAAGCAAAGATTTCATAGCATTTGGTGCACGGGAATTAACAGCGTATATAAGAGAAAAATTTGTGTTTAGATTGGAACTTGCTCAGGTAGCTCAATTAGTAGAGAATTTGCCTAGAGTGTGAAAGGTCCTGGGTTCAAGCTATGGTCTGAGCATATAATTTTTCTCTTTGAATATAATTTATGCATCATTGAGATGTAATGAAATTAATAATAAAAACATCAAAAGAAGCTGCACTCACTGCCTTTATAATGTAATGTAAAATTCCCAATTAAATGTCTTCTTAATAAAGATGGAGGCAAAGGTTTCATGGCATTTGGTGCATGGGAATTAACAGCGTATATAAGAGAAAAATTTGCACTTAGATTGGAGCTTGCTCTGATAGCTTGTTCAGTAGAGCATTTGCCTAGAGAGCAAAAGGTCCTGGGTTCAAGCCCCGGTCTGAGCGTATAATTTTTCTCTTCAAATATAATTCATCCATTATTCAGATATATGAAATGAATAATAAAAACAGTGAAGATTGACTTAAACTTTAAACATATTTCCTTGAAACTTACATAATACGACATAGCCGGTTGATGCAAAATACCCACCATGCAAGAAAAAAAGTATGCAGTTCAAGAGTGATAATAAGTGTATTAACCCGTCAGCGTGGAGCGACATGACATGTACGCAGGTTGAATTCTTCACCAAATGCGGAACGACGTGATGTGTACGCTAGCTACATGCACTGCTTTAAACTGTTATTATGATCTTTGTGTTTACATTAACTATTTACCGTTTATACTGAAAGTCGTGAGCAACCCATTGTTAAAATTCAAATTTCAACAATGTAACAAAAACAACTGCAGGATCGTAATCTACAGACTTTATACCACAACATTGCCTTTTGTGGCGTCATAGCTTCTATCATGTGACCATATGCAGTGTTTCCAAAATGGCAGACATCAATGCTTCGTTTCGACAGCGCACTGTCATTGAATTCCTTGTTAAAGAGGAACAATCTGCTGTTGATATTCACCAAAGACTTCAATGTGCATACGGATATGCCTGCATGGGTGCCAGCAGTGTTAGGAGATGGGTGAAACATTTTAAAGATGGGAACACGAGTATCAAAGATGAGCCTCGTAGCGGTCGCCCGTGCTCTGCCTCCACGGATTGCAACAAGGAAAGAGTTGATGCCTTCATTAGAGACGACAGGCGTATCACAGTGAATGAAATCGCTACAAAACTTGCAGTAGGACACAGTGCAGTGCAAGAAATGATTCACAGCTTAGGTTACCGAAAAGTTAGTGCCCGTTGGGTTCCACGTTTATTGAGTGAAGACCACAAACTTCAGAGAAGAACCATCACCCATAACTTTCTTCAGAGATTTCGAAATGAAGGTGATGATTTTTTGACGAGTATTTTGACAGGTGACGAAAGCTGGTTTCATCGCTACGAGCCTGAAATGGCACCACTTGAATTCGCCATCAAAGAAAAAAGCGAAGACAGTGCAATCTGTTGGGAAAGTTATGGGTAGCGTCTTCTGGGATGCGCAAGGTTGAATTTCTTGAACCTGGACAAACCATAAGTGCTGCCCGCTATATCCAGACACTTGTGAAGCTCCGTCGTGCATTGCACGACAAACACCCTGGAAGGAAGATCATTCTGCAACATGATAACGCACGTCCTCACACTGCTCATGCCACTGTGGAGAAGATCAGGACATTTGGGTGGGAAACTCTTCCACATCCTCCCTATAGTCCCGATTTGGCATCCTCCGACTACCATCTTTTCAGTTCTGTGAAGGAGCAGATGAGAGGCCAATGCTACGAGATGCTGGACGATATTCGGAAAGCAGTGCATCAGTGTCTTCGAGCAGCTGGAATGGACTTCTATCATAAGGGAATTTTCAATCTTGTAGAACGCTGGATAAAATGTGTGCAAAGAAATGGAGACTATGTTGAAAAGTAGCACAAAGGTGTGTAGATTAACATGGTGTACTTGGTTTGTCTAAAATAAATATTATGATTGTTTAAAAAAATGTTGCTCATGACTTTCAGTATGACCCTCGTATAAATTTTATGTAGAGACTTCGAAGTTTATATTAGTGCATATATTAATCAATGACGACCCTGAGTTACAAGCTAAAATAATTTTATATTTGCATTTATTCTTGCGGTCTCAGACATTTTTCTTATATTTATAACTTGATAAAGGATTTCTTAGAAAAATAAATTTGCCTTTTTTTTGTAGATTAGCTTGTCTATCAAATTGAATCTATTTTTAGTAATAATGTCGCAAAATTCAGTACATATAAAGCCCCAACAAAGTTATTTCCGATTTACGCTATAGTACAGGACAACAGTAAATTTCATACATATATATATTTCAATTGAAAATATCCTTACATTATGGAAACGTAGTTAGTCTACCATTCACTCAGTATCTAAAAGGTAAAGTGGTCCACTACAGACCTTAGGAACTCCTTGGGATATTAGGAGGTTAAGGCTCCCACTTTTTCTAGACTATCGGTACTTGATGTAAGCCGGGTACTTATCTCTGTCTGACGGCCCATAACAAGCACCTGGTACTCATTTCAGTTCGAGGCTGAGTCAACCCCGGGGTCACAGTGCCTCCTGAAGGTTTGGTTCAGTTTAAAAATCCTGATCCACCAGGACTCGAACCCTCAATCTTTTGGCATGTAGCATGTTGATCTTTCATGTCCACACCTCCGGTGAAGCTATTATAGTCATATATCATCAACTGGTTTCACCTTGGAAACCAGAAGAAAGACATTGAAATTTAGGGTTGATGAAGGTCTTTTAGCACAACAGGTCTCATGTGTAGAAAGACAATTTTTTGAAGGCACACTACCTAAAATAATGTTTCCAAAGTGTTAGAAAGACACATTTGGAGAAGACTGCCTCCCCCCCTACAAGAAAGAAGGTCAACACATAGAAGCAATGTGTTTGTAATAAACATGAACAAAGTAAACACAAGGGGAAAAAATACACTTATTGGTGCCCGAGTGTCAAACAGCTGGTTTACGCTTTGAAGATTTATCACACCAATTTTTGAAGTTCATTTTTTTTTTTTTTTTGAAGACCCTTCTCTTTGTGTAAATATTTCGTTGTGTTGTTAGGTAGAGACGGTTCTCTGAATTCTTCAAAGAATTCCTAGTGCAATTCACTGTGTTACTTATGTAAAAAACTTACAAAGAGTACCTACTTCAACTGTGGCACAACAATCATAAATAAGTCTGCACATGCAGAGTTGTTACGTGAGAACCATAACGAATTTAATTAATTAAATATTATATTAAAATTTCACCATAAACGAATTGCAAAAACATTTAAATTACTCAAGATATATTTAAATTAATATTGGGAAGTAAACATTATGAGGTTAGTCCACCGCTGTGGTCTCGGGGTAGTGTGCTGCCTTGTCATGCAGCGGGCCCGGGTTTGATCCCCAATCTGGGTGAGGTTTTTATCGGGGTTTTTCCTCACCTGTAAGACAAATGTCAGGAAAACTTTAAGGCCCAAACGGTCCCCAAAATCATATGGCCATCGCAATCATCATCATTCATATTCATCTTAGGTTAAGCTTAGGATTAGGGACTCTCCTGGCACACCATTATCATCATCGTCATCACCCATCATATCATCGGGGCAATGTAACCCCGTCTTCCAGGCGCCCCAACCTCAGAAGTGGGTTACAAGTATGCCATGCCAGGAGAGAGACCAGGAATGTCGAAAGACAAACCTGGGACATTTAAAAAAAACATTATGAGGTTATATCATTAATAGTGAGTGGAGAACATATTTTAATCACTCACCTCATACATTTTCAAACTTCTTTCATACCGATGGTTTCAGACAAAATCATGTCCTTCTTCATGTGGAAGCCATGACTGAAGAAGGACATGATTTTGTCTGAAACCGTCGGTATCAAAGAAGTTTGAAAATGTATGAGGTGAGTCGATTAAAATATGTTCTCCACTCACTATTACTCAAGATATTTCCATTTAAATGTGTTATTGGAATACTGGCACTGAATGGCTGGGTTTAATTACCCATGGTTCTCCCCCCCCCCCCATTGCAGTATTGCCGGCCATTTAACTCCATCCACTCTGAAGGGTTAAAGAAACTCAGAAATTGCTTAATCTCGTCTTTTCAAAGTTCTCATTCCCGTAAATCTCACCACACTTATATCGCAATATATGTGTTTGGTTACTACTGTGATTTTATTTACATTCACAATTATTTTTCAGCTTTTGGAAATTCAAGAACATTATGGAAATATACTAAATACAACTTCTATGAACCGTTTGATTTCTTCATTGAAAGAGGCAAGAATTTCAGCAACATGGTACAATAAAAGTGGTTCAGATATCAATAACTGGATAGAAAATATACCACCTCATTTTAACATCAGAGTTTGAATCATAAGAACCAGTTATACACCAGTTCATTTTTTATTTGATCATATAAAACTTAACTGTAATTTATAAAAATATGTATCTTAATATTTCCAGCATAAGATTATTATAACTGAAAGTGTCAGCTGCCCTGTGAAAGAATCCTTTTTCTCACTTATAAGTAAAATAATTTTTTGAGGGCATCATGAATAATTATGCTAAAAACCAAATAATCATTAATAAATAGAATTAATCATGATATTGATTTTTGTATTTAATACTAGATAATACCCGGCGTGCGCTGATACGCCTAAATAAATGAAAATTAGTGTGCTTTTATGTTTAGTTGAATAAGTAAAATATAAAATATTTATAAATCTAAATTTTTTAGATACTTCGTGCTGATTACCTGGCATTGCCCGGGAATCTACTTATCCCGATCTTCTTGACATAAATGATCTGAAATACGAAAATCAATGTATTTTATGTTTAGTTAAATAAGTAAAAGGAAACATTCATTTCGTAATTATTTTTAGATAACTCGTACTGTTTACCCAATGTTGTCCGGGAATCTACTCATCCCGATCTTCTTGGCATAAATGAGCTGAAAGACAAAAATTAATGTACTTCTTATGATTAATTGAATAAGTAAAATGAAAAATAATTATAAATGTATATCGTAATTATTTTAAGATTCCCCGTGCTGATTACACGGTATTGCCCAGGAATCTACTTATCTCGATCTTCTTGGCATAAATGAGCTAAAAAACAAAATTCATTATTGTGAGTTATCTGTAAAAGAATACCCACCATGTGCTGCTATGCTTGCACAGGAATGTACGTACTTGCCTCGATCTTCTTGGCATCAATGAAAGACAAAAATGGTTATTGCGAGTTATCCATAAGAGATAAACATATGCTGTCATGGACTTTTTATAGAGCTTTTTGAGATATTCAATTCTGTGTACATTAATTTTGTGCATTTGTTATGGTTTAGGCAACGTAAGCCATTTAAGCGTCCAAAGAGCTACTTTTTTTCATGTTTTCCATTACAAAGGGCAATTTTTAAGGGTGTAGGAGTTGAGCATCAAAACTCTCTTATACCTATGTTCTTCCTGGGAATCTCCTGAACATTTTGCAAAAAGCCCCATCACAATCGGATCATAAAGTACACATAAAGTACGAACAAACAAACAAACCAACAAACAAACAAAATTCATTTTTATATATTAGATTGAGATAATAATTTAACAAAATTTCTTCCTACATATTTTTAAATTCACAATTTGAAAATTCTGCACAATATAAATTGATTTTACAGTTTTAAATAAAGATTGATAATTTTATCCAATTATTATTTTTGATTTTAAATCAGAATGCAAATATTTAAAATTATTATAGGATAAAACTCTGATAAATTGGTAGACCAAGAATAAGATGGGAGGTTTGTGCAATAAATATCAGGATATTGGGAGTTAAGAAATGGAGAATTGTGGATTTGAACAGAAAAGACTGGTATAGATTTCTGAAGAAATGGAGAATTGTGGATTTGAACGGGAAAGACTGGCATAGAGATCTGAAGAAAGCCAAGGCCCACATGAGACTGTGATGGCAATGATGATTATGGTGATAACTCTGATAAAAATAGTATTTATAGATATTCTGTAATACTCTCCTATTGTGTAGTTAAATAATTGTTATTCAAAATTTTGTGACATAATCATCTCAATATCAAAAAATTCAAACTTAAATCTATGTAATATTTAATTTTAGGAAGTTATATTTTGAGGTTATTTTAATTATATTATTTTTGGTCTGGACATCTTACCTCAATATTAATGTTGATTTGTTCTTGGACATGTTTCAAAACAATTCTCTGTTTTATCTTCAGCTTTCCCAGACTGGTTTTATTTATGTTGCATTATGTTGCACCACCTGGATGTCGATGTCAGCTCCATCCTGTGGTTGGCCAAAGAACCTCCAAACAAGGTCACCCTCCATCGGAATATCAAAATTCATAACTCTGTTTCTGTTCTTCTGAATATAAATTTTTTCCCAAATAGTCAGCTCGTTTGTATTTTCTAACTGTTTTAATAATTTAGTGTCTGAATTTATATTATGTTTTTCAGACCAAACATGAGCAGCAACTGCAGATTTTTCAATTTCTCCATTTTTAATATTTCTTATGTGTTCTTTGGTTCTAATTTTTAGGTTTCTTTTTGTTTTCCCTATATATATCTTTTCACAACCCATGCATTCAATTTGATATATTCCTGACTTTTTATTTTTATCAGTTTTTTCATTTTTGTTGGTTTTTATTAGTTTATTTAAACTGTAGTTATTTTTTGGTGCTAATTTAATATTAAACTTCTCAAATATATTTTGAAATTTATTATGTACCCAGGGGTGATATGTGAATTTCCTATATTTTTTCATAGGTGGTTCTTCTTTTTCAAGATTACTTCTGTTTATCATTTTTTGTTTTTTATACTTTTCTATCCTTTTTTGTACCATTTTTTCATCAAACCCATTTTCTCTTGCTACTTTGATTATGTGTTTTTTCTCATGAGAAAAAACACATAATCAAAGTAGCAAGAGAAAATGGGTTTGATGAAAAAATGGTACAAAAAAGGATAGAAAAGTATAAAAAACAAAAAATGATAAACAGAAGTAATCTTGAAAAAGAAGAACCACCTATGAAAAAATATAGGAAATTCACATATCACCCCTGGGTACATAATAAATTTCAAAATATATTTGAGAAGTTTAATATTAAATTAGCACCAAAAAATAACTACAGTTTAAATAAACTAATAAAAACCAACAAAAATGAAAAAACTGATAAAAATAAAAAGTCAGGAATATATCAAATTGAATGCATGGGTTGTGAAAAGATATATATAGGGAAAACAAAAAGAAACCTAAAAATTAGAACCAAAGAACACATAAGAAATATTAAAAATGGAGAAATTGAAAAATCTGCAGTTGCTGCTCATGTTTGGTCTGAAAAACATAATATAAATTCAGACACTAAATTATTAAAACAGTTAGAAAATACAAACGAGCTGACTATTTGGGAAAAAATTTATATTCAGAAGAACAGAAACAGAGTTATGAATTTTGATATTCCGATGGAGGGTGACCTTGTTTGGAGGTTCTTTGGCCAACCACAGGATGGAGCTGACATCGACATCCAGGTGGTGCAACATAATGCAACATAAATAAAACCAGTCTGGGAAAGCTGAAGATAAAACAGAGAATTGTTTTGAAACATGTCCAAGAACAAATCAACATTAATATTGAGGTAAGATGTCCAGACCAAAAATAATATAATTAAATCTATGTGCATAAATTACAATTAACTTTATAAAGCGATTTTTTTATTTCATTATAATCTATTTAATGCTATACCCATAAGCTGACATTGATTATTTGTTAAAGAATTATCATTAAAAATTAATATATCAGTATGGTGTTTTATACGAGGATGATTCAGAAAGAAGTTCTGGTATGTTTCTTTCTGAAAACTGTTGTAGGAATGTTCTTACATATGAGTGAAAGATATACATTTCAGTTTTTTTTTCAATATAATTTCCGTTTACATTCAAACATTTGTCTTAATGCTTCACAAGCTAAAACTCTGCTGCCTGTGACTATAGCCCTCCATTGACACTCTACTTGAGCTCCTTGAGTGCCTCATCCATTTGAAACTGCTGTGATCCAAGCCATTTCTTCATGTTTGGGAAAAGGTGGAAATCACTCGGAACCAAGTCAGGACAATAAGGTGGATGATCAACACTTCCCATCGGATCTGTTGGAAGAGGGTTTGCTGCTCCCATCCTATTGGTTTTTGAGCTTCAGACAGAATTTTCAGCACCCAACAAGCACAAAACTTATCAATAGTGTAAAACTTTGTGTCATTACTTTGTACAGAACAGTCCGACTGATTTGCAAAAAAAAATTGTGAAACGGCGATTCTGTCTTACCATTTCATCCACTATTGCAACTAGTTCATCATTCACAACAGATAGTCTGTCTCTTTGTTCTTCATCATGGATGTTAGTGTGCCCATCTAGAAATTCACACCCCAACATCCGAACACCGTCACTCATAATGTCCCCATACACTGCAGTAATCTCATCATGAATAGCTGCTACTGTCAATATTTTTGCCCACAAAAACTATTCCATGTACTTCATACTTGGCAGAGTTTCTATTGTTGCAACACTTTAAACACCCATCTTAATTAGAGAAAACGTTGAATGCAACCACACAATATACTGAACCCAGCTAAACAGTGGAACAAAAAAAGTGATGCTACCAACACTTATTCATGTGGAGAACGAGACCAGATATTACTTTTGGAATCACCCTCTTATGTTCACATAAAGTTGAATAATTGGTATGTCCCTTATCCAGAATTTTATGAAATTATACTTGCAGTGGGAAAAATAATATATTGCAACAGTAACTGAATAATTTAAATGTTATCTAAGAATTAAATTAATGTTTTTATTACCTCACCTCATATCCTTTTTCTTCTAGACTGCAGTTTTGGAGCTTATCTCCATCATCAGTAGCCTCTCATCGACTGGTGTTATGTCGTTTCTTGGCAGTTTTCTCCTTCCTTCTATTGGTGATCCAGAGGTTCATCAGTCCACCGATAGAAGGAAGAAGAAAAACAACCAAGAAATGACATAACACTGGTCGACAAGAGGCTACTGATGATAGAGATAAGCTCTGAAACTGCAGTCTAGAAGAAAAAGGATATGAGGTGAGGTAATAAAACATTAATTTAATTCTTAAATTAAACCTCATAGCATTTTTTTCCCTGTGAAGTTAAATAAAAGTAATGTGCTTATACATCCAAAATTAGTATTCTTTCCTATGAATTTGAATGTAAATGGAATTTATTTTATATGCTATCATGATCATATAACTCAAATATGCTGATTTTTTGTAACTCCCTAAGAAATAATTATAGCAAACATGTTCATAAGTAATTTTTTTTCCTCCAGAATCTGAAACTAAGACAAGTCATAGGTACTAAATAGTGAAATTGCTTAGATATGATGCATTTTTCAAAATAATAGCTAAAAATGAATATGTATTACTATAAGAAAGTATTTTATGTACCTGTTCTAATTTTATACCATAAACAGCAAAATAATTGTATTGAATGAGAGCTTACAATAAATACAAATAGGAACAAAACAGAGGAACTTAAATAAATTCTAAGAAAATAATTTTCCATTCCATATCTTAAGATTCCTTCCCTCCATTCCTAGGTATGATATTAAAGAAAATTACAATAAAGAGAAAGAACACATCATACAAATTGCTAAGGATAATGGTTTTCACAAGAAAATGATACACAAGAAAATAAATAAATTCAAAGAACAAAAAGTCATCAATGAAAGTACTCTTCAGACAGATAAAAATATAGGCAAAAAATTCAAGAAGTTCACATACCATCCTTTCGTATTTGACAAGTTTCAAAAAATTTTCAACAAATTCAACATTAAATTAGCACCGAAAAATGATTACAGCTTAGGTAATTTAATAAAAACCAACAAAAATGAAAAAATTGAAGACTGCAAAAAATCGGGAATTTATCAAATTAATTGTAAAGATTGTGAAAAGATATACATAGGAAAAACAAAAAGGAATCTAAATACAAGATTAAAAGAACACCTCAGAAATGTTAAAAATGGAGAAACCGAAAAATCTGCAATAGCTGCACATGCCTGGTCAGAAAAACATAGAATAGAAACCAAAACAAAATTACTTAAACAATTGGAAAAACCGAAGGAGCTCACAATTTGGGAAAAAATTTACATATGCAAGAATGAAAATACAACTATGAATTTTGAAATACCCGGTTATAAAGAAAGAGGACTGATTTGGAAATTCTTCGGTCGGCCACCAGATGGCGCGGAGGTCAGTCTGCAGGATAGAAGGCCGTTGGACGTCAGTTGTGAACGTGACGCAGCATTGACAATGTCACAAATTACGTGAAGAAACCCAGGGTCTGCTATGCATTATGAAGTATGAGGTGAGTGAAATAATTAAAAATAAACAATATTAAAGAACCTCATAGTGTTATTTCCTTCTACATAACTTAATAAGAGACTTTAAAGTTTATATTAGTGCGTAAATTTGCTTTCGTTCTTGCAGCCTCTGGCATTTTTCTTATATTTATAACTTGATAAAGGATTACTTAGAAAAATAAATCTGCCTTCTTTTTTAGATTAGATTGTCTATCAATTTGAATCTATTTTCCAATTTCTTCATTTTTAACAACAATGATGCAAAATTCACTACATATAAAGGCCCAAAAAAGTTATTTCTGATTTATGCAATAGTACAGTACCTCAATAATAAATTTCAGATATATATATATATATATATATATATATCAAAGGAAAATATTTAAATTGACGATATCCTTACATTATGAAAGAGTAGTATACTATTCACCCAGTATCTAAAAGGTAAGTGGTCCCACTACAGACCTTAGGAGCCCTTTGGGGTATTAGTAGATTAAGACTCCCACTTTTCCTAGACAATCGGCACTTGATGTAAGCCAGGTTCTTATCTCTGCCTGATGACCGTCTTTATCCCATAACAAGCATCTGGTACTCATTTCTATTAGAGACTGAGTCAACCCCGGGGTTACAGTGCTGCCATAAGTTTTGGTTCAGTTTAAAAATTCTGACCCATCGGGACTCAAACCCTCAATCTTCTGGCTTGTAGCATGTTGATCTTTCAAATTCACACCTCCTGTGAAGTTATTATAGGCACAAATCATCAATTGGTTTCGCCTTGCAACCAGAAGGAAGACAAATTGAAATTTAGATTTGATAAAGTCTTTTAGCACAACAGGGATAATGTGTAGAAAGAAAATTCTCTCAAGGCATACGACCTAAAATAATGTTTCCAGAGTATTACAAGACATATTTGGAGAAGATTGCCGCTACAGGAAAGTAGGTCAACCTATAAAAGCAATGCGTTTGTAATAAACATTGAAAGGGGAAAAAATCCACTTATTGTTGCCCAAGGTGTCAAACTGTTTATGCTTTGAAGATTTATCACACCAAACTAATTTCTCAAGCCCATTCTGGTCCCTTTTCCTTTTTAAGACCCTTCTTTTTGTGAAAATATTTCATTGTGTCCTTAGGTAGTTGCAGTTCTCTGAATTCTTCAAAGAATTCCTATTGCAATTCACTGCTTTATTTATGTGATAAACTTACATATAGGGCCTATTTCAACTGTGGCACAACAATCATCAGTAATATTAAGTTAATGTTGGGAAATAAACTTTATGAAGTATAATCATTGAAATTCATCGGAGAACATGAGGTGAGTTGTCAAAAAAATTTTCTCTGATGAATTTCAATCATCAATAAGTCTACACATGCGGAGATGTTTTGTGAGAACCATATTAAATTTAATGAATTAAATATTATATTAAGGATACACCACAAATGAATCACAAAATCATTTAAATTACCGGTACTCAGATGTGTTATTGGAATACTCACAATGCATGGGCTGGATTTAAATTCCTGTGAAAACTCCTCCTGCAACAGGGTATGGCCGGACATATAATTGCACCAACTTTGAGGGATTAAGTTGCTTTTCCTGTGGTTTTTTTAAGTAAATTTGATTATACTATATATTTCTGGAATATTCCATATATACAATACCATTATTTTTGTAATGTGCCAAGAGTGTGCATGCCAGCTAATACAGTGGCCAGTAAAGGCTCATGTATCTAACGTATCAATTCAAGCATGTGGATTTCTTAACTTCAATTACAGTTAGAATAATCACTTACCTTATAACAAAAGATTTGAAAATGATGACCCCCCCATTTTTTGTTTATTTTTATTAGCAGTATGCTCCATCACTCCACAGTAAATACTACATATCAGGAATAAATATTTACTATTTAATTTTAGGAAGTGATATTTTGAGGTTATTTAATTATATTATTTTTAGTCTGATCATCTTATTAATTATTAAAACAGTTAGAAAATATAAAAAGAGCTGGCTATTTGGGAAAAAATGTATATTCAGAAGAACAAAAACAGAGTTATGAATTTTGAAATACTGACAGAGTGTGACCTTGATTGGAAGTTCTTTGGCCAACCACAGGATGGAGCTGACATCGACATCCAGGGTGTGCAACATAAATCAAACCAGTCTGGACAAGCTGACGATAAAACAGAATTGTTTTGAAACATATCCAAGAACAAATCAACATTAATATTGAGGTAAGATGATCAGACTAAAAATAATATAATAAATATTTACATGAATTTATGTTTCCCCTATATAAAATTGTTGTGGCTGGGCCTAACTGCCATAATAAAAAAAATAATATAAAAAACCGATAAAACATATACACAATATTATATTATTTTTGGTCTGGACATCTTACCTCAATATTAATATTGAGGTAAGATGTCCAGACCAAAAATAATATAATTAAAATAACCTCAAAAAATTAAATATTATATACACAATATACTTGTTTATTATACCAGAAGATAGGGAATAAATAATCACCTTTGATATGCTGATTGAAGTTACACTCAAAGTTCATACAAGGGTTTTATAAATAAAAAACGAGGGTAAAAACTGTAATAAAATAGAATATCTTAGACTAGAAGTGATTTCACATCAATATATTTTTCAAACTATGAGGACACACTTACGAAAGCTTATATAATCCAGTAAACAACTTTGCTCTTTTGACTAACACATTATATACAGGGCTTCCAATATAAAACCGGACACGCCTCACGGGGTTTCACCCGTCAGGCAGCGCTCTCTCCCCGTCCGCATTTCACTCTGCCAGCCGCAGAGTGTCCGGTTTTATACTGGAAACCCTATATAAGGGGAAAACATCTTATACAACTTGGCCCTGAGAGAGCTAGGAATATTATGAAAGATTGGGTAAGGAAAATAGAGTTTCCACGAATTTTGAAAATAAAGAAAGGTAAAAATTAGGATATATAAACTCTTAAGTTTTGGGAGGTAAGACAGAACGGTGTGGAGGACCAGTGCATTCGCTCCAGGTCCTCCTGGGGGACGAGAGCAGCCTCTTCATGGGTAAGAAACATATATTTATCATCACTCTAAAAAGTTCATGTTTTTTAAAATGGTCATAGATTCTAAAGAAAAATAACTAGAATAATTTTGGATAATTATTAAGAATATACTTTATCATGAGAAAACCAAAGGGTCAAATAACTTAGAATAATAACCTAAAGTTGTTTTTAAATGGTTCTCCCATTAAGTATTATCAAGCTTTTTTAATTTAATTGGCACATTTCCACATGGCGATTTTTAACTACCTTTAATCCCTTTGCTTTATATGTTTTGGTCAATATTTCTCTTTGTGTTCTGTTTTATTTAAATAAATACAGTTAATATTTGTTTTAATATGTTTATATGTGAAGTTACCCCACCAAAACCAAGGCCAACTGCTCGGGCCAAAGATCACTTAAACTATAGAGATCCATTTTACGCTACGATATGACTGGGGTTAACTTCCATCATAACAAAAATTAAACAACTTAGGAAATAAGCATAGTAACACAATTGCAGAATTATTAATAACTTTCTAAAACAACACCATAATTGTTTTAAAGTCTATAGATTTATTCATAGTTATGACTCATTAATTTATGATCTATAGATTTAATAGATCTTGTGAAAAGTTTTAAAAAACTTATTTATAAATTCTTCTTTAGTTGGTGCCTGTTTTCCTCTTTTATGATTAGCACCAAGAAGCTTCTTTATTCAAGAACAGAAGAATGAAATTATCAATAGATGGAAGATGGAATAGAACAACATATCAAAAGTAACATCCTTCCCATTCATTAAGCAGTGACTAAGACTTAAAATTTAAATTACAGCTGAGTACACTGCGATGGTAACAGGTCATGGAAAAACAAAGTCATATCTACATTGATTCAAATTGCTGATAATCCAATATGATTTGTAATCAGGAGCTCTACCTGTGGATCACTTAATCTATGAGCATAAAATATTAAAAAACTAAGAAATATTATGCTTTACTTTTGATTTGTTTTTCTATTCCATCTACCATCTATTGATAACTTCATTCTTCTGTTCTTGAATGAAGAAGCATCTTGGTGCTCTGTAATATACTATTTCAACATCATCATTTTGAGCTGCTGCTTTGAAAGTTTATTTGCAGTTCATTACCAGAAAGAGCTTTCATTCAGCTTATAATGCATTAACCACAATTTAGAATTATAACATAAAATTATATATCTTTTAGGTCCATCTCCTCAACCGTTGAAACATGAAGTTACTGTAGGTCTTCCGGGACTAGTCCCATCTTCAGCAGAAGTATGTCTGCATCCACTGGTTTCAAATGTAAGACTGGCTGGTCCATTATAAATTTAAAGAGTGGGTTTGAAGTACTGGGTGTGTTCTCATTTAGTAGCAGGTCACTGTAGGTCTGTTTAAATATTTCCAATTCCTCCAATACGTTAATTCTATTCGGATTATTATCTTTGTGCATAATAGTGTATTATTAATATCTAGCATGCGGTGCCCTGCCTGAATTACATGTTTTGCAAAGCTTAATTTATCTCTTGCATAAATAAAATCTTTGAAATGTTCTTTATATCTGATGTTAAAACTTCTCCTGGTTCTTCCGATATAACATTTGTTACAGTCTTTGCATGTTAGTTTATATACAACTTGTTATTGAATTTGTTATTTTCTTCAATGCTATTATTGATTATGTTGTTTAATTTGTCACTAATTTTAAATGCTATTTTTATGTTTTTGTCACTTCTTTTTAATGTGTTCGCCAATTTCAATGTTTCCTTTTCCGGTGTGAGTGTTCAAAAAAGGTATATAATTTTATTTGATAATTCTAAATTGTGAATAACACCTCAACGGAGTTTATAATGAATGCAATAATCAATTTTTTCTTCCGAGTCTCCTTATTATACTCATTTTTTTACGAAGATGTCATGTTTAGAGTTATTTTTACACACCTTATATTAGCTTGACCTGTACCTATCTATGTAACAGAATCTTTCAACACGATTTTCACCCACTTAAAAACATTGGATCAACTTGAAACTTTGTATACTTCTAAAGGACCAATGACAATACAATAATTTCATAAATAATATATAATATGTAATAGGTTGTGGACTTATCGACTTTTTAGTCCATCATTGTAAGAAATTAATATTATATCCTCTGGTAGCTCAGTTTGGTAGAGTGGTGTAGTGGTATATAATTTCAGTAATCCATAGGTCGCTGATTCAAATCCGGCCTGGAGGATTTTTTTTTTTTGGAAGAGTATTACTTTTAGCTCACACTACAATAGTATCGAATTTAAAGATATTTACATTTTTATCTTATTCTGTAAGACATTAATGACAATTTTGTAAACTTACCACATTGTAATTTATCCAAAAAATATGAGAAGAATACAATTAACTGTAACTATTTATCTATGTTAAAATATTAAAAAATATTATAATAATGTTAGATAACAATATTTTTTTAAAAAATATAATTATATTCATGCCTAGACACTAAAAATATCGTAAGCAATTAAATTTTCATGGGATTCCGGTTTATGACAATCAATTAAACTAAAAATAAAAAAAAATAGCTTAAAAAAACTAAAACAACACACTTTATTAGAAAACCAAACTAAAAAAGTATTGCGATCACGGCAGGGCCTAACCGCAGTAATAATAAAATATATAAAAAACCTATAAAGCATATACAATATATACTTGGTTATTATACCAGAAGATAAGAAATAAATAATCACCTTTATAATGCTGAATTGGAGTCACACTCAGAGCTCATACAAGGGTATATTTTAACCCATTCACTTCAGGTTTAAATGTTCAGTGCATTTCCCCAGAAACCGAATTTAAGTCACCATAAATGATATTGCTTAATTTCAGTCATTCAAAACAAACAAAAGATAACGGTATTTTATATCAAATAAAGGTGAATGCAAAAACACTTTACTCTACTATTCATCAATGTTAACAAAAGGTTACCCTGCTAAGGGATGTACAAAATATTGCAAAATATATAACAGGCAGAGTTAGGCGAGTGTACCTCGTCTTCTGATGCGAATGGGTTAATAAAAAATTTGGGGAAAATTATAATAAAATAGAATATCTTGGACCAAAAGTAATTTCATATCAATATGTTTTTCAAACTATGAGGACACACTTACGAAAGCTTATATAACCCAGTAAACAAGTTTACCTTTTTGACTAACACTAGCTTCAAATTATGGGGACACACTTACGAAAGCTTATATAACCCAGTAAACATTTATGCCTTTTGAACTAATACATTATATAAGTGGGAAAATATCTTATACAACTTGGCCCTGATAGAACCAGGAATATTAATAAGATTGGGTAATGAAAATAGGGTTTCCACGAATTTTAAGAATAGAGAAAGTAAAAATTATGATAAACTCTAAAAATTTAGGGAAAAATCAGAATGGAGTGGAGGACCAAAGCATCCGCTTCAGGTCCTCCTGGGGACGAGTGCAGCCTCTCCATGGGTAAGATGCATTTTAAATACTATTATCAATTACGAGAATCATGAGCTTTAGAATAGTAGTCTTATTATTTTAACATGTGCTTTATCATAAGAAGACCAAAGAGTCAAACAAAATGATTAATAACCTAAAGTTGTTTTAATGGTACTCTCTCTGAGTATTATCAAGTTTTAATCTATTCGGCTCGATTCAACATGGCGAATTTCATCTCTTTATTAAAAAGGTTTAATCTGTGTTTGCTTCAATATTTTTTATGTGTTGTTGATAATTTAAATAAATAAATTTTGTTTGTGGTTTTATGTGTTTCTGTATACAAATGTGATGTTCAGCTACCAAAACCAAGGCCAACCGCTTGGCCCAAAGGTCATTTAAAAAATAAAGACCCTTTTTACGCTACGTTATGACTGGGATTAATCTCACTTATAACAAAAATAAAAAATAAATAATATTTTAAAAACCTAAAACAACACGCTTTATTAGAAAATCTAACTAAAAAATGAAAAATAATTTTAATTTCCAACACACTTGGGATAAAATTAAAGTGATCAACAAAAAAATCATCTCCAACACATCTAGAATAAAACTAGAGTTATCTTACTTACTTACTCACTGGCACTATCGAACCCATAGGATCATGGCCGCGCGGAAGTAAGCTCTCCATACATCCATATCCTGAGCTAATGCTTTCCAATCATTCCCTGTATAATCTACTTCTCTCAAATCATAGTTAATGTTATTCTCCCACCTCATTCTTGGTCTACCAACTGGGCGTTTTCCCTCTGGTTTTCCTACAAGAAGCTTCCATGCACGTCTTTCATTCCCCATACGTGCAACATGTCCTGCCCATCGCAGTCTACGAGACTTAACTGTTCTTATTATATCTGACTTCCTATAAAGACCATGTAGTTCATTGTTATGCAGTCTTCTCCATTCACATGTCTGTTCATCTCTCTTTGGTCCAAAAATTTTCCTAAGTACTTTATTCTCAAATACTTGTAATCTCATTTCCTCCCTTAAAGTAAGGGTCCATGTTTTGCACCCATATAATATAACGGGTAGAATAATAGTTTTATATATTTTCAGTTTAACATTTTTTGAAAGGAGTTGGACAACAAGAGTCTTTCAAAACATAATAGCATGCATTTCCAGAATTCTTTGTGCATCTCATTCCTATTTGTGATTATTGTTCCTAGGTATTTGAATTCAGCCACTTCCTCAAAATTTCCCTCATTTGTCATTAGCTGTTCATTTCCATTATATAATGTATTTCTGCGTGTGACCATATATTTAGTTTTATTGATATTTACTTCCAGTCCTAATTTCTTAGTGTTACTCAATAGTGTGTGTGTGTTGTCCTTTAGTATCTCCTCGCTATCGGCCAATAGTACTACATCATCAGCATAAACTAACAGCTTATTAATACCATTGAGTTTTAAGCCTTCCTCATTCTCTAAAGATTTAATGGCATGCTCTAGTACAAAATTAAATAGTAGAGGAGATAGTGCATCTCCTTGCTTCAACCCATTTTGAATTTCAAAACTGTCCGAAAACTGTTTGCCTACATGCACCCTACACTTTGTGCCATTTAGACACATTCGTATAAATCTAACTAACTTTTTAGGAATTCCGAACTCTAGCAGGATACTATATAACTTCTCCCTATTAATTGAATCATATGCTTTTTTGAAGTCTATGTATAGTTGATGTACAGTACCATTATATTCCCATTTCTTTTCTAAAATCTGTCATATACTAAAAATCTGATCTGTTGTAGACCTGTTTCTTCTAAATCCACATTGATGATCTCCTAGAATGTCATCAATATAGGGAGTAAGTCTGCTTACTAATATATTTGTTAGAATTTTGTAGGTAGTTGAAAGTAATGAGATGCCCCTGTAGTTGTTGCAATCAGTTTTATCTCCTTTCTTATAAATTGGTACGATAATTGATTCTTTCCATTCATCTGGAAGAGCTTCTTTTTCCCAAATCATACTAAGCAACCAGTGTATCTTGTCCATCAATTTTTCTCCCCCTGATTTTATCAGTTCTGCTGGGATCTCATCTGAACCTGATGATTTATACATCTTCAATTTTTCAATCGCCATTTCAACCTCTAATGCACTTGGTTCTGCGACTAGCATTTCTGCTGTCTGTAAGTTATCTTCCTCAATGTCCTGTTCTGTATGTACATTTAATAGCTGATTAAAGTAACTTTTCCATCTATTTAATATCCTCCTGGAATCTGCAATCATATCCCGATTTTCATTCCGAATTATGTTTGTTCTAGCCTGAAACCCTTTCTTCTCTATACTAATTCCCTGATATAATTCTCTAATGTTCCTATTTTTTGCATTCATTTCAAGATCATTAATCTTCTCTCCCAAATATTACCTCTTTTTACTCTTTAGTAACTTGGTGGTTTCCCGTCTAATACTATCCAATTGCTCTAAATTTACCTCATTTGGCTCGTGTAACCATTTCATTTTTGCTAACTTTCTTTTCTTTACAATGTCGGCACACTCCTCATCAAACCATTTCTTGTTTTGCCTCTTTTTTTAAACAACCAACGCTTTCTGATGCTGACAATTTAATAGTATCTCTTATAGCCTCCCATTCTTTATTTATATCAGTTTCTTCTTCGTTTGCCACATTGTCATCTGAAGATTCCAGTACTTCAAATCTATTAGCAATTTTGATTTGGTATTCTTGCTGCATTTCATCATTTTTCAAGTTTTTTAATTCAAATTTTACAGAATCATCTTTAGCGTTTGTTCCTCTCATAAGTGATAGCCGTTGTCTGATTTTCACCCTGAGCAGATGATGATCCAAATTGCAGTCTGTCCCTCTAACTGATCTAACATTGATGATGCTACTGTGCCAGCGTCTGTCCACTAATACATGATCTATCTGGTTCCGAGTTTCGCCATCTGGAGATGTCCAGGTGTATTTGTGAATATCATTATGCTGAAATGTTGTGCTCTTAACAATGAGATTCTTTGATGTGGTGAAGGTGACTAATCTAACCCCATTGTTGATACTATCTTCATGAAGACTGAATTTGCCTATTGTTGGTTTGAATATATCTTCCTGCCCCACTTTTGCATTAAAATCTCCTAAGACAATTTTCATATGATATCGTGAAAGGCTATCAAATAAGCATTCTAATTCTTCATAGAACTCATCCTTAATCTTGTCATTTTATCTTCTGTAGGGGCATGTACATTTACAATTATAAAATCATGTTGTTTACCCTTTAGAATTATGTATGATATCCTATCACTCACAAACTTAATATCTCGGATAGCGGATAGGATCCTCCTTCTGACTAATAAACCCGTTCCAAATGCAGGTCTTTCTGCACCCCCGTAGTATAATGCAAAGCTTCCTGATTCCTGACTACCTTCTCCTGGCCACCTAACTTCCTGTAAAGCGACTATATCCAAAGGTGATTTATCTAATTCCCGCGTTAATATCTCTAGTGCCCCGCTATTGTATTAAGTCCTAACATTCCATGTTCCTAAGAACATGTTCCTGTGTTTGAGCCTTTGGGATGGGTTCCCTGAAGTAGTACCCGCCCGGAGAACCGAATGGATCATTTAAGCTCTCAGGATCATTTAAGCATGCGAGCCACTCCACCACGACAAGGTGAAGATACCATGGAGGAACTAGAGTTATCTACAAAAAAAATAATTTTACCATCAAAAGCGTGGGGTGCTTTTTATGTTTTCTTCTTAGAGACTTTACTTTTACCAATACCTGTTTATTATCAAATATATTAATTGATAAAGAGCACCCCACACTTTTGATGGTAATATTATTTTTTTTGTAGATAACTCTAGTTTTATTCTAGATGTGTTGGAGATGATTTTTTTGTTGACCATTTTAATTTTATCCCAAACGTGTTGAAAATTAAAATTATTTTTCATTTCTTAGTTCGGTTTTCTAATAAAGCTTGTTGTTTTAGTTTTTTAAAACTATTATTTATTTAATAATTGTAATGTAACCATATTATCTGTGTATGTAGCTATTGTTCTTTCTTAATCCTATATGTTACTGTGCTTAAGCTTTCTAATGCTTTAACTATGGCAATTTGTTCAGCCTAGTTGTTAGAACATCTGTTGTGTTAGTGTTATTGTCAATCATGATGTTGTTCTTTATTATAACACCTGATCCCCCAACTTATCCATAAATTTTAGTTCCATCAGTATAGATACCGGTACTGAACATATATGTTTTATTGTTGTCAACTTCAAGTGTTGCTAACTTTTCTGATGGGTATGGCCATTTACTTATGTAGAATAATGTGCCATACTCCTGGCAGCCTTTGATCTTATCATGTGTTAATTTATAAACTTAGATATTCTCTTCTATTGTTATGTGAATGGCTGGAAGACACACAGGACACTTGTACAGCACACATTTCTAACATATTTCAGGATTATTATAAGTTAGTTATTTTGACTCACCTCATATATTTTTTTTATATTCTGCAGGTGAGTCAAAGTAACTAACTTATAATAATTAAAAGAAACCTCACAGTGTTATTTCCTACAGATATTAAGTAAAAAAAATATTTTAGGAATTTTTAAGGTGATAATTCTAGTTATTCTGTAATTGAATTTGAGAAATCTGTGCACTTAAATTGAAGTTTATGTACATGAGACTTTACTGACTGATGATATGCTTCCAGAATGCTGCACAGACTACGTATTCTTGGTACATCACAAAAATAATGGCACTTTAGACCTACTACTTAGGTATGTAATCTGTCTATTTTAGTTTCATGATCACAGTTATGTTAGGTGAAGGGTAAAAATATGCTGTTCGATGTTTCTTTCCATGACCAGCCTCATGATCTGGTGGTCAGAGCTTCTAATTATAATTTATGAGGTCCCAAGTTCAATTCCCGGTCAAATCATAGGAATTTTTCCTTAAAGGTTATTCCTTTGGTCATCCATGGTTTGGAATTTAGTTTAGGTTTAAGAATTCTTTTGGTGCTTTGTTAAATCATTTAATACCCTCATATCATTGGGGTAACATAACTCTGCCTTCCAGGTACCCTAACCTCAGAAGTGAAATACAATTCTGTCAGTGGTAGGAGAGAGTGCCAGAAATGTCATAAGACAACCAGGTGGCACTGGATATATTTTTTTTTTCCATTGTTCTGGTCATGATCAAATAAATACTGTGGGGTATATTAACTTTCTTCTAAAAAAATATATATAGTTTTCATATTATACATGTTTTGTTATTTTAACTAGATGTCAACTCATTAATGAAACATTTTCCATATTCAATGACCTTATGGATAATGGAGTAAAAATTGGGATCCTATCATTTTAAAATTTCTTCTGTATTTTTTATTAAGAGATTAAAATTAAAATATTTTATTGGTTATTTTTGAAAAACACTCTTCAATCAGTTCACAGCATTGCAGTTTATTTCTTCTAGTCTGATAAAAGCAAAGAAATAAGTCACTAATTCAGTTCATGATCACATTATATTTAATAAAAAAAATAATAACTTGTAGCTTATTATATACCAGAAACATAAGCTTGTAAATATTAAATGATCTCTATATTTAAATCCAAAGTTCTAAATATAGGAAAGAATGTATTGACGTAGACTTTCATGGCCGGAGTTGCTATGATGATCTTGAAGAAGATTTTCAGGCTGTAGGCCGTGGTCTTGAGGCCTGTAGTTCCCCAACGTTTTGGCAGAGACTGCATCTGGCATCCTCAAGGGTTGTTGTCTTGAGACAACTCTTGAGGATGCCAGACGCAGTCTCTGGTGAAACGTCGGGGAACTACAAGCCTCACAACAACAGCCTACAGCCCAAAAATCTTCAAGATCATTATAGGAAAGAACTTTTCATGTCATAATATTCACTAAAATTAAAATTAATTTGTGTATTTAAAACAATTATTTAATATAATTTCATGAAGTGTCCTAATTTCAGCAACAGAAGTATAAGAACATAAGAATTTAAACAAAAGAGAATTAAATGGATCATCCAATCAGTGGATATTGATTTGGTAGTTTTTTAGGACAGTTAGTTGGATGTTGATAATAAGTACATATTTAGGATATTATTATTTTATTCAGACATTTAGTAGGTTCAAGTTTGATCTCATTTGGTATAAGTTTCCTGATGAGCTATTTTTCGGAAATTTCCTCACTGTAAGACAAATTTTAGGAAACTCTAAGATCTAAATAGTTCCTGAATTCCATCTTTATAATTACCCAAGTCATCTTTGCCTTGTTCAATATAAATATATGTATTAGTGAATGATATGTCTTCTAATAAACCTATGGAGAGTGGTAATATGAGTGTAAGTCCAAAAATGTAATTTTCAGTATAGGAGAAAGAAATTTTAAAGTGATTTGAAGCAAGTTTTCCATTTAAATCTGTCACCTTAAAAGCCAAATCACCATTCCTCTGTTTAATTTATGCATACATCTTTAACATTGGAACATCAAACTTCTTTTTCTATTTCTCTGTAAGATCATGATTAATGGCCAGTGACTATGGCCACTGAATCAAAATTTATGGTCACTTATTTATTTTGCATAATAGTGAGAAACATTGCTGTGACATGCAAATTCCAATGTTATCTTATCCTCTTCAAGTATCTGACCACCATGTAACTCTTTGAACACTATCTGGAAGATAAATGATCTTGTTATACATACAAGTAGCTATATGGGTGGCAACATGTCCTCTCTCCAATTTGTTTTATATAGGGAATGGATTTTTTAAAATTCACTTTAAGAAAAAATCCTACAGTTTGACTGGGAATCGAACCCGGGACCTCATGAACTGTGGTCAGAAATGCTGACCCTAGTCCATGAGTTGAGGATTTCCGATTTTTCCGATTGAGGGTCTTTCCACTTTTCAGCGGTTGCCCTTTTACCAGCCGGCTGCTGGCCCTTCACATCCACATGTGTCAATCACAGAGGTAGATGATCAACAGCCAGTGTAGGGGTGACATGTGGTGAGCATGTCGAGTCCCCCACACGTTATAGCTGGTTCCTCAACCTGGAGCCGCTACTTATTGTAGCTACCCAATTGCCTCACGATGCTGGGTGGGCACCGGTCCCATACTGGCCGAAATACCATGAGAAAATTTCTTCCCCCATGGAGACTCGAACCAGCGCAAGTCCCATAGCTCTGCGCCAAGGCTTCCTACCGTAACCGCTCGGCTACGGCGCGGGACAGTTGAGGATTAAGAATGATAAAAAGTATCAGTAAATATAAATTAATTATTATCTCTTGTTTTCATAGCAATATTTAAAGGTGAATATATTAAAGAAAATATTAACAATTAAGGAAACATTGAACAAAATTAAAATAAGGTAGTTATGAACAGTTAGTTATATATGCGACAGAGCCATCATAGTAGGTGTTCGACAAAATCAGATGAAATACTTTATTATTTATAGTACATTTATCATTCTAATTTAACTACACTAAGGACAATTTGGTATCAAAATTTGTTATTAATTTCTAAATATTTTTTCTAATGTTATAATGATACTGAAGAAAATTAGTATTTGATTTTGTTGATGTGTTTATTCAAAATATAGATCCAGATTCCATGATATATATTAAATAATGTAAATGTCAATTTTACGGAACTATGACGTTTATGTTATATGTATTATTTAAAAAATCTTTGTTAAGATTTCATACTGGAAAAAACTTATGATATTTAATATAAAATTAATCGCGGATATATACAAACAGTTTCCGGCGTCCATTTTGAGCGTCGCATGTCCCATTTCCGGAACGGCTCGCTACTTTGTCCTTGGAACAACGCTGCCAGCCTGCTGCCACTCCATAGTGTTCCTTCATTTGTGACCTGAACACCCCAGAAACAATTCCCGGTATTCCTGGACCTGCCAGTTTTATATCCTGAGTGTTTGAAGGTATGTTTATAACTATTCCTCAACCATTTATGTGAATTTAACAAAAATGTCCTGAACGAAGTCATTTGCGGTTCAGAGCTGACTCCATGGGACGCCATAATAGAATTCTATTTGTAGCGTACGTATTGTTAATACAGTATTAGAATTATAATTCGATATTTGAAATTACGATATAAAATTAGTGCATTGATTGTATTTTTAAGTGTTATTTTATGAGGTTCGAAATTTTGTTTTTCTTTCAAAATGCACGTGTTTTCCCTTGGTTAATTGTAATGCGAAGTTCATGGTCCTTGTACCGGATGAACTTCGCTCTGAAGTATTACTTCTGTAAACAATTTGAACTTGTGGAGTCGGCAATTTGAATTTGAAATAGGGTATTGATACATTATAAGTATCCACTTAATTTGTGATTGACTTGAGAATTTATTAGAAAAATGGGGACACAATTCATTAATTAGAAATGTGAAATATTGGTAAATATAGTAAAACGTAGAGTTTTTAGCATCTTAATAGTGGAATATTTAGTTAGTTAAATGCATAGTTTCTCGTTCCCATTTTCGCTGAAATAGTAATGCTAATTATTTAGATGAATACCAGACTATTATTGTTTCTTAGGATAAGTGTTTTGTGTTAACGGGTTCTAAAACTGGTATATGCTTAGAACATCTCTAGTATTAATAAGTGACTTCGTAAAGGAACGAGTGCACAATACAGGTAAGGAAATTTTTCAGCTGAATAGGATCAATTTATGACTCATTTTAATGTTAGGAGTTTTGCTTTATGAGGTTTCCTTAATAAAAATAAATTGGGCTGATGTTTCCATTAAGCGCAGTGAGAATTTTTTTTAAGTCCCAGGTAGATACCACGTGCATGCACTAACAGGTTATATTTTAAAATTATTTTCCACTATTTACAATAAATTTTAAATTTTTTTAACGATTATTTCAACATTTTTCTATGACATTTAACTATATACATAACATGATGTGGCAGCCATATTGATTTTAACGAATATTCTATATGACAACAATGCAGCCAACATAAGAGTATGTACTTTAGAATTTCAGAACTTACTATCTATTTTTGGGTGTTGCATTCTTTCACAGATTAGAGTGCTTAAATTACGTTAGGTTAGCTTTAGGTTGGTCTTTCACAGGTTGGAGTACTTAAAAAATTGCATTAGGTTAGCTTTTAGGTTTGTTAAATAGCATGTATAATGTTGGCTGCATCGCAATATTCCATAGAGTAAACCGCTTTGCATTTGTTGGTGCATGTACTTGGTATCTGCCTAGGACTTAGAAAAAAATTCTCACTGCGCTTAATGAAAACATCCATAAATTGAGTCGTGAATTCTTCTCTCATATATATCTATGTTATTTAATACAGAACTGCGGTATCAAGAGCAATTGCTCACATCTTCAGCTGCTATCACAACTACCGATTCTTTGCCAGTCATCTTCTAAACTGCCATCTAGTGTTGATTTGAAGAACTTTGTAATCAAATTTTGTTTGTCTGGAAACTCAAAATACATGGATCTAAGATGATTTTTCTGAATTTATATGACGTCACCCCGGAAAGATATATGTAACATCCAGCGGTTGGCAGGATATATAAGTGAAATCAGTATGACCAACATTGTACCAACTTTGGGAATAGATTCCCAAATGAAAAAAAAATGGACTTAAACTAACTTGCCATTCCTAACTAAAGAAAACAATTTACATGCATATTATTTATTCCCAAATGCTAAAAAAAATGGACGTAAACCAACTTCCCATTTCCTAACCTAACAAAACAATTTACATGCGTACTAGTTAATAAAATATAAACTAATTTTGGCTCAACTGCACTTCTACTAGCGCTTGATTTTTCAGTTATATTGTGGTAAACTATAGCTCTTCTTCTGTATTTACTAACATTATTTAATATTTTAAACTTTTTCAAACAATGTTTATAACATTATTAGACAATTTTGAAGTATTAAATTAAATATGCAAATCACAATATTATGACACTGTTAGACAATATTGTGATGCTGACTGCTATTTTCTCCACAGAGTATATTACTTAGTCTATGATTTTTCTATCGCTGTTTTGGATTATTGCTAGTTGGATCAGCATTAGGAAGTGATAAGTGAGTGTACACCCATTTTTAATAAACGTTTGGTCATTTCAATATTATTAATATATTTTTTAACATAGATTTGGGGATTTATTGCAAAGATTGGTCATTTAAATTTTATAGTGACGGATAGTAATCGAGGATGAAAATCGATATGTGCCTCAATTGTGGGTTATCGGTGGCTCTATAAACTCTGGCGCATGCGCACTGTTGTTCTATAGGACTTTGAAAATATTTCTCGCTAGTTAAAGTGCAGTTTTTCCCTAATTTTACGTACACTAACACTAAATATGGTTTGAAATTATTTTCAAATGGTGGCAACGTTGGAACAACATGGGAAAGTAGCAAGCAAGTAATGTATCCACGATCATGTTTTACGTAAATATATAAATATAAAATATTGTAAAGAAAGGTTGAATATCGTTGCAAAATGTTTAAAACAGTACAAAACATGTTTACAAGTGTTTAGTGCATCAGTGGCATAAGAATGTAAGTGTAGAATTGTGATTGGCATATAACCTACCTCACCCCTTTTTCCATCTTAGATCCACAAATTTTGAGTTTCTGGATGAACAAAATTTGATTACAAAGTTCTTCAAATCAACCCTAGATGGTAGTTTAGAAGATGACTGGCGTGATGAAGAGTGGACAGTTGTGATAGCAGCTGAAGGTGGGAGCGATTGCACTTGATACTACAATTCTGTATTAAATAATATGGATATACAGGGTGATTACAAATGATTGGAGCGATTTCATGATTTTATGGTAGCTGTAGTATTCGACATATTTTCACGAACTTTTACAGATACATAGAGCAACTTCCCAGGTTTTTTTTGAGATGTTACAGGTGCTCCATATGCTCCCCCTTGGTGATTCTGCAGATATCAAGTCTGTAATCAAGTTCGTCCCATACTCGACGTAACATGTCCCTATTAATTTGTTCAAAGGCATTGATTATGCGAGCTCGCAGTTCTGGTAAGTCTACTGGTAAAGGAGGCACAAACACTGAATCTTTCACATACCCCCAAACAAAAAAATCGCACGGCGTCAAATCGGGGGAGCGTGGAGGCCATGACAACAATTTCTGATCATTCTCTCCACTGCGACCGATCCATCGGTTTGGCAATCTCATGTTTAAAAATTCACGAACATCGTGATGGAAGTGTGGTGGAGCACCATCCTGCTGGTAGATGAAGGTCTCACTGTCGGTCGTCAGCTGCGGCATGAGCCAATTTTCCAGCATGTCCAGGTACACGTGTCCTGTAACGTTCTGCTCGCAGAAGAAAAAAGGGCCATAAACTTTGAACTGAGAAACCGCACAGAACACACTAACTTTTGGGGAGTCGCGAATGTGCTGCACAATAACGCGGGGATTTTCTGTGCCCCAGATTCGCACATTGTGTTTGTTCACTTTGCCATTCACAAAGAATGTTGCTTCGTCACTGAAGACAAGTTTCTCACAAAAACACATCCTCATCCATAAACTGCTGCATTTGTGTACAAAATTCAAACCGACTCACTTTGTCAATGGGCGTAAGGGCTTGTAGAAATTGCAAGTGGTAAGGTTTATGCTTCAATCTTTTCCGCAAGATCTTCCAAACGGTCGGTTGTGGAATGTTCAGCTCTCTGCTCGCTTTTCGTGTTGATTTCTGTGGGCTACGTGTGAAACTCATCCGCACACTCTCAACCTTTTCTTCACTCACTGAAGGACGACCCGTTGATTTCCTTTTACAGAGGCATCCTGTAGCTTTAAATTGCGCATACCATCGCCGAATGGAGTTGGCACTCGGTGCATCTTTCTCGAACTTTGTTCTGAAGTGTCGTTGCACAGTTATCACAGATTGAGTTGAATGAAATTCAAGCACAGCATATGCTTTCTCCTCGCCTGTCGCCATCTTTGATAACTGCTGCGCTCTCTCGGTTTAAAGCTGAAACACGGCTGCGAGAGAAAACAAAAAAAACCTTATGAGTTTTTATACATAACTTTAAAGTTCTGTGAAGATATGTCAAATAAGATCGCTACAATAAAATCATGAAATCGCTCCAATCATTTGTAATCACCGTGTATAAGGTAAGAAGAATTCACGATTCAATTCATTTTTATCAAATTATGACTACTTGAAGAAATAAGGTATTCTCCTGTGCCTAACCAAATATTTCAATACCTAACATTCCCAATCTGCCTAACAAGTCACAATGATTAGACTGTCTTACCTGTATTCTGCAGCTGTGCCCTTCATAAATTATTGTGCTTGCCCCTCATCTTTGTCCTTAGTTGCCTGTATTACCTAGCTTGTCTTGTGTTTGCTGAACCAGGTTGGCCCAGTGGCTTTGTAGTTGTGATGTCTGGCTCAACTTCAGAATAGGTTTCTCCATACAACATTGACACCATTGTACTATAGTTTTTCCATTTTTAATAACATTTTGTAGTCTTAAAACATATTCTACATATATTAAATATCTATCTATGCAGGTTGTGATATTTATCTCTCAATGATTTTTTCTAAGTTCTACGCAATCTCAGTGCACATGTGCGAACACTAATGAAACTTCTGCCAGATGGTAGGACATATCTGTGAAATTGGTGTTCCCAACATTTGCAGTTAATTTGAAAACATTTTAAGAAATTCTCTTCATTTTGTTAGGTTCCAATGGGACAAGTTAGTGTGCACCAAGTAAGTTTATAGTTTGTTAAATGATAGTGTAATGTATTTTGTTAGGTTAGTTTGTTAAATGGTAGGCATGTAATGTATTTTGTTAGGTTAGAAAAGGAAAAGTTGGTGTATCCATTCCTTATGAACCTGATTGGGAATTTATTGTAAAGGTTTGTTATACCGATTTCGCAGAAGTTTCATTAAGTGTTCTTACATGCACAGTGCAATTCTGTAGAGCTTAGAAAATGATCGAGTGTGTGACTTATTCTGAAGTTTTTCCGTGATGTCTCTTTGTCATTCAGATAAAACTAAATTTATAGAAGAGATAATTAAGAGATCCCTTTGTTGAACTCTTACAGGAATATTTTTACTAGTTCAGTTCATTGAGGAATTCTATCATTAAAACAAATAGATGGTGTGTGAGCTGTATGAAACTGTGACCATCACCTCGAGGCATTGTTACCTTTTTCTATGTGGGGAGGGAGGGACGGAAGGTAGAAGGTAGTAAAAGTACATAAATATAAACTTTTTTGTTTGGAAAGTGTGAGCAACTAATTGTATTACATTTTTTGATCAGCACTGGATAGATAGTTCTTTGCATTTATAGTAGGTACTAATCACTCTACTTCATGATATAACTGAACTGACTATAGCTCAAATAATTAAAAATGTGGTCATAGAAACATGGAGTACAATATTTATAATCACTAGACTCCAGGAATTAAATTTCATACCCTTTGCATATAGTATATATGTTAAAAGAATAAATGTAATATTGTAGATAGCAATCTGTCCATTGATGGAGACATGTTTGCCCTTTGGTGCTTTTGTGAGACTAGATTCTGACATTGAGTCCCGCACCGTAGCTGAGTGGTTTAAGGTAAGATACCTTAGTGCAGAACTATGGGATTTCAATCCCCATGGAAAAGAAATTTCCTCATGGAATTTTGGCCATTATATGACTGGTGCCCACCCAACATCATAATGAATTTGAGTAGCTATAATAATTAGTGGCACCATGTTGAGAGAACCAGCTGTAATGGTTGGGGGACCGATATGCTGACAACATATCACCCTAATACTGGCTAGATGATTGTCCACCTCTGTGATTAATGGTGAGGCCAGCAGCTGGATGGTAGGCCAAGGGCCTTCTAGGCCGTAGAGTTTTAGAGATGTCAGCATGAGTTTTGCCTTCTCCCTTAGGCTATATTCGTCCATTGCTTAGACTAACTTTAATAGTATTTTAAAAATGTAATATGTTCAAAATTTAATATTTGCTGGTTTAGTGACCTTAACTCTGCCGGCTTAAAACATTTTTATTCTTTTCATCATTCCTCATGTAACATTTTTACACTATAGATCTACAAGCAATTGATACTTGGCATTGCTCTTCTTTCTGGACAAAATACAAATAGATGCGTCACATAATATGGTCTGCTGAAGTAGTGCATTAATTGAAAAACTTGGAAAATAGACCACATGTATTGTCTTAATGCTGCACCGCTGTGGTCTTAAGGTAGCGTGCTACCTTGTCATGCAGCGACCTGGGTTCGATTCCTGGCCGGGACAGGCTCCTGGGTGAAGTTTTTTTTAGGGGTTTTCCTTACCTGTAAGACGAATGTTAAGAAACCTAGGGCCCAATAGTACCTGAAAATCATCAACCATCTTTCACCGGTGTGGAAAGCAACTGGAAACTACCACACCTATAACTCCCTAGTAAAGCTGCAAAGCATAGCATAAAAATGCTATGATTGCAGTGAAAGACCTGCAGAACACTATAGAATAGAATAGTCTTAATGCTGACCTGAAGTATGACAAGTATAGTCGGTGATAATTATACATGCATTATTTCACTACTATTTTCCTGCAATCACACACACACACATACATATATATAGTTGCTCCTAAGTTAGTAAGTTAATACAAAAATTGACTTTTGGCATGAAAAAACTTTTATACCAGTATTCCAATCAATTAAACCTTAAACATAATGAAACATAAACTAACAAACAGTAAACAATTTTTATTATTAATTTAACACTTCTCATAGAAGGATAAATTATATTTGAAGAGAAAAATTTTCGCCTAGACCGGGACTCGAACCCGGGACCCTTGGCTTTCCGGGCCAAGTGCTCTACCAACTGAGCTACCGAGGCGAGTTACGATCTAGATGCAAATTTTTCTCTTGCTTTCCGGGCCAAGTGCTCTACCAACTGAGCTACCGAGGCGAGTTACGATCTAGATGCAAATTTTTCTCTTATGTACGTTGTAATTCCCTCGCGCCAAATGCTTGAAACCATAGCTTCTATCTTTGCAAATGGCGGCTTCTTAGTTAAGAAGACATTTATTGGGAATTTAACACTACTTTATAGCCAGTAGGGCTTCTATTGACGATTTTTATTATTAATTTAACACTTCTCATAGAAGGATAAATTATATTTGAAGAGAATATAATTTATCCTTCTATGAGAAGTGTTAAATTAATAATAAAAATCGTCAATAGAAGCCCTACTGGCCATAAAGTAGTGTTAAATTCCCAATAAATATAATTTATCCTTCTATGAGAAGTGTTAAATTAATAATAAAAATCGTCAATAGAAGCCCTACTGGCTATAAAGTAGTGTTAAATTCCCAATAAATGTCTTCTTAACTAAGAAGCCGCCATTTGCAAAGATAGAAGCTATGGTTTCAAGCATTTGGCGCAAGGGAATTACAACGTACATAAGAGAAAAATTTGCATCTAGATCGTAACTCGCCTCGGTAGCTCAGTTGGTAGAGCACTTGGACCGGAAAGCCAAGGGTCCTGGGTTCGAGTCCCGGTCTAGGCGAAAATTTTTCTCTTCAAATATAACAAACAGTAATCTGGATACACCTATATAAACCAATTAAAGTCACAAAAACAATAACTGCCCAAAATTATTTCCAATTTAACAATGAACTATTTGTACAAGATGATGAATCCCAATGTGATCTGTAACATCCGGAATTTTAGCTGAAATATTTCTACAAGAATTGGAAGAATTAGCATTTTGAGTAATTAATAAATACTTTTTATATCAAATTGATCACAAGATATGTCAATGATGTCATCATTTATGAAAACAAAAATAGAATAGGAAGCTAATTCTCGCTAGAATTAATTAACATGCATAGAAAAATAGAATGTACTGAGGAAATAGAAATCAATCATAAAATAAACTACTTGGACCTAACAATAACAAAAAACTTGAAATTAACATTTACCAAAAGCCTACAAGCAATGTGTCTACTATTCATAATAATTCCAAGACATCCTAATCAACAAAAATTAGTACATTCAACAGTTTAATAAATAGGTTGCTAAAACTACCTCTAAGCAATTCAAATTAAACCCAACGAATGGAAACATATTTAAAACATTGCAAAAAATGATGGCTTTAATTGAACAAATTATAAACTCGTAAAAAAAAAACAAAAGAGAAAAGAAACCAAATATAACATGAAACTTGTTGAAGAATCTCAGTTAATGTATTTTTGCATGACGATACATGTGCAGGCATATATTGTTTTAATTTTCATATTTATTATATAATTCATGTCTGAAGAAGGTACAGTGTACCGAAACAGCTGTCACTGAATTATGTAATACATATGAAAATCAAATAAAACTACGTTTTATTTTTATTTAATTAACAAATATGGATTTTCATCAAGTAAACACCAACTTAATTGATTATATATTGTTTTGACTGAAGACTAGTCTCTCTCATCCTTGCTAAACCTGGGCTTTTTTTTTACTATCTTTTGCTATAGTTGATCCAGGATGTTAGTGCAGTATTCTCCCATAATTGTTTGACCAGTGAATAGATAATCTTTTGCATCCGAAAAAACTGATAAGTCCTTTCAGCCAACTTTCTTTCGGTGACTCAGAATCAGCATGTTTTTATTGCATTGACTGTTTTTTCTCTGGGTGTATTAATGGATTCATGCCCTAGTCATGAACCAGAACAAAAAATCTTACGCGTTTTTCTGAAAATAGACCAAAAATTAAGACATTTGCTCTGTGAGGCAGTTTAAATCCTATGTTAAGAATCGGAACCTACCTAGTAGATAATTTTTTCATGTCCAATTCCTGTCAAAATGTTATATACCCATTCTTGTACTTTCAATTGGCACATTCCTCTAAGACTGTTTTGTGCATTTTTGGAATCATTTTTGTGGTGGTGATTGCTTGTTGACCGACCATTACGTAGATATCTTTTAAGCTATTCTGACCAAATTTGAACTTGTTGGTTCACTTGGCAAACAGTTGAGTATGAAGGAGCAGAGTTGTCCAGTGTACCCTGAAAATCAGCATGATTTTAATTTGCCTTTTTTGTTTTTGAAGTACTTTACCTCTGCCTGAATCTTGGTTTTTTCAATCTTAAAAAAATTACTACACGGAACAGTAATACCCATCTGTACCAGAACTCTGATTTGCAATATGTTTACTTATGAAGGATGACTAATCATTACATCAGAACTGGGTTGCACTAATGTTGGAGATTCTTAAAATTTTCAAACTATCGTACACAGGTTGCAAACTTTTTATTCCTATTATCTTCATGCCGTAGCATAGCAGTTAAGGCACTGCACTACAAGCTGGAAGGTCGAGGGCTCGAGTCCCGGTGGAGTCAGGATTTTTAAAACACCCAAAACTTTTTGGCGGCACTATGGCCTTGGGGTCGACTCAGCTTCTAATGTAAATGAGTACCAGACGCTTGTTCTGGTAAAGGCGGCCATCACATAGGGCTGACAACCCAGCTGACATCAAGTGCCGATTGTCTAGAAAAGTGGGAGCCTTAACCTCCCACTACACCAAGGGCCTCCCGAGACCTGTAGTGGGATCACTTTACTTTATATATTTGATAACATCTCATGTTGTTTAGAGCCTACATGCTTTTGTGACATCTACCAATGTAGTTTAATACTATATCCAAAATCATAGTCACGTGATTTTTTTGAGAACATTATTTCAGCAATTAACATTGACTAGTGCATTGTTAAACATGGCTAATGTTACCTTAGGTTAGCTTTCAGTACGTTACATTACTTAAGTTATGTTAAGTTTTGGATCCTCTGCCTCAGCTGAATTCAAGACGACACCAATAGCGACTATGCTCTTGTGGCTAGCAGATATGAACCAACATTCTCCTAAATTGGCAATTCTATAAATCATCTTTACATGAACTGTAATGTCTATATCTTGTATTTTAGGTTATTTCTATTTGAACCACTAATTTATTATTTCACTGTTTTTCTTAGTTCTAACCAAAAATTACATGTATACATTCCTCAGGTAACTAGTTAACTTCTGCACTTCAGAATTTTTTTTTAAATTATGGTGCTCATTTGTGCTACAATTCCCATTTATGTTGTCATTTGTCTATTACAGTGTATAGTTTTTTTTTTCAATACCATCATGTCATTCGACGTTCTGGTATTCTCTCCTGGCATGGCATTATTGTAACCCACTTCTGAGGCTGGGGCGCCTGGAAGGCACAGTTATGATGCCCAGATGATATATATGATAGGCGATAACGATGGTAATGATGTGCTAGGAGAATATAGGAAAAATTGTTTTTGTTTCACCATACTATGCTATACATTCATCATTGATATCATCATAATATTCCTTTTTATTTCTCTGGGAATATAGGGCGGGTGCAAAATTTCTCCACCTTATTCTTGATAGAAAGTGCTCTCACTTCATCTGTCTCAACTAATTTTGTTTTTCTTGTTACTTTGCCAGAGTGTATATTCTACAGTATGTAAAATATTCTAAAATTTAGAATATGGCCAAATAAATTTGTAGTTTTTCATCCTCGATAAAAAATTTGGTGGTTATGTGCGATTGGGAAACAGTGGAAACAATTTAGGTTAGGGAAGCCTCTGCGCTTCCCTCAAGAATGCATAATTCATGAATTATAGAATCCACATTTTTTCCTGTAAAAATTTTATTTTAATGGGAATAATTTATTAAACTGAACTAGTAAAAATAGTTGAGCGAAGGAATGTCTGTAATTATCTAGTGACTTGATCAGAAATGAAATTTAAATTTAAGTTTTAATTCAGTATTTAAAGATTATTGTATAGTATAAAATTTCAATTGAGAAACATTATTTCAAAATAATATTTCTTGTTAAATTTTATTGCTTAAATCCTGTATAATGAAGAAATTATTTTGAAATCATGTTTTTATGGAAGCCATATTTAGTATGAAGCAAGTTCCTGGTTCCAACCAACCCATGCCCTCTAATGGACAGTCACCATTATTACCACCACCATCACACCACCACCAGAATACTCACTTGAATGGCTTCCTCGTACCGAACGTGGCATGTTTGAGCCTTCTACCGCACCTCTTATATTTTTTTTGCTATCCCCATTTGTATGCGAGAAAAGAATCCATATAAGATCTGAACGTTGACCTTTTAATAATCCTCTTTCTCATATATTATTGTCCGGTCCAGACCCCGTTCTGTGAAATTATACCTAGCTTGTTGGTCTTTTCCAAAATTCCAGTTAAGCCTGGCTGGCAGTGAACTGATGTGTTTTCTCTTGATTTAAATAAATTATACCTAACCAAATTCTCCTACATTCCAGATTTGTATGTGTTAAAGGAATCTATTATTGTATTTACCTATTACTTCAGTGTTAGGGGAGGGAGATAGGTACAGGGCTATTGTAATGTGTTATAATTATGGGCCCCTAAAATAAACATTTAGTAAAAAGCATTTAATTTTGAAGCAAAAGGTACACATAGGAATCTGTTTTTCATCATAATTAAAAAAGATAATACTAATCTATTAAAATTGTAAAGAAATTTATGAAAATTCTCTGGGGTTTAGATTATAGACTTAAAAAAAAAAAATAATAATTCTCTGAAGATGGATCATTAGTTTATAATTTGAGGTTTTATAGTGACAACACATTAAATTTCATGCAGTGAAGGTGGTGTTAAGGTGAGTATAGAGGGCATGGGCCGTTGTGCAGGGATCTTCTTCTGTTGTACGTTGTATATCCCTCTACAGGTTTGGTTGTGTGGATGTGACATACATCAAAGGTAAGCACTATATTGTAGTTTTTTAAATGTTCACAATACAGCGCACACTGCAGAGTGTGTATCTGTAACTTCGATATGTGAAGGGTTTTTTATATTTTAAAGAATGATCACTAGGGAAAGGAATTTTTGTATTAAAAGTTAAGATTGCAACAAAGTAATGAGTGTTATTTCTTTCATAACATAAAAATGTAATGCATAATGCAAGGTAATAGATCAACAATAAGCAGTATGCATCTGTTTTATTCAGATTCTATAAATTTGAATAAAATATATTTTTAATTTCAACATTTAGGCCTAATAATTATACATTGCAATCTTAACTTTTTACACACAAAGATCTGTTTCCCAATGAACGCCAAAATTGTTTTACTCATTGTTTTCTGCGCTGACACAATAAAAGTTACAGATTGAAATTTGGCTCATTAAAATTCCTAAAATTAAGAATGCATAAAAGATTTTCCCAGCATTTCACATTTCTAATGATTGAAGATTTTAATTTGACCATAGCAGTTACAGTTCTGTTAATCTGTGTAAAAATAATATGCTAAGTTTCATTAAGCTCAAATTAATATGGTTCAGTGTGCAAACATGAGTCTGATAATATATTGGAAAAAAATTCTTTATCGTTCAAGTATGTTATATTAAATTTGAAGGAGAAAAATTTTCGCCTAGACCGGGACTCGAACCCGGGACCCTTGGCTTTCTGGGCCATGTTATATTAGATAGAAATTTTAATATTTTCCAATGTACAATCATTTCAAGTATTTTTAACAATAAAATGGTAATTTGTTTTCAATTTAAAAGATTAAGGGATTAATTAATATATATATGCATTAAAATTGTAGATTTGCAAGTTTTATGCTGCAATTTTTCTTTTAATAATTTGATACTCACAGTTGCTTCTACAGGCATTTGATTGTTTACAATGGTAGTAAGAAAATGAACTTCAGCTGCTAGTGGAAGACCATAAATATTTAAAATAAACTTTCATATAATTACATTTTTCATTTTATAACTGAAGACTTGCCCATGTTATAAATCTGCTAAAAGAGAGAATTTTTAAATATTACACTTTTCACATTAACTTTATAATATTCATGATGTGTTCCGTTGAGGTATTATTCAAAATTAATATATAATTATGGAATATTCACCTGAAAGGTCCGCCTCCTCAACTTAATTAATCATTTAACTGTAGCTCTTTCGGGACTTGTCCCATCATCGGCAGGATTCAAAACTGAATCCTGCCGATGATGGGACAAGTCCTGAAAGCGCTACAGTTAAATGATTAATTAAGTTGAGGAGACGGACCTTTCAGGTGAATATTCCATAATTATATATTAACTTTTCACATTATCAAATGGATTAATATCCTGTTGTTTTTTTAATCTACTTACTTTTTTGTGAGATGGTTAAGATTCATATGCATTTTGTTTAGTTTATAAAATTTACTTAGTGACATTTTTTATACTAAAGAATGATTAATGTGATTGTATGGAAGTATTTTTCCATTGTAGTTATGGTAGAAATATTTAATTATGTTACTAAGGTTTCTGATTACAATTGTAGGCATGTTGTTGGGGGTGTTTCGTATAATGATATGTAGATAGTCCTATCAAGAAATTGATATGTTTTACTGGAACTTTTGGTAAAGCTGCATATGTCTAATTGGATTGTTTGAAATTAGAAAACAGATTATTCTGCATAAAGTTATGGCTTAATCATCCTTAATAAATTGTTTTATTTCCATGTCTAATAACTTTTGACAATGCAAACAAATGAAAAATATTTCCCATTTATTATAGTTTTTATCATTTCATGAAAAAATGTATAATTAATATTATATCAAGGATATTTTGATAGTACATATTGCATTTGTATTGAAAGACATTTGAACTACCTTAATGCTCAGTCAAACGTTTGTAACTTTCTAGAGCCTAGTTCGTGGTCTATATTCATGATTTTATTTAATGTTAAGACTAGCAAATTTTGATATATTTATTTTAGAATTTTGTAAATAAATGAGAATTCTGATATAATTTTTAATTGAATAGTAAATATAATAGGAACATTGATCGTTAACCCATAACCGGAGTTGTGCGTTTTGTATGCCGTTAGTGGAGTTTTGTGGTCGATAATGATACCAACAGAAAATGTGATAGTACATGCAGTTGTATTTGTATTTATTGTGAAAAATAGAATTATAAAATAGTTTGTTTATTTAACTAACTGATTGTGGCATAATAAGGATTCATTGGGGGAGGAAAATTCACTAAATTACAGGATATAGCACAAGTGTAGTGATAGATAGAACAATAATTACTACGAAAATCTATACCATTAATTTGTCAGATTTTGTGCTCACACACATTTTTTCATTGAAATTTCAAAATACACTGAAAAAAAACCCCATGTAATTTACAGAAACTTTCTTTCATAATAGAATATTCCTAATTCTCCACATAATTGATCAACATGGTCTATCACATCTAACACAATATTGGTTCGTTTTCTTTTCTTTTGAACGAAGACACAATGCACACTGTTTTCTTTTACATCCTCGATTGGTCTTCGGAAATGGTTTCTTCAAAATCCTGGAAACAATCATTCTAAGTTATTTTGATAGTCGACCATTTACAAGTCTTTTCGTTCAGGTTTGGCTCTGTAAATTGTCGGCCTAAAGTTTTCAGGAATTCAAAGTGAGAAATAGGCTTGCAATACTTAACAATTGACGTCAGTTTTGTTCAGAATAGCATAGCAGACAGCCAAGGGACCATCTCCGTCTTCGCCTGCTTGTGCTACATGTAAAAATGTTTTGTTCAAAGGTATCTACTCCGCCTTTCGTACTATTATAAAAATACGAATATAATTTGTGGTTTGCATGTCTCAGGATCAGTGCATTCTGAATGGTGAATGTTAGCATAATGGCAGCTTTTTCTTTTTTAGGTACATGCGAAATAATTGTTTGGTCATCTCTAAACACTATTCTGTGATGTCTATAATAGGTTTCATGTTTGTTTCAAAGGATATGCTAAAAAAACAGTACTTACAGGTTACAGACCATGGCTAAGGGTTAACATTAAACAAAGGGAAAGCTACATAAAAGGATTTCGAAAAAAAAAATGATTTTAAAAGAATATCAGGGGTGTCCAGTTTCATTGGTATCATAAAAGACCCAACAACTCCGGTTAAGGGTTCTCCCTCGTTTAATTTTATGGGGACATATGTAATAGCTAACAAAATTCAACCCAGGTCAGGCGACTCATCCGAATCATTATTCAGTATTTTGGGACTATTCTTGCTAGTTTCAGCATAAACTAATTCACTGGTGCTATCAAACTCGGAGGATCGTGGCCGCGAGGACAAACTATCCATACATCCATATCCCGAGTTAATGTTTTCCGATCTTCCCCGGTTAATTCATCTCTCTCAAATCGTGGTTAATGTTATTCTGTATATCATTTTTGGCCTATATACTGGACGCTTTCCCCCAGGTTTTTCTACAAGAAGTTTCTACGCCTCTCTTTCATTCCCCATTCGTGTTCCATGTCCTCATCCCAGTTCTCATCAAAATCTTCAAAATTCTCTCTTTCTAAATACTGTGAATCAGTACATGATTATTAAGTGTTAGTAGTTACTACAATTGAATAGACTTGTATCTCATTTCTGTGAAGAATACTACTCTACATTTTCAGTCATGCGTAATACACGATTTTTGTAAAATATCGACTGAAAGTTTGTTATTGACTTCCTGTTGAGAACGTTGGTTCTCTATTGGGGAAACACACATGATGTGAAAAGCATTTTGAACAATGCTTGTAACGAACGGGAAGATGAACATTCTTGATATGTCACTCATCCATTGAAGTTGTCTTTTGTAGAATCTATTTCTAGCACTAGGTATATCATACGTGACATGCTACCACAATTTAATCATTTTGTCAGGCTTTATGAAATGCATTGGAATTACTTGAGAAGATAGGTGCAGGTTGGTGGAAACCTTCTCTCCCGGGCTGCCAGACTGCTATTGATTTGATGGGAGGAAGGGTCGGCCAGTGATGCAGTGAAAGCTTCGTACGAGTGCATTTAACTTATATTCAATAACAAAATTGAGGATGAAGGTTTTATATTATAAATTACTTTAACCATTTTGAGATTTAAGGAAGAGTCCACATAAGAGGTGTGACGCAATACGCGTTTTATTTGGAAAATTGAGTAAACGTGTAAGAGAAAGTTATTAATGTAACATACTGGAGACACTCTAAATGTCCAAAATATTATTTCGTTGCTTTTATCCAGTAGCTTAATTTGATTAGAGGATTTATGTACCTGAGAAAATTAGCATATCCAACGTAACATGCAAACTTAGTTTGAGAATTGGGTGAGACGTGGATAGGACACTTTTACAAGGGGGCATAATGAACACACGAAATATACTGATACAAATAAAAATAAACTAGGGAATGTTATGTATAGATCCATTTTGGAATTTAGGAACGATTATGATTTTAAAGTTATTAAAACTGTAAAGTGAAACATATTGATAAACGGACACGATGAAAAATTCTTTCTCTTTAAGTTGTGACATAAACTATTGTTGAAGTTTTGAGATAACACACAATAAAGGGCCGTAGATCTGAGTTCACACACAAAACTTTTACGAAACGAAACTTCGATAAGTTCATTTTCTCTCATGGCGCGCAAAATATAAAATCGAAGTAATCGTTTTAGAACTTGATGTAGTAAGAGTTACAGTATTCTAAATAATCCTAATGTTTTGGGTTAATTATTGGCCTGAAGTTTTTGATTTATCTAACGAATAATTAGTTTTTTTATTGAGAAGCACATTAAATTAACTTATTTTTTCTGTGATGAGTAATAGAATTGGAAAGTAAACGTTTTTATCAATGCCACCAGGTTTTTTTAATGACATTTATTGTACTTTCTCTTGGCATGGCGGAATTGTAACAGAATTTAAAGTTGCGTCTGGAAGGCGGAGTGGATCGTAAGGACCTAAACTTAGTCAAAATCCAGACAATGGACCACAACGGGAATATTTTTTTTAAATATTTGGTCTGAAATGTAATCAAACTCGGAACTCCATGATCTGTAGTCGGGAGTTCTGACAACTAGCCCACGAGGCTGGTTAAATTATGAGGGAGAAGTTATATGGTAATATTCTGGACTTCGAATCCCACTAACCCATTAGGCTGGTTAAATTAAGAGGGAGTTTTCTGGACTTGCAATATTTTTAACATTCATTGTTATCACAATTGAGGTTATGTATTAAAATTTTTTTAATGATAATATAAGTACCTTTTTTATAAGTCTTCCTCAGTTTTCTAATTGAGGAAGACTGATAAAAGGTACTTATTTAAATGGCACAAAGATTAGGGCGTTGGTAAAAACGTTTTCAAATACTTTTAAAGTTCACAATGGGTTAAAGCAAGGGTATGCACGATCTCCTTTTCTATTCATTTTGTGCTAGAGCATGCCATCGAATTTTTAGAGGATAAAGAAGGTATGGAACTCTATGGTATTAGTAAGTTGTTGGTATACTCGGACTAACGGATCTGTGCCCCTACATCGTTCTTAGAAAAGTACACCTCAATACGCCATTTCACTGCACTCCCCTCCCCCTACGTCAAACAGCAGCCATCGAGTAGGGATGTTGCCAAACTCCCCCCCCCCCCCAGTGTCATGGCTCTTGAATAATAATGCAAGGTTGAAGTTGAGTTGACAACACTGGAGAGCAGGAAAGAGATAGGAATGCAGGGAGAGATAGGAATGCAGGGAGAGAAATGATTTGCCGAGGCACAGATTCGTTGGACTGACAATATGTGCTGATGTATTATCATAAGGTGATACCAAGGACCAACACGCACTTCCTATTAAGAAACTCTAAGAAATCGGGGTTGGAACTAAATATGTTGTCACATAGTAATACATGATATAATTGAAATGTACAGTTAATGACAAAGGAAGTTTTGAAGTATTGGATTCAATACCTAGAAACAGGAATGAGTGCACAAAGAAACAAAGGCTCAATTCTGGAAATACATGGTATGCAATACATCCCGACTTTCTAAAAAAACATATTTAAAATGTATAGTACTGTTATTTTCCAGTTATGTAGTTGCGAAGCATTTTTCTTTTCTTTTTTATTTAATCAAAGAGTTCAATTATTTGTAAATATTCTTTTTCCATTAAGTACGTTAAATTTTCATTATGGGAAGACTGCTAATAATTAAATTCAAAGTGACATTCTTCCAATAAGTTTTTGAGTTTTTACACTTACATTTTATTTTGAGAACACTTCAACAGCTTTGAGCATTTTATTTTGAGATACTTGAACATATTTGGTTGTATACCAGAAACCTGTTCGTGCCTATTTGGTTTCATGTATTCGTACAAAATGCAATTGATGTCAATTTCAGTAAAATATTATATGATCCATGGTGAAATTGAACATAATGAAATTCCAATTCTGTATGCACCTTGACAACATGATGATCGACACTCGGATTTGAATATGTGCTTAAATTTTTAGTTTTGGTCGATCCGTTTGTCATGGGTGTTTATGTAATTAGTGGAGATATTTTCTTCCCTGTAACTTCACTTAGAAAAAGTTTTTTTTTAAATTTAAACAGTAAAGGTAACGAAGCTCTGGTTACCCAAGTCGATAGTTTAAAAGGGTGAGAGGAAATGTGCAGAGGTGTAAGCATTACGGTTCACCAACAGACGATGCGCAGCCCCACATTTTCATACAAATCTGTGTTCTTTTCCACTTGAAGGAACTTTTCATGGTTATTTTCCAAGCGAGAGCATTATTTATTTTTACGTTGTTGCTTTGATATTCGTTTTGTGTGTGCAATTGGTTCTGCTCGTGTGCCCTTTTTGATGCATTATTTTGTATACACCTGACTTGTTAGTAAAGTGTCCATCCGTTCCGAGTTTAATGAAGTGCTTTACATCACATGGCTGAATAGCTGCCTTTTGACTTTGCACGGTTTTGTTAAAAACTTACAGCGTAGTGAATTAAAAAATACTAACGGGAATATTAGTATTTGTTAGCTGATCCTGATGGACTATGCGGTTACTTTGCTCGCCTCTGGTTCCTAGGTTCGGGGCTGAAACCTGGCGGGGGTTGATGCATTTTTTGGGGGTTAAAATCCTGAAAATGGATTTCTTTGGAGGACAACTAAAACCGTGGGCTCTGTATCACAGAAGTACGATACTTAAAAACCTCAGGGTACAAAAGGCCCCTTAGCAAAATCTGCATTTGCAAGCCCAAATTTGAGTTGTGGCACTAATTATTTTCGCTGTTAAAGATCGAATATATATATATATATATATATTTATTTATTTATTTATATATCGCGCCGTAGCCGAGTGGTTAAGGCAAGAAGTCTTGGCGCAGAGCTACGGGACTTGCGCTGGTTCGAGTCCCCATGGGGGAAAATTTTTTTCTTATGGAATTTCGGCCAGTATGGGACCGGTGCCCACCCAGCATCATGAGACACCTGGGTAGCTACAATAAGTAGCGAATCCAGGTTGAGAAAACCAGCTACAACGGCTGGGGACCCGACATGCTGACCATATGTCACCCCTACACTGGCTTATGATCGTCTACCTCTGTAACACGTGTGGACGTGAGGCCAGCAGTGGCTGGTAGGCCTAGGGCCTCCAAGGCCTGTCGCACTTGGAGTTTATGGAGTTATATATACTAACGTTAGTATATGAGTGATTTTGTCTTTCTTTTCTGTCCAATTGTGGAGGATTAAAAAGTATTATTAGTTTTGTTGTTATAAGTGATGTTTACACACTGCATTTTGGGTGATCTTAACTGAGGTTCCTTGTAGTTCTGATAAATCGTCACAATGAAGGAGTAAAAAATTTAAAAATAGGGAGATAATCCTATGAAGAATATTTGTAGAGGTTGCGTCAAATCCAGACAAGTCCATTCTTCCAGGAAGTAAAAAAAAAAAACTAAATAACCCTTATGTTAATCCTATGAATGTAATATTTTATGAGCAATCGAGGGATTACATTCAAGTTAATATTATAAACCAATTTTTTTACGTAGATTGCACTTGATATATTGTCAGTTTTGATTTGCGGGAGTGGACTTATTTAGCATTGATTGAAAACTACACGGACATTTAGTTGGCGGTTGTGAAACAATGCTTGTTGTATAACAAAAACCTATGTTGGTTTTTCCATTTCATCTCGTTCCTTCATCTAGCTTTTTACCAAACACGAGTAAAGGGTTTACTATAGCCCTAGTGTACTGGTGCCTAATATCAAGGAAAATTGATTTACTTCAATAACTAATTCTAATTTATTCAATCTTATTTGCTCCATGGTGATTAATGACGCAGAAACGTAGCCAGTGAAAACTGCATACAAAAATTATTTTCATCTTTAAAAGGAGGTGTCTTTAAAAGGAGGTGTGGAAAATAAAATCAAATAAGTAAATATGTAGATGGAGAGAATGCTGTGAATTTTGTCAAGTAAAACTATAGTGGTGGTCACATAGTACCATTGTAAGATAGAAATACTTAAAATTGATATTCATTCCCCAGAATGAAACGAGGAAGACAAAGGAAAAATGAATGGATGACGGTGAGAAGGACATTGCAAATTTGGAATTAATAACTGAAAAATGAAAATTAAGGATATTGGAAATTGGAAAACTGTGGTGACTGAAGGCAAGGTTCTCTTCGGACCGTAGAGCTAAAAATAAAATAACTTTTAATGAAAAATCAGGATTTTTTTTTTTCATTTCTTGCATTCTTTATTTGTTCGGACTGTATTTGAGTATTTATTGATTCTGTGTAATTTTTATTCTATCTTGGTAAAATTATTGCATTGCGTTTCCACGTTCGCTGGGTCGATGGAGTTTAATGACGTAAAAAAAGTTGATCCCGTTTCGTAAATTTACCTACATCACTTATGACATAGACCTCGATGGTCAAAATTGAAACGAGCTTCATGATCCTTACCGTTAATACCTATAGTTATTATGATGCAGGTATAGCTTCATGGCAAGACGTTTATTATATCTCTGCTACGTCATCTTGATCATTTCACGAGACTCCTTGTCGTGACATAGAGATAGCTGCTTATCGTACTGGGTTTCGTCTGCTATCTCCTGTATTTTCTTCAAACCAAAAATCTGTCTGTACAGATGTTCAATATCCCATTATGGAATCCTATTTAGGTGCATTAAGCACATCATACTCATGCCGAAATTCTCTTTTAACACCCCTGCTATTAATATTTACTATTATCAGTAACCAAATGAGCCCCTTTTATTGAACTGAGTTTAGTCTATGATCTCGTGTATTTTATTTTAAGTTCCTACCTACAAATATTCAAACTAACGTTATTGAATCCTATTTATGCATATCCCACACACGTCATAATTCTCTTTTAACTCTATTCTTATTTAAAAAGTCTTTAACATATATTTATTACAATCCTTTGTATCTTTTATTTATATTTAATGGTAAGAAATTGTAAATATGATGAAATGAGCCCTGTTATTGAAATTTCAACCTAGTTGTCGGTTCAAAAAATATAAAACTCAAGTTGAACGGCACCGGGATTTGAACTCGGGACCTCCCGAATACCAACTTCGAACCTACACTCCAGCCAATTCACTCTTAACACTCAAATTAAACATAGCGAAGAACACGTTTTGCCCTAGGTTGATTTTGTAATTGCTATTTATGTTTTTCATTGCGTATTGTTGATTTTTTGTTGGGCGCGGTTGTCTAGTGGTTATGTTCCTCGCGGTAATCCCGAGGGTCGCGGGTTCAAACCCGGCCAGAGTAGATGGATTTTTTAGGATGGAAAAATCCAAGGAATAAGTCCTCCGGGAAAATATTTTAGCCTTGGGTCCCGAGTCTGAAGATTTTCAGGGTCGTAAAAGAACATTACGTCTGGAAAAAAAAGAGGCATCTTAGTAATATTTACCTTCCTTCATAACCCATGCCTATAAAATGTCTCATTGGGTCAATATACTGATCACGTAATGGCATAGGGAAATAAACGTAAATAAATTGAGTTGTTAAAAAAACTTTTAACGGACAAGCTATGGCAAAGGCCGTAAGGCCAATAAGAAAGTTGTAGATTTTGATTCTTGTCATATAATGTGGAAACTCCCATCTTTTAAGCATATTGCCAGCAAAAATTGTTTCAAATTATAATATTTAATGTCGGCTGCGGTGGACTAGTGGTTATGCTCCTTGCCTTTGATCCCGAGGGTGGCGGATTCAAACGCAACCAGGATCGATGGATTTTTTAGGACGTAAAAATCCAAGAAGCAAGTCCTCCGATACGGACTTTAAGCCGTTGGTCCCTAGTCTGAAGATTTTCAGGTTTGTAAAAGACCTTAAGCCTGAATAAAAAGGCCATTCATTACATATATTGGCAAATAAGGTAATTATCATAAGTAATGCCACGAGTGATTTCCAAATTATCGATAAATTCACGACTCATGAAGTGAGGAGTGAATTTATCTAGAGAATTTGGAAATCAAGAGTGGCATTTGTTAGGACTATTTAACGAATAAAATTAAGCTGTTTACTCACAAATCATTATTTAACTATAGTTATTTTAAAATATTTATATATTTAATGTAAACGGCGATGTTTGAAAACAAATGAGAAACGATAGGTACGCTTCTACTGCTTCTTTTGTTTATCACTGCAACCAGATCATACTATTTATTGCCAAAGGAACGCAATATTGTAAGAATGCTCTCTAGTGGAGAAAAAATGAAACACATCAATCTGTATATTAATTCATTTTTGATGTCGTATGATGTAAATATGACAATTATATTTTTCTCGATTATTACCTGGGAAAAAATACATTTAAGAAAGTGCAAACAGTGGTTTCTTTTTTTGGTGGTATAATCAATTGCTACAAATGTTGACATGTAAGCACTATTATATACAATCTGGTAGCCGTATTTGTTATAGGCTCAGTCACTGCAAAATAACGGTCAGACCTGTTCAGAATATTAAAAAGGAGGAGCTTTGTTTAATATATGATAATCCTAACACTGATAAATATTTCGTGAAACACGACTCTGATTGGTTGTAAAACAGAAATCATTGAAACGTGATTGGTCATTGACTCCCATTTGGGGCATGAGTTAAATAGTCAAAATTAACTTTGTGTAGTAGCTCCTAACAAAGGAGAGGCTATGATTCAACAGTGTGCTACGCCATTAATAATACTATTAATAATAATAGTAATAAAAATAATACCAATATCCAAAAGATCTCCCTGTGTATCTAGCCATTAGAAGTTGCGTTTGACAGTCGTATGCATTTGACTTTTTTTTTCTTCTGGTTTTCCTTAGTCAAGGTAAATGCTGGGTTCAAAATTCATTATCAGTGCCCTTTAATAGTATAATTGAAACTAAAAATTAAATTCATTTTAGACACAAAATAAAAAGTCTACTGGATACACTCAAGGATCTTAAACGCCATGCAGCGTTAGATGTTAGAACTTCTGTGAATAAGAATTCAAATAAATTATATGTAAACTATATACGGCCTGGAAGAGTAATTCCGTATAACATGTAAATGGGATACATTAGTTTTAGAAATGTTACTGAAATCCCATATTAATACAAAACTAAAAAGGCCTAAGACTTATGGAGAGAGAGTTTTAAAATTGACCAGGAATATTACAAGAAAGGGAGAAAATTGAGGAATATCGTATAGAAGATGTGAAGCCAGCAGCCGGCTGATCAGCCAAGGGCCCTCTAGGCCTGTCGCGCTTAGAGTTTTTTTTAATTGTAGCAAAGGAGGTTGTAACCAAACCTTTTTTTCATGACTCCACGTTGTCTTACATTTCTGGCATTGAGGCAATTGAAACGTACTTTTTAGGTTGGAACGCCTAAAAGGCGGAGTTACGTTGCTCGATGATATGACGAGCGAAAGTGATAATGAAGTACCAAGGAGAGTCCTTGAACCTAAACTTAACCCAAATTCCAAACTATGGGCGACCACAGGAATGATTTCCATTAATGAATAATATGTGGTCTGAGCGGGAATGAAACCCGGGCCTTCAAGAACTGTACTCAGAAGCTCATACCACAAAACCATGAGGCCGGTCATTTCCAATCTAAAAATACTAAGAATTAAATTGATCAAGTTGCGTTTGGAGAACAGGTGTGATCGTACTAACAAGATTTGATCATATGGAGAGAAGAGCTTGTGGATTTATTTACGTTTCACTCGGGAAATACGAGTAGTCTGATTGGTTTGTGTGACACCTAGTTTATACATTTATAAAAGAGTTATGTTCATTTTGATACATTGATTTTTGAGGAACAATGGGTGGCATTGTTTTGACTGCGTCATTAAGCGGGAGTTAGTGATTGGTTGGTCGTTATCACAGCCAGCTCACCTGCTTCGGAATTATTGGTCGGTTCACTTGTCAAACACGTTGGCTAGTTTTAATTTACTCAGCTTTGGTGTTCAGTGGACCGCGGGCAGCCTCAGCTTTTTCGTTTTTTTTATTTTTTTAACTCGTGAATAAAGCTTATTTTTACTAGTGGTGACAAATTCGAAATCTAGTTTCGTTAAAACATAAAATTCAATGTATTAGTTTTTTTTTGTATCCTGAACTCATCCTTTTATCCTCATGACCAAATATGAATAATTGATCGTAGGAATACCAAACTCATTGAGAACTCTTGATTACATTAATTTTTTTAATGATATATCAAAATTTAATTAAATAGATATAACGCATTGAATGCATCATGCTAATAAATAACTAGAACTAAATAAAATACTTCTAACCCTTAAATTCGTAATGTATCCTTTTGAATACATCAGTTGTTCAATTAATTTAATATTATTAATAAATCAAAGGAAAACGAACAAAAATAAACCACTTAAATGTGTGTCTAATTTTACAATATACCTAATAATAACAGTTATACAAGATTCCGTTTTCACTGCGGTCCGCCACATTCAAATAACTAACAGACGAAATTTGTGTTTTGTCAATTTAAGGGTTAATAATGCTTTTAAAGTGACGAACATCATGCCATTATTGCCTTTGGATGATCGATTGCTAAGAGCCTAGTATCGAAATCTGCTCAACGTTTCCGAATAACTGGTTTACGTCAACTTTTCACTTTCTCTAAATATTATAGGCTTACATTTCTATAAACCATCATCTCTTATATCTAATTTAGAATTTGCAGTGTACGGCCAGACAATTCAATTAAAAGTAGAATATCGATGAATTTGCTTAATATTATTCTAGGGTTTTCCCAATAATTACAAATAGGAATGAGATGCACAAACATATCCAACATAGGCTCAATTCTGAAAACACACGCTTTTATGCATTAAGGACTCGTCCCAACTTCTAAAAAAAGGTAAAGTGAAAGTATATAAAAATGTTATTTCCAGGTTGTATTATATAGATGGGGGGCACGCCGTAGCGTAGTGGTTAAGGCACTGAGCTACAAGCCGGAGGGTTCAAGTCCCGTTGGGGTCAGGATTTTTAAACTGACCCAAACCCTCTGGCGGCACTATGGCCCTGGGGTCGACTCAGCCTCTAACGGAAATGAGTACCAGACGCTTGTTCTGGGGGTAAAGGCGGCCGTCACGCAGGGCTGACAACCCGGCTGACATAAAGTGCCGATTGTCTAGAAAAAGTGGGAGCCTTAACCTCCTACTATCCCAAGGGCCTCCGGGTCTGTTGTGGGATCACTTTACTTTATTATATGGATGCGATACATGGACTTTAAGGGATGAGGAAAGATTTATAATAAAATCCTTAAGAACATTTTTGGACCAAAGAGAGATAATTAGACAGGCGAAAGGAGAAGACTATACGCCCTAACAATGAGCTACAGGATCTTAATAGAAAACCAGATATAATAAGAATAGTTAGTTTCGTAAACTGCGATGAGTAGGTCATGAGGCATGAATGGGTAATGAAAGAGGTTCATGGAATCTTGTAGGAAGACCAGAGGGAAAACTCCCAGTTGGTAGATCAAATGACATGAGAAAGTAACATTAACCATGGTTTGAGGGAAGTAGACTATACAGGAGATGATTGGAAAATTTTGCTCAGGATAGGGATTGTGGAGAGTTTATGTGCACGCGGCCATAACCTTACGGATTCGATAGTGCCAGTGAGTTATTTAATTGTAGGCTTTTTAACTAATTTAAAACAAAATATTCCATTCTTATTACAATTGAAATTGAGGGGCATAGACCAAATATGTAATTGAACATTTTCTACCGAAGTTATTTTATATAACATTTTGTGGAGAAAACATTTGCGTATGCTGTAGTTTTGGCACCTCGTTGATCAGTATCATTTAATTGTATTGTTAATTACATTCGCATTACACCCCGTATTAATTTAATTAACAATTGGGAATTTTTGTTACTGAGCGTTTCAATTATCGGAAATATTTCAGAAGTCTTTATTTCGAATAGCTATGTAGCTTGCTAGAGAATATATCATAAATCTTGTGTATTTAAGGATTATCTTGTTCCTTCAGGTAAAATAAGTGTATGGTATATTAACCCACAACATGTGAGATCCTTATGGCAATAGGGAGACAAGACTCCATCTTTTACAGACAATCGAGTTACTATGTCAACCGGTTGTCAACGGCGGCCTTTATTCCTTGAATGTGCGTCTGGTACTAATTTCTATTGGTGGCTGAGTCAACCCCAGGGCAATGTCGCCGTCAAATTTAGTAAACATTGGGAATTGGACTGACGGTCTCCAGGCTTGTAGCGTATTGCCGTAACCTACTGAACGATTACTAGATCAACAAAATATAGCCTATTTGACTTAAACTTCCTGGCGCAATAACTTTGTTTTGTAGATGAGTGGCAATTTCTTTACATAAATACAGCGTAGCAAACATTACCTTATCCCAATTTCGGTTTTCACCTACGTAAGTAGTTACGTATGTAACTTGAGATAATATTTTACATAAGCAGCTTTGAGAAAGGTCATGTATAGTCTGAAATGTGATATGTTTAATGAAGGAATTATTTAAAAAAGGGTAATATACATAAAGCACTTAGAAGCATATATATATATATATATATATATATATATATATATATATATATATATATATATAATTAAGCGAATGTTAGTTTCTGTGGTATGTCGTAAAATATTGAAACTAAAATTTGAAAATGTTTGCCATAGTGTTGGATTATATTTGTTAGTGTCAGTGAATTGCAAGAAGTATGTTTTACGATGACAGTTTTAAATGTTTTTTTTATGACAATAAAAAATCTACGGTAACGATTGCAAAATCGAAACCGGAGTCACGACCATAATTTTATTATTTCTAGACACTTCAACATAAAAGCGTCTAGAAATACGAACAAATACAAATATGTAAGACCATATCGTGTGTGCTTTCTAAAAGTGATATGAAAAAGCGAACATCATAAAAATGATTCCTGATGAAATTCTAACTCAGCATTTATCTTGACTGATAAAAATCGGGTAAAAAAATCTCAGCTTGGCCGACACCGCGGTTTGAGCCCTAGACTTCCCGAACACGAATCCTTAACTCTGCCGTTTGAGCTAACTTATTCGGTATTATTTAGTTGTACAACAATTATCGTGGGTTTTTATAGCTGCCAATGAAACAAAAAACTAAATCCATATTGTGGTTTAGATTTTGTTTCTGCTATTGACTTGACACAGAACAATCTATTTTTTACTTACTGAGTATTATGTTATTTTATTGTATTAAGTATTAACAGTCCACGGCTGTGGTCTCGAGTAGCGTGCTGCCTTGTCACGCAGAGGGCCCGGGTTCGATGCCCGGTTAGGACAGTTTCTGGGTGAGGTTTTTATCGGGTTTTTTCCTCACCTGTAAGACAAATGTCAGGAAAACTGTCCCAAACGGTCCCCGAAATCATATGGCCATCATCCTTCACCGGTGTGGAAAGCAACGGGAAGCTACCACACCTACAATTCCCTAGTAAAGATGCAAGCATGGCATGAAAATGTACGATTGCAGTGAAGGACCTGCCTTCGGGCGGAATTACTATAATGGATGAAGTATTAACAAGGATTATGTGTGTTGAAACCTTTCCATCTTTGCTGCATCAAATCACTGGTTTGAAAGATTGTAACGGAGTATTTAAGTGCCATGTTTGTGCCAGATTATGCATATCTTTATGGTACAGTATAAATCAGCCATTTGATTGAGGTTCAGATACAATTGTAAATAAAGACTATATTTTTATTGTCATACTAATTATTTTCTTAGGCGCCCCAATAGTCAGAAGTGCATCTGGTAATAATTGGAACTCTGTACTAGCAAGTTTTAGTATTGGAAGTATGTTAATGCGTTTCAGGAAAAGGACGACGAATTGATTGTCGCCTACTCTATTATAATGCATCTTGTCTTTTGATTGTTATTTTTAGATTTGGACCGGGGCTAAGGAATTGTCCGGGCTTCCCCAAAGATAGATTTTCAGGGGAAGTTGCATGTGCTTTGACTATACCTGATAACCATTAAACAATTGTGTTTTAACAATACATACAATTCTTTTCTTCATGTTTGTCAATTATAACTGGGTTATGTCTCATTACCGAAAACCCAATATAATATTTTACAGTACGAAAATTAACTTACATTATGACTATACATTGTTGTGTCTTTTTGGCTAATTTGAAAATAGTTGTAACTATTTAAGAATGTGTTATTCAATATTTAATGCAATTTTATTATTTGGATATCCTCCGTAGCAATACAATAAATCGTTATAGTACCCCCCCCCCCAAGATTCTTTACGTATTACTTGCAAGGCTATAGCAGCCTACCGTAAATTGGGATTACTTGAAGCTAAGTAATTTGAATAAAATGCAATTTGAAATGTAAATATTGCAGCAGTATTCCCTCCAAAATGCTATATTTTATAGAATCCTATATGTTCTAATTGAAAGACAGGCGACTCTAGAGGAAAACTTATAGCATTCTGTCTCAAGATAGGCTTATGTTCCAAATAACCCCATATTAATTATTTTTAAATAAATAGAATTCCATAGGGATAGTCACAATTCTTATTAACGCCTTACTAAATCACATAGTATATATTTGTGCGTATGCAGTTCCTATATACTTATGTGAATTTGAATAATGTTTGTGTTTTACATATTCATGGAATCCATAGAGGATAGCAAGAATGGACGTTATAAATGTTGTCATATTAAAAAAAAAGCCACAAATCTGGGTGTTAAATTTAATCAATGGTATTATGATCATTGTTTAAGAAGAGTGCTGTTACCAAATTCTAAATTATGATCAATAGTTTTTTTTATACTGATGTTTTTCCGTTCTATTTATTTAGCCTCGATGAATTAGGCTACATAGCCTTTTTGCTAAACGAAAACATAAATATACTGACATTCACTAAATTAGCATAAATGTTTGTTAGTTTTGTTGTTTGTTAATGTAATTCAGTTGCTTCTGCAGTTTTATTTTAAAAGAATGGAAATGTGCGAAGCGGACAATTTATTGTGGTTAGAATTTCATACACATCGAAACTAATGGATAACTTGATTAGTTGGAATTTATACGTCAATAGTTTTTAATATTGATGCTATATTGAACGGTTTTGTATAATTGATTAACAAGTAATGTGACTAGTGACATTCCCTTGTTTTCAGGTTTAGTGCATTCAAATTTGTTCGTCAAAATATTCCTTGTTACTTTTCACGTTTTAAACACGTCCTGTTAAATATACCATGTTTTATCTTGAGAGTTGGCTCAAGCGGCAGCGTTTGACTCGTATTTGGGAGATTCCTGATTGCCGACCATCTTCACAAATACATTTTTTTGATTTTCCTCAGTCTTCAAGGCAAATAATGAGTTGGACTTTCAATATGAGGACTCGTGTATTCATTACAATTGAAACCAATCAAACAAACTAAAACACACAAGCACGATACAAACGCACAGCCTACTGGATACATCTGAAGATCCTAAATCGCGATATGCCTGTATAGACGTTGAAAAGTCTACAAGTAAGATTGATGTAAAATATCACATTTTAACGTAAATAATAGTGTACTAATATAATTTGTTTACTGGCTAAAACCCAGGTGAATTTTCAATTTGTAACCTTTTATTCTCGGTTTTTGAGGCCGTCTTTTTGGGAAGAGACGACAATTTGTTTATTGAAAATATTTCCGTGGTTTTATCCCCTGAACGACTACTTAATTAAATCAACGTTGGGTATGTTTTATGTCTTACGGATTAAATATTTGTTTATTCAAAGTAGCTTTTGCATTGGAAATTGTATGGGACGTAACTTTTTGAATCATTGATGCGAATTTTCTGCGACTACTGTGGTCCTTCTAGCAAAGAAGATCTGAGAAATGTAAGTAGGTGTTGGGGGTGTATTCCTCAGAGGAACGATGTGCCGGAAATCGAAGTGGCAAGTTCTTGCGTCTTTGAATCTTAATACCGAGTTCCGGGAATTGAAAGGGAAAATGTCAAACTTGAGTTATTATCGAGTTCTTTGGGAACTAGTTTGTAAGTTTAAAGATGTTAATAATGCTATATCAAGTGTTTAAAATTCAGATACCTTTATAAATTTCCTTTATTTTTATTTTAAATAATTGATCTCACATAACATCGACTTTTTCTGCTGAGTATAATTACGATGGTACATGGTGAGCCACACAATATGATCTGTTCATCAGATACTTGGTTAACGTGCCACCTTTATTTGTAACGCAGGGTTGATGATTTGTAGAAAGAACCTGCGTCTCTCTCTCTCTCTCTCTCTCTCTCTCTCTCCTCTCTCTCTCTCTCTCTCTCTCTCAAAGTGAATCAAACCCGGGAACGTCAGGTCTTGAGGCGTTTTATCCCAAGATCACCGAAGCTTGTAGTATTTCCATTCTTCCATAGTTTTCTGGCTTAGGGCAGGCCTTTACTGCAAATTTAGTATTCTCCCTGTAAAAGACTTACAGCATACTTAGACCTACTGTTACCAGGAATCTCCTGTTGATTTCCAATTACCGCTCTGGCATCAACGATCGCAAGAGACGCACGTGAAGGGGAGATTAGATTAGGCTGCGTGGAGCTCTTCGAATTTCATCGCAAGGTATAAACATTAATTCCATAATAATAATAATAATAATAATAATAATAATAATAATACGAAACTGAAGTTGGAAGCCAGTATCAGTAAAACTTAATATTTGGTCACGCATAGAAATACATTTTATTGAATAGGATTGACCATTTAAATATAATGAAGGAAATGTTTAAGTAGCTGAATTCAAATACCTAGGAATAGTAATTACAAGCAGAAATGAGATGCATAAATAAAACTTGGCTTAATGCAGGAAATGCATGCTAATATGCATTATAGAGAGACTTGACATCTCAATTAAAAAAAAGCCAAACTAAAACTATAAAACGGCTTTCGGTTATATGGATGCGAAACACGGTTTCTTACTTTAAGAGAGGAGAAACAATTGCGAGTATTGAGAATACAATCCGTGGATAATTTTGGAGCATGGGGAGACAGGGGACTGCAGAAAACAACAAGCTACATTATATTTATGGGGAACTACTGTAATAATAATAGTACAGTCTTGTAAAGTGCGAATCGTATGTCATATGGCACGAATGGTGAGAATGAAAGGGAACCATGTAAATTTCTTATAGGAAAACCAGCGGGAAAATATCCAGTATATAGGTCGAGAATCAGGTGGGAGAGAGACATGATTTGAGGGAGATGAATATACAGGGAATGTTGGATTAGTTCAGGATAGGAATGTATGGAGAGCGTATGTCTGTGCGCGGTCGTAAACAGTTTTATTGCCAGGACTACAAAGTATAATAGTAAAAATCTAAAATTTACCACACATTAAAAATAAAGAGGATCAATAAACTCATCAGTGTTTGTTTTCTTTCTTGTAAGTCCTTGTTTTCCTCAACGAGATTTAGGCGTTCTCCCCCTACAGGGAAGAAATTGAACCATACTAATTTAGTTACACTTGTTATCGTATAGATGTCATTGGAGTGGCCTGTGGTCAGTGTTCCTCCTCATACTGACATCTATCAAACCAAGGTAGTACTAGGCCTTTTTATTCAGGCTTAAGGATCTTTTACGAGCCTGAAAATCTTCAGACTCGGTACCCACAGCTTAAAGTCCCTCCCGGAGGACTTGCTCCTTGGGGTTTTCCATCCTAACAAATCCATCGACCTCGACCAGCAAGACCAGAGGCAAGGAGCATAAACACTAGTCCACCGATAGTGTTTGTTTTAATGTCTTAAAATTAGTTGACAATATTCTCGTAATGATTACCGAACAGTGTTGTTACCAGAGTCCGGATTTGATGTAACTAAATATTGTTACTATGTATGTAATTATACGAAAAACTAAAACGTCGACGAGAGGACCCTTATTCCAAAGTTTTAAATTACATATTTTGAGCTACAATGCATATTTCACACCATGTTATAGTCGGCTCATTCATTTAGTTTACAGGCAGCATCAAAGTCAACTGTTTCCCTCTGGTTAAAAAAAAAATACATTGTTATTGCCAGGTGGAGTCCGAGAGTTTTTAGTTAGAGGCTTCAAAGACGCCGCTCCAATCATCAAAAACTGAAAACAGTTCTCTGCCAATAACGTCTTCGCATTTTTAAATGACGTCTCCATGTCTACTTCATGTGGATATAATTTTCTTAACAGCGTTGTTACTTTTGTCTTTGCGGTATCTTTATTTGGTAAAAATTTATTCTAGTGAATAAAACGTTCAACGCAGCTTGATATGCTAAATACTTAATGCGTGCAAAATAGACCTACCTAACCACAAAACAAACCGCTTGTAAACTAAATGACTGAGCTGGCTATTCATAATTTTACATTTTAATATTATTACGGAATTATACATTTTCATCAATCCCATTAATTTTCGTTTCATAGCAAGAAAAAAAGGGGGAAAATTGTAAGTTTTATTATTGTGCTTCTCATACATTGACGTCAATCCCATATATTTCCGTTACATCCTAAGCTAAATTGCACGATTTCGATGCGGACAACAATGACTCGTTTTAAACGTTTTCCGTTCTTCTCAAACGCTTCGGAATTATTATAATAGTTGCATTGAAGTAGCCATGGCACCGGTTGGGACTTAGTTTTCATCAAAGTTGAAAACATGGTTTTCTATTGTCAATATTTTAACTACTGACGGTAAAACAGTCGTGCCAAACTTGTGATAAACGTGTAAGGGTGTACAATGAAATTTCAAATTGAACATGTACGATGCATTTACATATTAGTAATAACGGGTTTCTTCAAAGGAACAGGTACTGTTTACACAGTTGCAGGACCAATCTACATCGTCGTGAATTTTACAAATAACTGTTCATGTCATTGGTTGCAGGGAACATGCCCTTGAACAAACATTTCTTACAAAAATACTGCAATTGCACGCAACATTCCCTACGAGACCACTCTCAGGAGGATTACTTTGTTTCTTATGTTGACATATTAGAAAATATCAGGGTTGACATAGGCAAATTACCTATTTGAATTTCTGCCGATGACACGAGGGATGCTGCATAGATAATCTAATTATGAGCAAGTAGAACTCTGAAGCTGTATCAACCTCTATTTAATTTATTGCAAATTTTGGAGACAACAAATAGTTCAACAGTTGCTAGATTAATTAATGATGGGCTTAGGTACCATGGCTAGATAGCGTCAAAGAAGAGAGGGTCCTATTGATGTACAAAGATTCAGCTTCATACACGTTGAAAGCGGGGAAATCGTTTGCCGAATATTATCCAGACGTAGTGCATGCTACATGTACGGCTTATGCATTGCAATCAGTGGCAGAGACAGACAATTCCGAAGTAAATACACTGATATCAGCAACGAAGGTTTTCTTGAAATGTCCTTATCGTGTACAACGCTACAAGCAGCTGTGCCTCTGTCTCCTGGGCCAGTAATAACAAGGTGGGCAACATGGATTGAAGCTGTGATTTTCTACGGTAAGCACTTCGAAGGTGTGGAATAAGCTATAGAGGACTTTTCTTGTCATCCTCAAGTCTGTGAGTGAATTCTAGTCAACATTCAACAGTTCTATGTGCTTAGTTCAGTTTCATACATAGCAAGTCACTTCAGCTGGCTTACCGACAGTATCAAGAAACTGTAGAGTTCAAATATGCCTCCTAGAAGCTATGGGAATAATGGAAGATGCAGAACCATGTGAAGTGTGTGATTCTGGTTGTTTGTGTATTTACAAATTTGAATATTAACTTTTGTTTTGTACTCTTATATTGATGAACATTGTGAAATTATTTAGATTTCTTTTAGCATGTGGAAAATGACACAAATATTGATGACTGCCAATATACCTAATTGCATAAAAATAATCTGTAGAGTGTCCTAAGTAGAATTCCACAGATCAGCCTGATTCTTTTGACATAAAAAAAAATTTATGTGCAAGTGGATGATTATCCAATAAACGGATAATTATCTTAAAACGTGAACATAATAGTCGTTAATGTTTCTTGATTAACGAAGTAATGTTCAGCATCCTTGCATTTATCCCTTTACTTAATTTTATTAGATACATAATTCAGCTCCTTTTGCCAACTTTTTTCAGAATCGGTACGAATGCCTAGAAATTTTCCTGAATTTTCCAATCCAACATTTTATTATTATTTATACAGTAGAACTTGTTTAATCCGGAACGTGAATAGGAAATCTGTCAAATGTGAAAAAAATTATTGGTCCCGGCGAAATAATAGTAATTTTACATGTATTCATTTTGCATAAAACGGAATCTGTCCAACACGGAAACGGAAGAATATTTCTACACAATTCATGAAAAATGTATAAAGCGGAAAGGTATATTTATATATATTAACCAGCAGCAATTTTTTATACTGAATGCAGGTGTCAAGCCGGCTTTTACAAGATTCAAACCAAATGGACAAATAACTATCAAAACAAACCTAATTGTCACTGACCTAAAGTTCATTGTTAAAAGCTGTTGCCGTATTTCACATGCCGAAATGTACTTTGATAAATGCCGCCCTCGCCACGATCGGTAGGGTAAAGGAGTATAAGAGTACGCACTTAGTGGATTTTCAGTTATATTTGATAAAATAAATAAACTAGAGAGTTCAATTTTTTAAAAAAATATTCTTTATTCAAATACAAATAGTTTAAAAAAATCATCAGTCAACTACATTTTAAAATACAGGCGTGAATAATAAATTAGTAAAACATGTAATTTGCGTACTCTTGGCCTACCGGGAGGTTAAGAGTACGCGGGTAGGGTGGTTAAGAGTAATCACTAGGGCTTGCCTAACAATAGTCACAAACAAATGGACCACTGCCTTCTTAAGCACTACAGTCTTCTTGCCACCACTCTTTGCAAATTCCACACTGAATCCAGCTATCAGGGTACGAACCCCGACATCCTGGACAGACAGTTCAATCGTCATCTTTTTCTTCTTCTTCAATGAAGGCTTTCGACTCAGCTGAACTTGAAGATGGTTTAGAGTCATTATTAAACATCAATTCTCTTCTCGCATTTGATTTCCTGTTTGCTAGGCCCATTTATCTTACTTGTCTTTCTTATTGTTTAAAAACTTTTTTCTGATTTAGCCTGCTCTAATTCTTTTCTCTCTTTTTTTTTTCTTCCAAATGGTTTTTCAAAGGTGATGATGTTATGATTTCTGATTTTTATGCTGGTCCCTGCTTTCTTTGGTTCATAGGGTCTTGTTCTTTATGTTCTGGAAGCGGCAGAATTGGATGAATACTAACATTAATTTTACATTCTTGTTCTGATAAACCCACTGTTTCATTTTCTCCAGCTCTTTGCTCTGCAAATAAAAATAAAAACGTTATTTGTATTTCTTTACGATTAAATACAAAACTATGATAAGTTATAACAACTTTGTATCAATATAATATACACCTATATATTAAGAGTAAAACGCAGTTTTCCACTTAATAGCAATAAATGAAAAAAACAATGTAGCAATGATAACCCCCAATGGAGGCTAAGATACGCAGTGATCAGCTGCTGCGTACTCTTTGCCTCACTTGGCGTATTTCACAAAATCACCAATAGATTCCAGCACGTAACAGAGAGGTAAATGGTATCTTCACCATGTTGTAGGATATTAAATGTACATTAATATATCTCTTTACAAACTATTTTTTTACTCCTTAAGGTAAAAAAATGTTCTGCAGTGCTGCCAATACCATAAAATTTCCCTGCGTACTCTTAACCGCCCGCGTACTCTTATCCTCCGTAACCCATGTTATTGTTTCAACATGTTTGGTGCAATAATTTTGATTGAATAACACGTCTCTTGTGCTTTGTTCCCAGTTTATAATTTCGAGTAAAAGGAAAGAAAAATAATTAGTACCAAGAGAAAAAAAGAGTGTTGCCGCTTAAAGTAAACATAAAAATGCTTGACCGTTTATACGCATTGGCGAGTCGTTTTCGTCTGTATCACGCAGTTTCAATGTTAATTAAGATATCCGAAGACAAAATAAGGAATTATATCACATTCACAGCTGAATATCAATCTTAATTTGAAATAGCGGCAAAACAGAAATATATATATGGTATGATAAAAATAAATGCCTGGACGGGATTCGAACCCTGAACTCAGAGATCCGGGTTCGAATCCCGTCCAGGCATTTATTTTTCTTATCATACCATATTAAGCTTGCATTGCTCAATGTTAAACATTTAATTATAACATAGTATATATATATATATGTATACTAAGTTCTTTAAGTCCTAGCCTAAACCCGATAGTAATAATTAATAGAAATTGTTCAAAATCTCTCATTAATTTATTTTATTTTGATAATTTTTATTTTGTAACCTTGGAGTATATCCCATATATACCAAATGCAAATTACCATTCCATATTTGCCGAACATATCCCCCGCGAATAAGGAGCATTTACCGTATAGATTCTACCTTTATAGATTCGGCCTCATTGCACACCCGTTATGCGAAACATAGATACATGTCTTGCAAATAAAAATTGCGCTATAAAATCTTAAATTAGTTAAGTTCTGAGACCGATCTTTCATGGGTAGCGTTCTGAATTTACGGAATAAAGATGACTGAAACGTATGTATCATTCTCATTTCTGGACCGATGTTCCAAAGTCAAGCTCTAGCTCTTGTTAAATCCCTAAGGGAATAACGATTTCAAAGAATATTCAGGTTTTAAAAGACTACACAATGTAGTGGGGAATGAAATTTGCGGTGAATCAAAGAATGTGGACCAAAGTGTAGTTAGTGAGCGAAAATCCAAACTGCATACTTGAATATCAAGATACACGCCTAAGAGACATTTTTAACGCTGACGAAATGGGACTTTTTTTTTCGCGCGTTAACGTCGAAGTCGCTCATACATACTATAGTTCACTTTTCAACGGCAGCGGAACTACAGTTAACCCAAGGTTCATAAAAATACATATACGGTACATCCACAATTATCGATAATTGCAAACTAGATATATTCCAACTTAAATTCTATGAATAATTTTTCCTTATTTAAGAGGCTTATATTCGAGTTGGGATTTTTATTTCTACCCCCCTTAAAAATAAAAAATTACAAGAATAATGAAATTATCTGGAACTATAGCACATTTTATAACCTTATCATCTATACTGTAGGAACGTTTTAGTCTATGATCTAAGATTATTAATACATGTTAGTTTTTTATAATGCGGAATTTTGTCCAAATTGGTCCCGTGCGATTCCGCTTTGGGCAATTTTACTGTACTTTATAGTAATACGTAGTGTTAAAGCCGGGAGCGATAGCGCGTGTAAATTAGGGTTAGGTTGAGTTAGGCTAAGTCATTGCTCATGTTTTTTTTTAAACCGCGATAATAAAATAGTAATCATAGGAACGAGTAATTTTAATAAAATTCATGTTAGGGTTAGTTGAATTTGTCCCCAATTACTAAAAAAAAAGGAATAGAGATCGTGAATTTGAATGTATAATAGTAGTGTTATATACACTGCTAAAAAAATAGGGGACAATGTAGTATAACCTATTAAGACTATGTTTTTTGGAATAGTATTAGATGCAATCACTTTCTATTACTCCAAGATAATGTAAATAAGAGTTTGAAGTTGTTATGTAACCTCGGTACCACACCAGAGGGCAGTGTCTGTACTGTTGATGTGAAAGGGTGGTGTGGGGGTGAATGTTTTGTTGCTGTTTTTAAATCCAGTCCAGTTTTCAGTTAGTGAATGACTTGCCTTAGGGACAGTGATGCCTCGACAACGTGATTTACCTGAACCAATGGCTTGGAGGGCCATAGGAAGGTTGGAAGCTGGACAGACACAACAAGAGGTGACACAAGCCATTGGGGTGTCTCAAAGCTTGATTTCCAGTCTTTGGAATCATTTTCAAAGAACATACTGTTCACAGAAGAGCCGGACAGGGTCGACCAAGGGCAACAACAGCAAGGGATGACCGTTACCTCTTGTTAACAGCCCGTCGGAATAGACAGCAGAATGCAACTCAACTGCGAAATACACTTCAAACAGCAACAGGACGCAGGGTGTCAACTCAAGCTGTCCCTAATCGAATGCATGGAAGTGGTCTCTATGCCCATAGGCCCATGGTGTGTACCAGGTTAACTCCACAACACCGTAGAGATCGCAGAAACTGGGCGGAGGAACATCGTGGGTGGAGGCATGCTGAATGGAGATCAGTTCTTTTTTCTGATGAGTCGCGATTCAACATGGAATGTGATAGTCGGCGTGTATTTATCTGGAGAGAAAAAGGGACACGAAACAATCCAGCTTTTGTACGTGAAAGATCCCCATATGGTGGCGGTGGATTGATGGTGTAGGCAGGAGTCAGTAGTGGTGGACGTACGGACCTCTACGTGATCCAAGGTGGTACTTTGACTGCGGTAAAGTATAGAGATGAGATTCTCCGACTTTTTGTCGTGCCTTATGCTGATGCCATAGGTGATTCTTTTCTTTTTATGGACGATAATGCACGACCCCACAGAGCTGGCTTGGTGGACGACATGCTGGAAGTGGAGGTTATCGAGCGTATGCAATGGCCAGCTTCCTCCCCGGACTTAAATCCGATTGGGCATGTGTGGGATGCATTAGGCAGGTGCATTGCAGGCAGACCAGCACCTCCCACAACTGTTCCAGAGCTGCACATTGCTCTTATGGAAGAGTGGTCATGTATCCCCCAAGAACTCATTGCTAACCTCATTGCATCAATGCCATACAGGTGTGAGGCAGTGCTGGCCGTTCGAGGAGACCATACACCATACTAAAGAAACATTTTCACCCATGTTAATGTTGCTTTGTTTGTTTGCCATATTCCTAATCAGGATCTCTTTGACATCTGGTGTGGTACAGAGGTTACGTAATGACTTCAAACTCTTGTTGACATTCTTTTGGAGTAATAGAAAGTGATTGCATCTATTTGAAAACCTGAAACCATCTGCTTAAAGCCAGCATTGCTGTCTTGGTTCATCGTGTTTTCTGCAATGTATATTGATGTATGATGTTTAGGTTTTATGCAGAAGTATGCCTCATTCGCTGAAGCAAGTATAGTTATTTCTAGAGGAAATTTATTATCTAAATTGCAAAACTACACATTTCAACGTCTTGGATTCGCTCCCCAAGGATCTTTTTCTGTATTATTAAATAAAGCACCTCCAAACACTAAAAATTCATATTGATCTCGCTCAGCGATTTTTTGGGAGCATGTCTTACAATAAATATATTTTGAATCCTGGATTTTTTTATTCGAAAAGTGCTATATATTTTTATCTTTTTTTTTTTCCTTTCTTCTCACACAGCTTTGTAACGATCCTCTTCAGTCTAATTTTGGTTATTTTTTATTTGTTGAATTTATTGTTGACATCAATTTCTTTCCAGCTAGTGATGCTATTTTCGTAGACATTTTGTTGTTGACACTAGCCGTTCTTTAGTTTTGCCAATATCACAGGCCAACAGAAAATAACGTAAGTAGTTTTTTAAATTTATTGGCTGATTATTATTTTTTGTACTGTATCCTGTCTGATCTAGTTTTTTACTCATAGTTTCCTCATAATGTGGCTTATTTACTAGAAAATTGGTGGGATATATCATATGACTGAAAATAAATAGTTACAGTACGAAATATATTTTCTAAAACTATGATTGTTGCAAGCGGGTGACTCGCGAACCCCAGAAGACGATTATGCCAATCTGAATGCAGCTTTACGTTTGTTCTAACTACATGCACTGAAAGATAGAATGACAAAACAAACAGTTAAATGAAGGCTTTCACGGCCGGTAATCCTAATGTGAAGAGATTCCGGGCTATGAGGCCGTGGTCGATTACTGGTGTTTATTTCATACGTTTCTCCTTTAAGTGCGGGGGCGAGTACTTCGGGCAGTGTTCCCTGGTCGGGGGCTCGACTGTGAATTCGACTTCTAATATGCTGATTTTGTGAATCCCGGTAGTTTTGAAATCGTACTTGTAGATAACACTCTAGTTTTCACATTATTAGAATGTATTAAAAGTAGGACTAAGGGTCGGTTTCACCAACAGAGGTAACTGTATTACGCCAGTTAAAGCTATGTATTATACATGGGGAAAACTGGCGTAATACAGTTACCTCTGTTAGTGAAACTGACCCTAAGTTACAAATTATTGGAAGACCTATTATACAGTAAGTATATCTAATATGACACATGTTTTATTACAAAACATTTTTTTAACTTTAGTATACTATAATTACAGTTATAAATCCGAACAAGTAGGATCTAGCGGTAGCGTTCCAGACTTGTATTCAGGAAATTCCGGGTTCAAGCCACTTTTCTTACTTTTTTTTAAGTCAGGGCAAATGCTGATTTGGGATATTACGAGGATTTTCTTACTACATGTTTAAGTTCCTCGCGCAAACTAAGCAAATTTCCCAGGAAGTAGAGTTTATCGTTCTATTTTGTTGGTTTACAGAAAATAACTTTTTATAATTAAATCGTAATATTCAAATTACGTTGCGAGAGAACAGACGTGGCAGCCGCTAGAACGATTTTTACATTAAAATCTTTTCTTAAGAACCTCGCCTCACCACTCTCCCAAGTCGGCTATTAGTGATCAAGAAGGATTGCCTTTTGTACACAGGAATTTTTGAATGGAGAAAAGAGGGGGTGATTCCAAGGTACTTCCAGGAACTGAGGTTCTTAAGTTTTGGTGAAAACTATACCTAGTTTCGTTGCAAAAAATATAAAATTGCTGCCGCTAGAGCGTTTTTAAATTTTCCCTCCACGTGAATCTCACTCCAAATGGTCCGAATTTGCTGATTAACTAGACCTCACTTTTTAATGCATATATGCCGAGTTTAGTTCCCGAAAAATAACTGCGGCCGTTAAGAGTTAATGATACATGCATTCCCGTACAAACAAATTGTATATTTATATATTTATTTGTCATTACAATTTTTCGTTCTTCTAAGATTAGGCTCGATGAAGATTTCCATTTTTTGCCAAACATTTTTCATTAGAACAACCTCAATAGCTCCATTCCTTCGAATTCGCTTAAAAAAGGCAGTGTAATGTGACTTGTTAAAGTGTCTTCAAATGAAATTAGATAGTTTGTATAAGGCATTAGCAACAAAAAAAACCATTTCAGTTCATGGCGTTCAATTTGAATATCGTTAATTTATAAGCGTTTTAGTATATAATTGGATATTAATTGTATTATGTATTCAGTGTATGTTGTGAATAATTGCTCGTGTGACATTATTTTTTCAGCAAAACTAGTGCCTTATAATGAATTGATAAGTGAATTTGGCCTCATTCTCTGATATAAAAGTCAAAGGTGATTTAACCCATTCGCTTCAAATTTAAATAATCAATGTATTTCTCCAGAAACCGGATTTAAGTAACATAAATTATTATTTCTAATTTCAGACATTCAAAACAAACAAAATATAACGGTACTTGAGATCACAATAAGGATGAAGGACATACCACATTTCTCTACTATTCATAAATGTTAACATAAATTGCCCTGCTAAGGGATGTACAGAATATTGCAAAATATATAACAGCAGAGTTAAGCGAGTGTACCTCGTTTTCTAAGGCGAATGTGTTAAGTTAATCCTGAAACAGAGTGCTTGCAATGAAACAAATATTTGAAAATTTAATATTTTCGTTAAGGACTGACATAGGAGGTGACAAAAAGTGTCACATCTTTGGTATCAGCCTTCCCCCCCTCCCTTTGTAAGCGTTCTCCATTCCATTATGATATTAATCGCCTGTAATTTGCATGCATTGAATCTAAAATCCACAGTTCAAATCCATAATTCATTGTAAATCATATGTTTTGCGGGTAAAGTATGAAGTAGTCATATGTGAAAATATTCTTGTATAAATTAGTATTAACCCTTTAATTGGCAATGTATCCTATAGGATACATCAATTGGTTCGAATTGTTTAGTAACACTAATGAAACATAAGAAAACGAACGAGTAGTAATAACTTAAATGTGTGTCAAATTACGCAATAAACCTAATAATATGTCAGGCGTGATTTTGTTTTCAGTACGGTCCTCCACATTTAAATAACTGGCACGATAAATGTTTGCCAATTAAAGGGTTAAGTTGTGATTATGACATAATATGAAAGCAATATAAAAACTCTCTGCCATCTTTAAAATGTAGTCTCTAATGTTTTTTATCTCCTTCAATGTTTTAGTAAAAAATCTGGGGAAAAAGTAGCTCTTTCTTTTAAGTTCAATTTTATATATAGTTTTAGGGCGGATAAGCATTTTGAATTTACATGTCATGTGCACAATGACCTTCATTTTTCTTCTAATCGACTCATATAAATAGGCCTAACTATATAGTACCTAACGGAACTTTTCTTAAACGAAACTCCGGAAAAATGAGTTGCATTTTCGAAATTTCCTCCCGGTCCAACATATACTTTCTATCTTATTTTCACTTCACAATAATGCTAGGAATAAGGGCGCCATTTTCACTTCCACCACCACCACCATCATCCATATCATTATCATCATCCTTCACCGGTGTGGAAAGCAATGGGAACCTCTCACACCTACAATTCCTTAGTAAAACTGCAAGCCTAGCATGAAAATGCTATGATTGCAGTTTAAGACCTGCCCTCGGGCAGAATTACTATGGAAAATAATGCTAGGAATAAGGGTGCCATTAAGAATTCATAATCTATTTACCACGTAACCGATCTCTATGTATAAGATAAAACCACAAATATGTAACAAATTAATACTAATTATTATTCTTTCCTTTCACAACTGGAAATTCTACCCATTGCCTAGCTCCCTTTATTTTGGATACGCGGTGTTCTATTGTACTAATTTTTAAGGTTTAATACATCTGTTAGTTTTACTATGAACACGATTTTGACAATTTAAAAGTTTGTAGATAATCCAAATACTGAATTACAACAGTTGGCTTAAGTTTAATGCTTGCAGTCATTCCAACGGATCAGGGCACAACGCGGACTTTTTACTCTTATCCATTTTGCAAACGTGCCAAAAAAATAAATCGTAATTGTGTACCTGAGAAATAAAAAATCGAGGTAAAAAATAGAAAACAGGGATTTATGAAGAACTTCCTAGTGACTTTGGAATTTCGTATGAGCCTAAAGGAAGGAAGTAATGTACTTCGAAAATTGCCTCTATAGACAACCTTTGCAGACGCGAAGAAGAAAGGTCACTGCGCTGGATCAGTCAGTAGTGGGCACATCGCCCGAGGTCGCGCTCTGTACTTGGCCTATTGCCAAATTAACTTTGCGGTTCAGGTTCAGGTACTGAAATAGGTGCCGAAAAAATAATCAAAATAGGCGATTAATATTATGAAGAATTTTACGGTACATCTTTTAGTAATGGTACTATATGTTTTCATCTGGGAGAAAAAAATCGTTTATATATAATATTTTTTTACAAAATTTTGAGTTGTAAAATCTTGCAAGACTCGCGACAGGCCTAAAAGACCCTTGTTCTACCAGCCGACTGTTGGCCTAACATCTACATGTGTTAATCACAGAGGTAGGCGATCATCCAGCCAGTGTAGAAGTGACATGTGGTCAGCGCATCGGGTCTCTCAGCCGTTATAGCTGGTTTTCTTAACCTGGAGCCGCTACTTACTGTAGCTACCCAAATGTCTCACGATGCTGGGTGGGCACTGGTCCCATGAGAAAATGTCTTCGGCCATGGGGACTGGAACCATACAAAGTCCCGTAGATCTGCGCCAAGGCATCTTGCCTTAACGACTCAGCTATGGCGCTGGACGACCCTAAAAGTCTAACCTTGTAGCTCTTTGATAGTTTGATATACATTTAATACTTTTTTCTAGAAAATAAGTTTTGAGCAGTTTTATTTTTTTCTCGGTAGATACGAGCCTTGATTACATCATTTTACATAGCAGTGTATAATACTGTGTTTATAGTGAATAATAATTATTCGAAAATTCAAGTTATCTAAACTCATGATGCGATAAGCCTAGACATCTGCTGGCATTCTCATCAACAGTGTCATAGAGATGGAAGATGATCCACCCAGTAAAGAGGCAAGGTCAGCAAGCATTTATCAGCTACAGCAGTTGAAAGTTATAACTAACTTTCTCTTTATAGCCGCTACTTACTGAAGCTACCCAAATTTCTCACCATGCTGTTCAGACATACTGCCAGAAATCCCATTAGAAAATTTGTTCTGCACTTATAGTAATTTATATAAACCTACATTTTGAAGTTAATGTTATAATTTGCGACGTTCTATGACAATCCAGCATTACATTTGATTGAATTATCTCAGCGAGCTCTTTGTCACGTAGATTTATCAGGAGATTTGTTACTTGTGATGAAAATAGGTAGTCCTATGCTATGTCTACAGTATTTCTGACACATCAATCAGTGGCCTGAATCAGCTTGTTAAAATCGCCATTTAAGTAAGCAAAAAAAAAAAAAATGGTTTTGCCTCAATTATACCTGTTAGAATGTTGATGAGATTATCAGGCCGTTAGATACATATAGATCTTTATTTTCAGCACCTAGAATTATTTTTTTTTTGCAAATGCCCCAGGTTGTCTTTCGACATTCCTGGCATGGCGTATTTGTAATCCACTTCTGAGGCTGGGGCGCCTGGAAGGCGGGGTTACGTTGCCCCGATGATATGATGGTGGTGCGCCAGGATAGTCCTTAATATAAGATGAATATGATGATGATTTCGGGGACCGTTTGGGCCTTAAAGTTTTCCTGACATTTGTCGTTCAGGTGAGGAAAAACCCCGATAAAAACCTCACTAGAAGAACTGTCCCGACCGGGATCAAACCCGGGCCCGCTGCGTGAAAAGGCAGCACGCTATCTCGAGACCACAGCGGTGGACACAGCTAGAATTTATTAGTTGATTAACATTAATGACAAAAAAATTACAAAATAATACAAAGCGCAGAAATGAACTTCCTTAGAAGAACAAAAGGCTGCACAAGATTGGATCGGATAAAGAATGAAGATATAAGGACAGAGTTTATATATATATATATATATATATATATATATATATATACATACATACATTGAATGTGGAAATTAAAGAATATAGAGAAATGGTTTACACATGTAGAAACAATGAATGTAACAAGATTACCAAGAGCAGCATTCAACTACAAGCAAAGAGGTTCAAGGAATGTAGGAAGGCCAGTGGAAAGATGGACAGAACAACTGTGAGGCGGAACAGGCAATTTTTGCCCAGCCCGTGAAGTGAAGAAGAAGAAGAAGAAGAAGATTAACATTTAAGAGAGTACGCATTGGATTAATATTATTTTTTCTTGACAATGAGTTTTGGAACAATAATGAAAATACAAGAGTTTCAAGGAACCGAACTAAGTATAGGCCTTTATTTTCTCTCTTCAGAATACCAATGTTTTTCCATCACATCTTTCCAGGATGTAAATAATTTTCAAAGATTTTTAGAACTGTTAAAATATCATCGAATTCTTTACGTAAATCATCGATGGAATGAATACTCGTTTCATGAAATATATAACATTTTAGTTATAATTATTTTGAAGACCATACTCATGTCGCATTATACTTGGAGTAAAGTTACATTTGAGGTAATTTCTGCAAAAATTGGTAAATTTTGTGCGTCTAAGATAATCCTGTATTAGGATACGAGAGACTTAAGTAGTAAAAAATATGTAATGCATAGACATAACATGATGAGAAATTTAGACGTGCCGAAGAAATTGTTAGGTTCTCGCCGGGAACGATACTAGCAGCGGTTTTCTCTATTCTGGTTATAGTAATGCCGTAACTGCTAGTTATTATTCTGGTGAATTTATTTTTATCTTTAAAATATTGTCTTACAGGACTTCGTGGAATCGGATAACGGTTTAAAATTGGCTAAATTCTTACATGACATTAGTTCCCTACAGTTTGATATTATCGCGTTGAGCAGATTATATTGGTAGCAGTGCATTGCGTAACAAAATTTGCATATTTCATCTGCTCCCATAGGAACTTAAAGCTTGAGTTAAATTACAGTAAGACAGGTGTGCCACACGTCCACGTGAAGGAACAGATGTGAGATTGAAACACAAGAATAGTAGGCTATTTTTAAAAAGACATGTTTATATTTATTGTGCTGTATTTTATTTTAAATGTCATTTTGTTAACTGGAATAGAGTAGGGATTAGAAATTAAGAAACTGCGCCATAAAGTTTGTGTACCTCATCTAGCATTGTCCTGGCGTTGGCCCTCTTTCAAAATACCTCGATGCAAACTAAGTAGAACTTTGTTTCCACCATGTCGGCATCTCTACGATTATTTTGTGTACTCTCACTAACGTAGAGCAACATTGTACTCACATTATAAATTTCGTCTTCGAAAAATTGGGTAGAAAATGCAAGTTGATGATTGATACACAAGAAATTCTTTTTTTCCTATATCTCACCTGATGACGCCAAAAAGAGCAGTATTACGTATTAAATCTAAAGCACAAGGAATAGACAATATAACAATAACTCTCCTGCAAAAAATAATAGACATTATTCTCCCAACAATAACCCACATTTTTAATGCCTCTATAATGACCGGGACTTATCCCAGACTCTGGAAAATGGCTCTAGTTCGTCCTACACCGAAATCAAACACTCCCACAACACTCGATGATTATAGACCAATTAGTATTCTTCCCAAAGCATTGGAACACATAATACACTCACAGTTAACAGACTACCTCACCACACACGACTTACTTGATGAACATCAGTCTGGTTTTAGAACAGGACATCACACAAGTACTGCACTACTTGACATTGAAGAGACATAAGAGACTCAATGGACAAAAGCAAACTCACCGCAATAGTCCTACTCGACTACAGCAAAGCCTTTGACACAGTAGATATAGACTTAATGCTAGCGAGACTAAAGACACTACATCTGTCGGAAAACTGCCTTGATTGGTTTGCATCTTACCTCACTAATCGTCAGCAATCAGTTTCTGTTAATAATCGCATTTCTTCCTGGCGCTTGGTGAGGAAAGGGGTACCTCAAGGCGGCGTCCTCGCTCCTCTTCTCTTCTCGATTTATATTAATGACGTGACCAAGAAACTACAAAACTGCAAGCATCATCTTTACGCCGACGACCTACAGATTTACACACACTTTAGGCCTGACGAAATTAATGAATATATTGACAAAGTAAACACTGACCTCAGGCATATATCTTTATGGTCCAGACAATATGGACTGAAACTAAATGTAAACAAAACGCAAGCAATAATTATCGGACATCCAAGGCTATTACATCTCATAAACAATGGCAATATGCCGGCTGTCATATTAGATAATGGACAAATTCCTTATACCGACGTCGTTAAAAACTTGGGATTTTACTTAGATTCTAATTTAAAATGGCATGAGCAAGTAAAACAAACATCTAAAAGGATCTTCTCCATAATGCATTCCCTAAAGCGACTTAAACATTTTCTTCCTACAACTCTTAAAAGAATTTTAATCCAAACTTTTGTGATGCCGTATTTTGACTACTGTGACGTTCTACTAACTGACATAAGTGACGGATTGTCGGACAAACTGCAGCGTGTCCATAATATGTGTATCAGATTCATATTTAATGTTCGAAAATACGATCACATTTCTCCATTATTCCACAAATTGTCATGGCTACATCTAAAAGAGAGAAGAAAATCGCACTGTCTAATTCTATTTAAGATCCTACATACCTCGATTCCCAATTATTTATCATCCCGTTTCCAGTATCTATCCTCAAACCATAACTTAAAACACAAGATCACAACATAGTCTCTTACTTAATATACCGCAACATAGGACGTCACATCACTCCATGTCATATACCATCTCCACTTCTCGCAACTGGAATTCCCTACCACAAGAAATAAGGGCTGCCGGACATTGGCATCTTTTAAAAGAAATCTAAATTTATATTTGCTTTAAACTCGACTTAATTATTATCCAGTGTAAGATATATATATATATTAATTGGTGTTTCCCGTATAATGTATCATATTTATATTATTATTATTATTATTATTATCGTATCATTATTGTTATTACCCTATAAAATGTTCTTTGTACATGACATTTACATTGCTACATTTATTGTATCTTTAACTGTTTATAATTAGTATAGTGTATATCTATATTTGTCGAATATTTATTTGTATTTGTGCTGGTTGAGTGGAAGAGAGGGCCTTATGGTCTTAACTCTGCCAGAATAAATAAAGTATTATTATTATTATTATTATTATTATTATTATTATTATTATTAAATGTCTGCCGCTTCGTCAGCACATGCATAACATTAATGAAGAATACTTTTGTACGAATTACCTTTAAGTTATTTCATAGTTACCATTATCTTCGAATATGCCTGTGCATAATTTGTTATAAACGAGATCGAACCGTGGCCAAGTGGTATGAAGACATTTCATGTCTTGACGCCGAGCTATGGATCACACATTGGATGAAGTCCTACGGTTTTGTCAGATGTATGGGACCGATCCGGTGCCCATTAGCATCCGTGAGAATAGGGTATCAGCATTAAGTAGCCTACGATGAATAAGATATCAGCGATAAGTAGCGGCTCCCGTTAAAAAAATATAATTTATAACGGCTGGGGACTTGACGTGCTTAGCACGTCGCCCAGATTCTGGCTGGATGATTGTCCATCTCCATGATTGACAAATTAATTTTGTGACCATTAGCCGGGGATATACCTAGAACCTTTTAGGCCTTTAGCCCAATGGAGAGAGGGAACGAAGACAGTTGCAAAGTGAGTTCATTGTGGCCGTAATTATCTCCGAAACGTAAAGTCGTATAATTAAAAGTTCGATATTAAAGCCTTATTTTAGTTTTAATTATATTTATTTAATTCCATTTGTTTTTATAGGGTTTCTTTTTATGTTCTTTCTGCCCGATAATATTCCAATTTCTTTCGTATCGTTTCGTCAACTCCATCATAATTAATTTATTTATTTATTCACTTAAAATATATTTCTTATACAGTTTACTCAAATAACCATGAAAGTTACTTAACTTTACAGTACAAATAAAAATGTTATTTTTGGATTCTTCTCCATAGCATAATTTTAAAGGAATTAATTAGGTTGTTATTAGTTTCAGTCTATGACTACTGTGTCATAAATGCTTTGGCGAAATACATGTTCAGGCACTTAAGCGCCGATTTAAAACACGAGTTATTCAGATAATTCTAGTTCTGTGTTACTTCTCCGAATGTAATTGAAGTTACGTGTAGCTCCAAAAATTTGGCATCGAGAGGCGAGATCATTACATTTTTACAAAGAACATTCTAAATGCCAGAATTTGAAGCATAGATTTGTATCCAATCTATATAATTGAAAAATGAATATAGTAATTATATTTCAACTTGCTTTGACTTGAGAACTCGATGCCGCTTTTAATTACACGTACCTTAACCTTTAAATGCGCCCATGGCGTTTTTTTTCGAATTATTTATTTATAAAAAGCAAAATTTGCAAGTATAAGTTTAGAAGTTTTCGCTCTCGTTGGTTATTACATCTCCTATGTTTCCTGTAGCTGATGCCTTCCGGAGAGAATTCGATTCACGTCGCTAGAACTAATTAAAATGTTTATTTTTCTGCTTCACAGAGATGAGCTTTTCAAATATCTACAAAGTAGGACGAATATCCGTTGTTTGGTTTTTTTACCTTACTATGGACGTGGAAAAACTGTTTTCTAATATCAGCCACTGCAATTATCATGGTTTGGGTTATGCGCTAGACGGATAGATAGCGTTGTCATAAATTTACACACCACTTCGGCAGATCATATTACATTCGTAATGTGCACTTGAATAATGTACAGAGTGCCATGACAAATGTTATTTGAAGAGTTAAGATCCTCTGTAGAATAATTAGTAATGGTAATAAACACTTTTTGTATTGTATTAGAGGATGAAGGAAGATTGTGGTCGACTAGATGAAATGCTTACTAAATCAGTATATAGGTTCTTCATGCTTTAAAATATCGATGGTAGCCTTAATGTAGAGAATTCATTGATAAATCATAGGAAGTGTAGTATTCAGGAGATCTCGGGACCCCATTTTTTTTTCTTCCCTTTTCCGCCTGACTTTGTTTTCTTGATTTTTGGACAGTTAATGCAAGTGCTGGGTTAGAATTTCGTTACCAGGATCCGTTTAATTACAGTTAAATCAGCGAATTTCTGTAAAAGCGCATGGAAATACGCAACTTGTCGGTTTCACCAATTTAAGATGCGGCAAGATCTCAGTTGTTAATGCATCTCCAAATAATAATAAAAAATTCACAACCGTAAGTGGATAAATAAAACACTTGTATTTGAAACTTACACGGCAATGCACGCCTAACGGAATTTTATTAAATCGGATCTGACATTAATTGAAGGGTCTAACTGCAAAACTCACTTTCTCCACTTTTTAAAATTTTAAGTAAACAGCAAAAAAAAACTCATACAAATGAAAACAACTATTAATTTGAACTTATTCTGTAATTTTCATGAAGAATGAGTCACAAATAAATGTCTCCTCACATGAAAAAAAAAATCTAGCTGTTAGATTGGTAGAAACATAGCATCATCAAATATTGGAGAATGTGAGTTTTGCAATGTAACGATTTAGGGAATGTTATTTTTTATGGCAGGAATATTAAGATTCAACACTTTAGATAAGGTAATACAACTACTAGGCAGGTGTGTCAGTGAAATAATTTTAATAATGTGTCAATGAAATCACTTTAATGTAAATACGAATGGTTGTTTCTGATCTCTGATAACAAATTATTTTTAAGTTTTCCATTAAGAAAAGCCGTGTCTCCACCATCGAGCATCTCTAATTGATGGCTCTTCACCCGAGCTATGATTCGGCATCGGAGTTTCCGCTGCAGAAGACTCTTACGCAGCACAGCCATGTCTAGAAGTTCCCACTCTTTATATGCTTTCAAGAGACCGTCTATTGTTCGAGGTTGCCTGTTTCCCAGTGCTCTTTTGAAGAGTCCAAAGACACAAAGTCCATCGCTGATGCATCAGGAGATTTCACTGGGATGTTGCTGAATGGAATAGTATGTATTCCAGTTTCCTACTCCATTTCTCTAGGAATGTCAGGGTTGAACCCGAGGTGTGACTGGAGGCCTTGTCTTGTGCACGCAGACTTGGTTTTTGTCTGTACCATAGAGAGCTGGGATTTCAGTCGGGTAAATTGGGGTGAGAACTTCTTCCTGGTGGTGCTGGGAGTTGATTTTGGCCTTTTTAGTTACTCTACGAATGGTCAGTTTTTCATTGTAGCAATATCCCGTGATGACCATAAATCCCTTGAGAAACTTTCTCTGCATTCGGCATACCACTTTTAAATTTTTTTCACCCCTTTCTCTATAGTAAATTGCCCGGGGTTTGTTGTAGTCTCCTAGATAAACATATGCTTCATCAAGTGTGACCAAAAATTTCCATTTTTCTCCTGCCAGGTGCGTGCTTTTCGTAGTTTCCTGATGTTGGTGGGGCATTCGGCAATGTGACGTGGCAACAATTTATGAACCCTGCTATTATGGCGCTTCTCCATGATTTTAAGGGTCGGTTTCACCAACAGAGGTAACTGTATTACGCCAGTTTTCCCCGTGTATAATGCATAGCTTAAACTGGCGAAATACAGTTACCTCTGTTGGTGAAACTGACCCTTAATCTTTGTTTATTATGGTGTTTACAGTTTTAAGGGATATTCCCAATCTGTTCGCAATCACCCTTTGTGTGGCAGGGTTACCACCGGAGATAAGGACCTTGACCTTTCTGATTATATCTGGGGTGCGGGTAGTAGCAGGTCGTGGATTTGCCCTTTTTTTTTCTTCCCCCCTTTGGAATTAATCCCAAGCGACCCTTCCCTTTTTATTAAGCACTGAGCTAATTCCACACTTTGACACCACAAAATTACGTTTTTGCAAGCGTCAATAATCGCGGAATAGCTATAATTAGCGTCGGAAAGGGCAGTAATGTATCCTTCCCAAAACGGGTCTATGTGCTTAGGCATTATGAGAGCAACACGCGTGTGAGTGTAACAGAAGGAGCACACTGACTGGTTTGATCACCTCGCACACTCTTGTCCTGATGACTCATACTCCGTCACAATCTACTTGGCAAATCGTTATCAGAGATAGGAAACAACCATCCGTAATAGCAATATCATAGATTGATACATAGAAGTGAAGTTTAACAGCCTTTTCTAAATGTGTAAAGCAGGCGGTTCTTCTACATGGCTGCAATCATACATTTCTATAGCTACTCCTACGTTAATTTCTGGTCCGTCGATAACATGTTTAAAGAAGTATAGATAATCTAGCATTCTCCAGTCTTCTCCATAATGTCTATTAAGAATGGAATTTACGTCTCCTTTTTTCTGTCGTTTTATATAATTACCTTTAGCGATGATTTCTGCCCTTAACTCCAAACCTTTACCATGCTTAGTGATGGTTCTGGCACTCTGGGATGGTTCGCTCTTTAGTCTGTATGTTGTTTCTCCTCGGGCAAGAACTGTGAGTATATTAGTAATTTTCTTTGTCAAGTATATATTTTTACAAGACTGTATACCGTAATGCCATGAACATGGCTTTTTTCACATTTTCTTCTACAGCTGTCTTCCAGTCTTTTAACAGTTGCAAATAACTTATCTCAATGCACTGGTTTGGGCTAATTATTATCTCATATCCTTTTATATGTTTATCGATGTTGCCAAAACACGGTCGGGTGGTATAAAACTGTGTCTCGTAATAGGAAAAACTAGTTGGACTTCAGTAATGTTGTTACATTCATTACGAAACCAATTGCTGAGCATGCCTATTAAATCGAATTTTTGTTTTGACCCCCACACCCATCGTTGATAAGTCTTTACAGGGAGTCATATCTATAGAGTTCAGGTAATCGAAGAAACAAGATACCATTTCATTAGAACCCTTTGAAAACTCATTCTCCGTCCATACGTAGGAAGTAATATTTTCCTTGGTCAATTTTGAGTTCCTTTTATATACAAAAACGGCATAAATAAAATTGATGGCTGTAATGCGTACACTGGTCTGGTATTTTTGGGAGGGGTTAGTTTTTTTGACAATCGTTGTAAGAAATGATCAAAGCTTTTTTTCCATTTGTCTGACTGGGGAAGACTTTTCCTTGGAATTTCATCGGCTAACTTATTCATTGAATTAACGGATATATCCATTATATCTCAATAAATTGAACGTCACTTTGTATTAAAAGAAAGCAACAGCAAATTAAACAAAATAATAAGCATGTGGATGCTTGTTATTTTGTTTAATTTGCTGTTATGATGATCAGGTGACCTAATGGAAGCCTGCTATTTGCTGAGAGGAGAATGTGGCAGCCAAATGAATGGTGGAGAATGTGAGTTTTGCAACCACGCTCAATTTTTCTTCCTTCATTTACTATAGGATAATGTGAGTTTATTTATATAATGAGTCTATTCACATGGAGATCAACATTTAGTGCAGAGATACAACAAAAAATGCACTTCGTCCAAAAGTGGAGAATGTGAGTTTTGCAATTAGACCCTTAAATTATTGTATGAATTGACACATCGTTATGGAAAGTAATTGTGTTAGGCCTAGGAATTCATTGTAAAAATGCAGGCTATTTCTTGTGATTTTCAATTGAATTGATTTTATTTACGTTGGACAGTCGACGTGGGCTGGCATCTGTGTGCTGCCGCATATCTGTTTGACGGTTGAATTGTTCCGATCCGATTGTCATGCCATAAAAGCGTCAATTCAGTACGTTTTAGTTATGATACCATAGCAAGTTTGAAACCCAACCCCCATCTTCCTGAATATGACACTTTGTCCTAGTTTTCATTTTCAAGGAATACTTAGACCATGTTTGAATTTTGAGGGAGCGAAAGCTTAGGTAGTCCTACTTATATTTATTGATACATATTTAAAGCAATGTTTTTAAAACACTGATAATATGAAGATAGCGCTGCGGCAAATTTTATCTAAAGCCTCAGGTGTAGAGTATATCAGCATTGATCTTAATTAAAAAAACATTGGACATTCTTACCAACTTAATGGTAGAATATAAGAATGGGGATTGCAAGTAAAATATAATAAAACTTTAATATATTCATCGAATACGCCAGAATAGCTAAAGTGATAATAGTTCAGAAATACGTAATATTTAAAATTTTAAATATTTGGGTTCAGTTACAGATAAAATGGGAAATCAACTGCAGAACTTGAAACAGTAACAATTTATGGTAGAGCAACCATTGGTATGCCGAATTCAATACTCTGGTATACACACACACGCACGCACTGACTCGCTCACTCACACACACACTGTAGGATATTACGCAGGGACAGCAAACTAATATTTCAGGCTTGTTATAAAGCATTTTATTACATGTATCCGAACATGGACAGTCGGCAGACAAAACTTATATATTATCCGAAAATTATAAACCATATTTCACCTAAAGGTTAGCAGTAAAATTGATTTTTGGAGGCGACCTACAAGATATTCAAGACGGAATAAAATCAAGAATAATATTATAATAGGAATTATGTAAGTCGAAATTAACCTATTTGAGAAAAATATACAATGAAGGCATTTGAAGTGGTATGAACACGTCATACGAATGAAAGAGGATAGAATTCCAAAGAAGTTCTTAAATGGGAGGCTAGAGGAAGAATGAGAGGAGGTAGACTGAGAGAACGTTGGATGGGTGGAGTAAGAAGTAGAAGCAGGGATCTTATGATGCATTAGGCAGAGATATGTGACGGCAAATCACTTTGGGTTGAAGAAGAACCACTTCCTAATAAAAATAAAAGATTAAGTTCATCATGAGTATGACCGGGTGGACTCGTGGTTACCATGCTTATGTATGATTTTGAGAGTTTCGAGCTTAACACCTGCCATAGTCGATGGCTTTAATTTTAAGAGTCTATAATCGTGATCATGGCTTGCTATAAATGAAAGTAAAGCCGTGGATCCATGGTCGTAGATTTACAACCTATAAAAGAAATAAGCTGCATCTGACAAAAAAGTCTGATTTAACGCCCAGATCTGTACTGCGACGCTAATGACTTTAATTAATGAGAGTCGTTAAATATGCCAAATTTATGATGAATTATTGAAAAAGTCTGGGTAGCAAAATATAAGCTGTAACATGTTTTAAAAGTTGCCGTTTAAATTCGACATAATACGGTAGCCTATATATATATCACAGTCCATCCTCTTCTACAGGAAAGAAAAATTGCTTTAAAACTTTCCATTACATACATTTTTAATAATAGTAATAATTATTTTTACACGCTTTATATTAGCTTGACCTGTATCTATCTATCTTATCTATGTAACGCGATTTTCACCCACTTAAAATCATTGGATCGACTTGAAACTTTTGTATACTTGTAAAGGACCCGTGACAATACAATGATTTCATTTTTTCCCCTAAAATCCTGGCCAGAATCATCAGAAAATAAAAAAGGTGTCTTTGTATCTATGTAACGGAATCTTTGAACACGATTTTCACCCACTTAGAAACATTGGATCGACTTAAAACTTTGTATACTTGTAAAGGACCCGTGACAATACAATATTTTCATATTTGTTTCTAAAATACTGACCATAATCGTCAGAAAATAAAAAAAGTGTCTTTGTATCTATTTAACGGAATCTTTGAACACGACTTTCACCCACTTAGAAACATTGGATCGACTTAAAACTTTGTACACTTGTAACGGACCCGTGACAATACAATAATTTCATATCTTGTTTCTAAAATCCTGGCCAGAATCATCAGGGGAAAAAATGAAAACTGGTATAATAGGTTGCAGACTTATCGACTTTTTAGTCAATCGTTGTAAGAGGCTCAGTTGGCAGAGCGGTGAACTCTGGTGGTATATAATTTCAGTAATCCATATTTCGCTGATTCAAATCCGGCTGGAAGGATTTTTTAGAAGAGTATTACTTTTAGCTCATACTACAATAGTATTGAATTTAAAGATATTTACATTTTTATCTTATTCTGTAAAATATTAAAACTAAAAAATAAATAATAGTTTTAAAAAACTAAAACAACACGCTTTATTAGAAAACCGAACTATAAAATTAACAATAATTTTAATTTCCAACACGCTTGGGATAAAATTAAAGTGGTCAACAAAAAAATCATCTCCAACGCATATAGAATAAAACTAGAGTTATCAACAAAAAGACAATCATTTTTTCCATCAAAAGCGTGGGGTGCTTTTTATGATTTTTAATTTTCTTCTTAGAGACTATACTTTTGCCAATATCTGTTTATTATCAAATACATATATTTTTTTATATAGAGCACTCCACGCTTTTGATGGTAAAATTATTTTATTTTTGTTGATAACTCTAGTTTTATTCTATATGTGTTGGAGATGATTTTTTTGTTGACCACTTTAATTTTATCCCAAGCGTGTTGGAAATTAAAATTATTGTTCTTTTTTAGTTCGGTTTTCTAATAAAGCGTGTTGTTTTAGTTTTTTAAAACTTATTTATTATTTTATTTGAACTGGTAGATTTAAGGCAGTATTTTACACTCGGCCAGTAAAACAAGAACAAAATTATATGCTCTCTCATACTAGTATTCCATACTAACATGAACATTTAGATAAAAAAAACATAATTATGTCAATGTCTCTTGTACAGTTTAAGAATTATGGAGTTTTTTATACTACAATCTCCATAATATACATATTGTGTAATAATGGAGATTTCAATATAAAATAGCTGGATTATTACTTACATTAATGTAATATGTGATGTTATTATGAAATGACTAATAGTAAATTATTTGCGGCAATTAAAATCCGAACCATAATTTCCTTTCGCTATTAAAAAACAAATGGAGCTAATCAGATAAACTGAAGCCGGTTTTTTAATCCGGGACCTCTCCAATAAGAATCCCAAACACTGCCAACTAGGGTCATTCACTTATTAATTTGGCTGAATTAGCATTACCTTGGAATACAGAAGTTACATTGGTACCATGGATGTTTCGTTCTCATGGATACGAGTATTTGGTTTGTGAATTTCAAAAGAAAACATCATTCGAATCATCCGCTCCACTTTAAGTCCACGTTCCTAATGTATTCGAACGGTATTTTATTGGAAGTGTATTAGCTAATCAATAATGTTTAATGACAAATCTTCCACTGCGTTGTAGAAGTAGCATCGTTGTCTCAAACCCTTTGACCCTCGGTCGGGATGATTTTCCCTAGTGAGACTTTTTGGATATTTTCCTCGCCTGTAGACTTAGCAGGAAACTTTGAGGGCCAGAGAGTTCCCTAATACCATCTAGCCAACAAAATCATCCATATCTTTCGCCACGTTAAAAATTACAAATACACTATAGGCACGCTGGTTAATGATACAACTAAATAGCCTATGTCGGGACATGACATCGATGTTAAAGTATCTATAATTAAGATGAAATAAAAAAAAAACTTACAAATACTCCTGTAGGAAAGTCTAGTACCCGAGACATGTTAAATGTACGCAGATTGTGAACAGAAGCTATGACAAGAATGAAATCCTGCGTCGCCCTTTTTCAGTAAGGGACATAAATTTAAATAAATAAAAATACTGTATATTTGTTTTTTTACAGTATATATATGTTTTAAAATATTTTTACCACAGCAATAAAACTGAACTGTATATTTCCAGATATGGGTTAATCAAAATTATCTTTTAAAGTTTGGATATACACCTGTTAGAAGCATGATGTAACTGTAAGTTGACTTACGTTCTACCATAGTCAGAAGCTTATGGTAATTTTGAAACACCATGTGTGTTCGTATGCGTATACTAAGAGGGAGGGAGAGGATAGATCTATAGTCAGCATTATATAGATATAAAATTTTCTCTGAAAAGATGCAAAATCTCCTTTACTTAATGGAATATTTATAAAAAGTAAGAATCAATCCCAGTGAAAGCAACCTAAAAATATATGTTAGTACTGGGGAGAGGATTAACATCATATGGTATTAAATAAGTCAATTATCGTTCCGCATCAATTCAAGAACCTCAAGTTAGAAAAGAGGGTGCTTTTCCATCCGCAAGTGATCTGGGGTTTAACTTAATCCAACTGTATTTTTATCCCTGCTTAAGGATTCAGTGTTTGTACGTCTGGAATTGGGAAACTATTGAAAATATTTTATTCATCATGGTGAATCTGACGGTTCTTTTTTATAAAATATACTATTATTTAAAATGTCCCAACATTCACGGCCGGATTAGATTTTTTGTTTTCCTCAGAAGACGGTTGTCACAGATTAGGGAGAGATTTGGATCACGTCCAACAGTTCATAATTATTATTTTTCAATTGTTTTTTAGACTTCTCCACTATTTAAGAATTAAATCAAATTTGTCTACAAGCACGGTACTGTTATTTGACATTACGGTAATAATAGTAACAAACTTATTTAAACGCAGCATTAGACTTCATCTTTCACTTTACCAATAGAGTAAGGTATACTCCACTATTTAAGAATTAAATCAAATTTGTCTACAAGCACGGTACTGTTATTTGACATTACGGTAATAATAGTAACAAACTTTTATTTAAACGCAGCATTAGACTTCATCTTTCACTTTACCAATAGAGTAAGGTATAAAAATGTATATGTGCACTATAATTGGCTCTCGAACTAATATGAAATACTACTGTCCCAAAATGCATTTAAATATAGTTTTAAATACTAGGTCAGTTATCAATATATTTATAAATAATTTGTAACTTATCAAATAATTCATGACAAAAACTAACATGTTATACCTTTCAGATCCCCCCCTCCGCTTTTAAGGGGATATTTCTGAATTACTGAAAATGCTAATCTTCATCTACTGAAAATATCGGCAATCATACAGGATGGTACAGAACTACAGACCTATCAACTTTGTAAGATTTTTCAGGGATTTTGTACAAAGTATTTTGATGTAGGGAACCCATAGAGTATGGACACTTATTACAGAATAAAATATAAATAAATATCCTCAACTCCTGTGTCCAACTCAGGGTTGGGTCGAGGAATCATATGAGATGAAGCCCCTATATTTATAGAGATCTGTGAACTACAAGGGTGCCGGCCGACCATTCCTGACGCACAGTCACAGGGGCGGATGAATGAAATGGTGGAATTAAATTTGTGGCATGGGAAAACGGGAGAAACCCCGAGAAAAACCTGCCGAAGTTCCGTTTCGTCCAGCACATGGAGTGACCGAGACTCGATCGCGGGACCCCAGCGGTGAGAGGCGAGAGTCTAACCGCTTGCGCCACGGAGCTGCCATTATTACAGAATAATGTGGGTTAATGTCTTAAGAAATGTGCATGTCCTTTGGGCCGTAATAAGATGGGTTCTGTTAGGTTATAAAGAAAAAGTTAAAAACATTTTACCCACACTGTAAACATCATAAACTGGTATAGCAAAACAAATATGAGTTTTGTCCATGATTTGATTCATCATGCATGTAATGTTTGTATTTAAGTCACAGGAGAATATGGGTTCCCCAATCAAACATGCAGCAATCATTCCTGAACAACCTGTATTGTATATTTTTGTTTCGCCCTATATACAAAATTCGGGAGTTTGTTCATGTCCACTGCAAACAGATTCAGTTGCTATGAAATATTGGCAACTTCGGTATTTTATATTGTGCAGATATAACACTTCCATATTGAAATATATTCTATATGCGGGCTTCTTCAAATAAAATATGTATTTTAATAGTATTGTATAGAATGTTTATCTTTTTTATTACATGTTTAAAATTTGTGTGTTCGTAATTAATTTAAAAGTTTAGTGTTTGTAATTGATTTATGTGTACTTTTATTGTTTTAAGAATATTTACTCAACACTAATTTATACTTTGCCACAGGAAGATAGATACTATTCAGTTTACTTTCAGTATAAAAGAATTCAAACGATTTTTTTTCTTCAATAAATTATGTATTTTTTACAAGATTTGACTGCCTCTGTTTGTACCTGTTATGATATGCCATTAGCATCCTAAGTTCAGGGATCAGATTACAGCCTCGCGAGGACAGCTGAATAGCTATTTGAATTGAGAATTATAAAATCTGGTTTAGAAAAGTGGAATTTAATTTTGGGAAAGTCACTTCAGTCGCGTCACTCTTGTACTGCAAAATGCTAACTAGTGATAACAATCACTTCAGCTCGGATTTGGATTTTAATAGCTGTTCTATCACTGTATATTATTATTATTATGCACCTATAATTCCCTAGTAAAGCTGCAAAGCATAGCATGAAAACGCCATGATTGCAGTGAAGACCTGCCCTCGGGCAGAATTACTGTGGATGGATTTTTATTATTCGCTTCGGCAATGTAATCAATCATTTTTTTGATGTAATCAAAACATTTATTTTGATAAAGACAGTTTTTTTTCAAACCCTTTGGGACTGAAGTTAAAAATGTATAATTTACGCCTATAAAACAAATGTCATCGGGGTTTTTGAGATTGTTCTCTATGCATATGCCTGAATACGAATACAAGGTATTTGTAATTCGATAAACGCACATAGGGATTTCGTCGAGTGAAGACGTCTTTTAGCTCGCTTCTCGGTAGCTAATTTTATAAACACAATTAATTCCAATTCAAATAACACACCCTTAAAATAAAAATTACAAGTTACATAAGTCCCAAAAATTTGCTCAATTTTTTCTTTTTCTCCAGCGAACTGTTAATTTTAATTGTGCAGGGAAATTGACAACAGGTTGAGAAAACCAGATATACGGACTGGGGGACCCGACATGCTTACCACAAATCACCCCTACTCTGGCAGGATGATCGTCTACCTATGTGATAACCTGCCATACCTAAGAAGTGCAGAAGGAAAAATTTAAATTTACTCTCATAAATAAACCGGCTAGTAGGCCAAGAGCCTTCTAGTCCTGCCGAATATTGGAGTTTCTAGTTTAGGGAAATAGGAAAAACTGATATTCCAGCAAAAATAAAGCCACGTAAACCTGCGCAACAATCCACATTACCTTCTTCGGAAACTTGATTGTACTTACGATAAATCTATCGATGTTTTCAAACCAAGTTGGCTCAAGCGTTTAAGCCGGGAGGTACTGGCTTCAAATTCCGTGCCGATTAACCTAAGTGAGCGAGTGAGGACACAGTTTTATCATATTCACCATTACGTAGTACAGGGTGGACCGCTCGAATGGACCTAATTTCAATTGCTTGTTACTGGCAAACGGTTGAAGATAGAAACTTAAAACAACGTTCATATTACAGAAAAACTCACCAAGTTTTGATATCCAGATCACCACATCTCTATATGAGCCCCAGCAGTCACTGTGACGATATCAAAGCGATGAACAATTTCTTGCCAAGTACGTTGGAGTATGTCTTCTGGAATGTTCTCAATAGCCTCTATGATGCGCTCACGAAGATCACGAAGGTCTTTGACTGGGGTGGTGTAAACTTTATCTTTGACATAGCCCCAGAGAAAGAAATCCAGTGGTGTTAAATCGGGAGATCTCGGGGGCACGCGATTGGTCCTCCCCTACCAATCCAACGGCCAGGGAAAATGTTGTCCAAAGTCGTACGAACTTCATTGGACCAGTGGGGAGGAGCACCATCTTGCTGGAAAACGATGTTAGGCTGCAGTTGTTCAATTTGTGGAAAGAAGAACTGCTCCAGCATGTCAAGATATGTGGTACCACGAACAGTTTTCTCGGCGAAGAAACGGTCCAATGACCTTATTATGTGACAAACTGCACCAAACATTCATCTTCGGACTATCACGAACATGCTCTTGAATAGCGTGAGGATTCTCCGATCCCCAGATCCGCACATTATGCCGGTTTACCTTGCCTGACAAATGGAAAGTGGCTTCGTCCGAGAAGAAAATCTTGGTCATGAAGTCAGGATCAGCGCCGAGACGGTCCAGCATCGTATTGGCGAATTCCACTCGTTTCGGCATGTCATTCGGCTCCAGACGTTGCACTAACTGCACTTATATGCGTGCAGTTTGAGGCGTTTGTGGACAATCCGTTGTAATGTCGATTTTGGTATTTGAAGTTCCCGCGAAGCTCTTCTTAATGACTTCCGGGGGCTTCGCTCAAATGCGGCTTGAACATTTGCTACCATTTCATCGGATGCTCTGCGACCACCACCATGCTTCTTCAACACAGATCCTGTAGCTAATAATGTATCACGCCACTTCTTTATGCTTCTAGCAGTTGGAGCATCACGGTTAAACACACGCCGGAACTCCCTTTGAACTCTAATGATTGATTTAAACTCCGCATACCACAAAACAGCTTGCGCTTTCATCTGCGGAGTCGCCATTTTCACAAACAATTAAATCTAAGAACGAGAAACGTATCTTTGTGCCATCTACCGTCAGGATTCGAAACTTGGTGAGTTTTTCTGTACTATGAACGTTGTTTTAAGTTTCTATCTTCAACCGTTTGCCAGTAACAAGCAATTGAAATTAGGTCCATTCGAGCGGTCCACTCTGTATAATAGAAAAGTTGACATTATAGTGTAAGTCGTTAGAAGTTAAAGCGTCTATAGAAATAAGGTTAAGAAGTAAAAGTTTCCGAAGAAGGCAGTGGTCATACACTGGTGTTATCTTTCAATGATTAGCGCAACTTTTTTCTTTTATTTATATAAACTATTTAAGAGTATTTTTGCTGAGATTATTTTTACTGTTTTTCCACTCACTTTTTACAAAGTTGGACTTTGAATTAAGTTACTGTTTACAAAAAAAAATTGTTTCTCGTCAAAGAAATCCCCTTTTGCTTGTATTATAGCTTTAGCCACCTGGGGCGTATGACTGATGAGATTTTTTTAAAAAAATGACTCCAACCTTTCTTCAATATGCTTCTTGACTTTTGCTGAAAACTTGGTCTAACCTTGCACACTGCTGTCTAGTGTATCTGCTAATAATTCAGCAGAATTGAGATTAGTTGGTTTGGGGTGGCTATTTAATTCATTATGATCACTTCCTCTAATAATTGCTCATTCAACACTTAAATAATTAATATATCCGTGAAAAAATAATTTTAAATTTATTAGCTAATAATTCAGCGGAATTGAGATTAGTTGGTTTGGGGTGGCTATTTCATTCATTACGATCACTTCCTCTAATGATTGCTCATTCAACACTTAAATAATTAATATATCTGTGAAAAAATAATTTTAAATGTATCATTATTGAACACGTCTACTTGTAATAATAATTGTTCGGAAACTCTTCTATACAGTCAAGTGACGGTTTATTTTTCGTTTTTTTCCCTCACTCCTAAGGCAAATTTCAGGAAACTTGAAGGCCCAAATGGTCCCCGAACACCATCTGGTCACCATTATCATCACTACCATACTCGCCTCGTTTAGATTAAATTTAGGATTAAGATCTCTCCCGGGCATATCAATACCATCATCACCTTTCATATACATATTATCGGGACAGCGCCTTCAAGGCGTTCAAACCTCAGAAGTGGGTTACAACTTCACAAATGCCAGGAGAGAATATAGAAATGTCGTAATGACAAATTGGTGGCATTGATAAAAATATTTGTTATATTCACATTTGGTATATACAATAATAATAATAATAATAATAATGCTTTATTTAGGTGGCAAGCAGGCCATAAGACTTATTCTTCCACTCAACCAGTAAAATTATTACAAAATAGTAAAATTATACAAAAATGATATACTTATTACAATTTTAAAATATAAAAATATAGACTATACAAAATACAATGGGGATGTGGTCTAATATTAGTTAATACTAACAAAACGTGGAATAAAATTAAATTAAAATAATATAAAAAATTAAGTAAGTAAAGCTTGATACAGGAATATTTATAGGTATCTACAATATGCTGAATATATTTGTTATACAGTTAATTATATCAATTTATTTGGATTTAAATAATGATAATGATTGACAATATGTGACATAACTGGAAAGTGAGTTTCATGTTCTAGTCATAGATGTCGTATACGTGAAAATATTTATCGTTTTTCTATTATATCTCTTATTTTTCCATTCATTTAATCGTTTATATTTAAATTCATGAACCACTATTAAAAATCTAATTGTTAAGGAACAATGTTTGTGGTACTTCATAAAATAAACACTATTAAAGGGAATATAAAATTGAAGAAGCACGTATCCGGGATTCGAACCCACAGCGCATGTGGGTGTAGGGTAGTTGGGATGCTGAGTGTTCTCTACAGATCAATATGACGTGACTTGACTACATCAGTCTCCCCCCCCCCTCTACTTCCGATTTCACTCCGCATACAGCAATATATGTGCTAGTTGTCACTGGCTGTTTTAAAGTCCAAATTCACTCCCACATTAAAGAATTTAATTCCAGGCTTAGGGAAATTAGTTTGTCAAACAAAAACGAGTGCGAAGTATATTTTGAAACTGCCGGGATTCAGAATCCCGTATTGAATTTTCACGAGGTTAGTAATTTCAATTTATTTTCTTGTGCACTGAAGGTTCAAGCTTTCACAGAAACCTTGTATTGCTGAAATTACATTTTACAAACATAAAACAACATAAGCATGCGTATTTCATTCATTCTGTTTTCGTATTATAATTTTAATTCAAATTTATTTTATAGTGATACTATTGCAGTTGGAAGCATCATGAAGTTATAGGTGTATAAAATGAACGAAAGTAATTAAATTAAGGTTATATTTAAGAAAAAAATAGCAAACGTATACATAAAACAAATTTAACTATTTTGGAATTGCTCCATTGTTCTTTCTCAAAAATGCCGATTTTATATTAAATATTATTTATTATTATTATTATTATTATTATTATTATTATTATTATTAAATTTGGACTTGCTGTTTTGTTTTGATGAAACCTGGATCAGTCGTCTAGCCTCAAATGGTATGTTTATTCACCATTATTCATTACTTTCAACAGTTTTTTTTAAGGACTGCATTTGTCCACTTCCTTTGGCTGATGACGTCTCTTGTCAGATTTGATAGTGAAGTCTCATATTTTTGTAATGTCCTGGTATGCCTATATTTGAGGCAAAACTTTAAAATGAAAGAGGTGTATGAATATGTAAGAAACGTTTTTTCTTTCCTTGCCAAATTCAGACTTCTAGCGCTCGCGATAATTCTAACTTTTCCGAGTCCGTCATTTATGTAAGCCATCAATAGAATTTTTTACTAAGTAAGAGTTTAATTACATGCGGTTTTTGTGACAAACTTTGAGGTGTGACAGGTGGTGTCAAATCAACTTTTATTTATAAACCTGTATTTTTAGAAATAATTTAACACATCGTCATTTAATTTGTATTGTTTTTAAAACAATATGGTGTAAGGAAGTAATAACTACTATTTTTCTTGCGGTGACTTATTTCCTCTTCCTATTATTCGTAATTTACATACTAAATGCAAACGTGTTATGTTTGGGATCTGGGTCTTCGTTATTTTGATAGATCAGAAAAAAAAGTCTTTGTATCCCCATCCCGTTCTCCAGACCCCACCAGGGATATATATATAGGGGAACGTGGGGCAGGATGGGGTATCTAATGTTTGATCCAATGTATTTTACATTATAAATGAGTAAAATTTTGTTCTCTGATATGGATATGTTCATTGGTATTTAATAAAGAGAAAAACATAATCACATTACAAATTAATAAAAAATTCGGGGATATACATCCAATAAAACTAGAGCAAAACATTTGCCGCGTTGTACCCCATGGATGGGGCAGAATGGGGTACTAATTTTTTATTTGTATTTTGCATTACTAATTAATAATATTTATTAGTAAACTTATAAACTATAGCACAATGATTCATTTTTCACAAAATACACAAACATGAGTGGCATCGTCATCATCACTATCGACTCGAGCACAAGAGTTGTGAGCCCACTGAAGACAAGAAGGACATCTAACCCAGCCTCCTTCTGAATAGTCATGACAATAGAGACAATCATCTTCCTCAACGTCATTTTGTGTGCTTTAAATCTACGACACTTGAATTTGCTGAAGAAGTCATTCAGATTTTTTACGTCCAAAAAAAAGTCGTTGGTTACAATAGGTTTTGAACCCGCGAACAGATACGAACATAACCTAATGCACCAAGAACGACTGAGTTTTATATTGGAATGTCACAGAATGTGCCTTTATAAGGAAAATTCTAATTTGGACCACATTTCGCACGTCGAAGTTTGTCACAAACCACTTATGAATACTATATTTCCTTGACATATATAGATGAAAAACTGCCGCGTTCTTACTTCGTTTTAAAATGCAATTACTGCGGTTTTCTCCGCAACGTGAGTTCTTTCCCCCCCCCCCTAATATAATGTAATTGGTATCAGATGCGATTCATAGTGCACTGATCAAATTTCATTCCCGTCTACAAACACAAGCTACAAAAGTTTGTGAAACAGCCACCTTGAATAGCATTAGGGCGCTAGACACGGTGAAGAGGGAGAGAGAGTGAAAGAAGGATGAAAATAACTGTGTTCGTATCCTGCTCCATATCTCACAGCTGACATGTTTTAACAATTGTTTTCATATCGTATCATTCTCCATTTCCTTTTCAAAGAGGTGAGTCAGTGATCAAGTCAATGAAACGTCGCATACTCTGCTATTTCAATTAATGTGTTTTATGTGGTAAAACTCATCCAGATAAAAAAGTCATCGCACCTACTTATAGTTACTAAGGTTCTCCCAGTTTAACTTTGCTTCCTAGGTTTGAAACACGAGAAACATTTTACTACTGGCCACATTGTTATTTAAAAAAAAATGTTCTGATATTCTTTGTAGGTCAATAAAAATGTTCTGATATTCTTTGTAGGTCAATATTAGCGACAAAATTAAGTCGTGAAAAAACGAACAAATGTTGTCCATAGACCTCTTTTCAGACTAGAGTTTATATTCGGTTCCTTACAATTACAACACGAAACGTCCGAAAGAAACAATTCTCAGAATTTTTACGTTCTTGAAAATAATCGTCGCCTGTTAAATTTGAACTCGCGAACCTGGAACCGCAGGCATAGTAACATAGTTCATTAGTACCGTGGAACCTAAAATTCATTAAGCTGAATTATTTATATAAAATACTGAAATGTATATTATAATCTCGATAAATTATACAAGTTATTTGTGAAATTCTAGTTGATATTGGTTAAATTAAAGATAACTATATGTCGAATATAATATATTTTATAAAACTTCAAATATCTGAATATATGTGTGTAATCAGTTAATGACAGTTTCTAAGAGAAAGGATGGAACTATGAAATATTAAAAATACTAAAGTAAAAATTTAACAATTAAAATAGTCCACCGCTATGGTCTCGATAGCGTGCTGCCTTGTCACGCAGCGGGCCCGGTTCGATCCCCGGTCGGGATAAGTTTCCTGGGTGAGGTTTTTTTTCGGGTTTTTTCCTCCCCTGTAAGGTCCTCGAACACCATCTGGCAATCATTATCATCAATATCATGTTCGCCTAATTAGATTAATCTTAGCTTAAGGCCTCTCCAGGCGTATCATTACCATCATCAACTCTCATCGGGTCAGCGTAACCCCGCCTTCCAGGCGCCCCAACCTCAGAAGTGGGTTACAAGTACGCAATGCCAGGAGAGATCACCAGAAATGTCGAAACGACAACCTGCGGCATTGGGGGAAAAAAAATCAAAATAGAACCGTAAACATTCTAATGAATAAAACTACCTATAAAATCTTACTCGCTCACTGGCACTATGGAACCCGTAGGTTCATGGCCGCGCGGACATATGCTCTCCATACATCCCTATCCTGGGCTAATGCTTTCCAATCATTTCCTGTACAATCTACTTCCCTCAAATCATAATTAATGTTATTCTCCCACCTCATTCTTGGTCTACCAACTGGGCGTTTTCCCTCTGGCTTTCCTACAAGAAGCTTCCATGCACGTCTTTCGCAACATGTCCTGCCCATCGCAGTCTACGAGACTTAACTGTCATTATATCTGGCTTCCTATAAAGACCATGTAGTTCATTGTTATGAAGTCTTCTCCATTCACCTGTCTGTTCATCTCTCTTTGGTCCAAAAATTTTCCTAAGTACTTTATTCTCAAATACTTGTAATTTCCTTTCCTCCCTTAAAGTAAGAGTCCATGTTTCGCACCCATATAATATAACTGGTAGAATAATAGTTTTATATATATTCAGTTTAACGTTTTTTGAAAGGAGTTGGGACATCAAAAGTCTCTGGAATGCATATTAGCACGCATTTCCAGAATTGAGCCTATGTTTAATTTCTTTGTGCATCTCATTCCTATTTGTGATTATTGTTCCTAGATATTTGTATTCAGCCACTTCCTCAAAATTTCCCTCATTTGTCATTAGTTGTCCATTTCAATTATATAATGCATTTCTACGTGTGACCATATATTTAGTTTTATTGATATTTACTTCCAGTCCTAATTCCTTAGTGTTACTCAATAGTGTGTCCGTTGTCCTTTAGTATCTCCTCACTATCGGCCAATAGTACATCATCAGCATAAACTAACAGCCTATTAATACCATTGAGTTGTAGGCCTTCCTTATCCTCTAAAGATTTGATGGCGTGCTCTAATACAAAATTAAATAGTAGAGGAGATAGTGCATCTCCTTGCTTCAACCCATTCTGGATTTCAAAAGTGTCCGAAAACTGTTTGCCTACACGCACCCTACACATTTGTATAAGTCTAACTAACTTTTTAGGAATTCCGAACTCCAGCAGGATACTATATAACTTCTCCCCTCTTAATTCAATCATACGCTTTTTGGAGTTCTACATATAGTTGATGTACAGTACCATTATATTCCCATTTATTTTCTAAAATTTGTCTTATACTAAAAATCTGATCTGTTGTAGACCTGTTTCTTTTAAATGCACATTGATGATCTCCTAGAATGTCATCAATATAGGGAGTAAGTCTGCTTACTAATATATTTGTTAGAATTTTGTACGAAGTTGAAAGTAATGAGATGCCCCTGTAGTTGTTGCAATCTGTTTTATCTCCTTTCTTATAAATTGGTACGATAATTGATTCTTTCCATTCATCTGGAAGAGCTTCTTTTTCCCAAAGCATACTAAGCAACCGGCGTATCTTGTCCATCAATTTTTCTCCCCCTGATTTTATCAGTTCTGCTGGGATCTCATCTGCACCTGATGCTTTATACATCTTCAGTTTTTCTATCGCCATTTCAACCTCTAATGCACTTGCTTCTGCGACTAGCATATCTGCTGTCTGTAAATTATCCTCAATGTCCTGTTTTGTATCTACATTTAATAGCTGATTAAAGTAACTTTTCCATCTATTTCATATACTCCTGGAATCTGCAATCATATCCCCATTTTCATTCCGAATTATGTTTGTTGTAGCCTGAAACCCATATATTATATGATATTCTAATGCTCCTATTTTTTGCATTCATTTCAAGATCATTAATCTTCTCTCTCAGATATTCCCTATTTTTCCTATTAGTAGTCTGGTGGTTTCCCGTCTAATACTACCCATAGGTCTAATAATAATAAAATTATATCTGCTAGTTTATGCTGATTTATTTTATATGATAGCGAGGAGATACTAAGAGCCATTATACTACACACCCTATTGTGTAACACTAAGAAATTGGGACTGGAAGTAAACATCAATAACACTAAATATGTGATCACACATAGAAATGCATTATATAATGGAAAGATCACACATAGAAAAGCATTATATAATGGAAATCAACAATTAAAATAACACGAGGGAAATTTTGAAGAAGTGGCTGAATTCAAATACATAGGAACAATAATTACAAAGAAGAATGTGGTGCACAATTATATTAAATTCTGGAAATGCCTGCTATTATGTATTGCAGGAACTCGTCTCAACTTCTCAAAAGAAAAAAAAACTGAAAATATATGAACCTGTTATTCTCAGAGTTATATGGATGCGAACTTGGACTCATATTTTAAAGGGAAGAAAATATTTTGAGTATTTGAGAATAAAGTTCTTACGAAACATTTTGGTCCAAAGAGAGGCGAACAGATAGGCGAATGAAGAAGACTACATAACAGTGAGCTACACTACCTTTAAGAAAAATCAGATCTAAGAATGATGTCTCGTCGATATCGATGAGCAAGGCACGAAACGGGAATGAAAGAGGGGCAAGTAAGTTCCTTGTATGAAAACCTGAGGGAGAGCACCCAATAGGAGGCCAATAATGAGGTGGGGGTATAAAATTAACAATGATTTGAGGAATGTGGATTATACAGGGAATAATTGGAAATCATTTGCTCAGGGTTGGGATATATGGAGACCTTATGTCCGGACGGCATGAACTACGGATTCGATAGTGCCAGTGAGTTATATAATTACGGAGGGTTGTTTCCGATCTCTGATAACGATTTACCAAGTAGATTGTGACGTTGCAGTGTGAGTCATCAGGACGGGAGTGTGCGAGGTGATCAAACCAGTCAGTGTTCTGCTTCTGTTACACTCGCACGCGTGTTGCTCTCATAATGCCTAATCAGATAGACCCGTTTTGGGAAGGGTACATTACTGCCCTTTCCGACGCTAATTATAGCTATTCCGCGATTATTGTAGCTTGCAAAAACGTAATTTTGTGGTGTCAAAGTGTGGAATTAGCTCAGTGCTTAATAAAAAGGGAAAGGGTCGCTAGGGATTAATTCCAAAAGGGGAAAAAAAACGGGCAAATCCACGACCTTCTACTAGCAGCGCACCCCAGATGTAACCAGAAAGGTCAAGGTCCTCTGGTAGTAACCCTGCCACACAAAGGGTGATTGCGAACAGATTGGGAACATCCCTTAAAACTGTAAACAGCATAATAAACAAAGATTTAAACGTGGAGAAGAACCACAAAAGCAGGGTTCATAAATTGTTGCCACGTCACATTGCCGAATGCCGCACCAACAGCAGGAAATTATGAAAAGCACCTGGCAGGAGAAAAATGGAAATTTTTGGTCACACTTGATGAAGCATTTGTTTATCTAGGAGACTGCAACAAACCCCGGGCAATTTACTATAGAGAAAGGGGCGAAAAAAAAATCAAAAGTGGTATGCCGAATGAAGAGAAAGTTTCTACAAGGTATTTGTGGTCATCGCGGGATATTACTACAATGAAAAACTGACCATTCGTAGAGTAGCTAAAAAGGCCAAAATCAACTCCCAGCACTACCAGGAAGAAGTTCTCACCCCAATTTATCCGACTGAAATCCCAGCTCTCTATGGTACAGACAAAAACGAAGTCTGGATGCACCAAGACAAGGCCTCTAGTCACACCTCGGGTTCAACCCTGACATTCCTGGAGAAATGGAGCAGGAAACAGGAATACATGCTATTCCATTCAGCAACATCCCAGTGAAGTATCCTGATGCATCACCGATGGACTTTGTGTCTTTGGACTCTTCAAAAGGGCACTGGGAAACAGGCATCCTCGATCAAAAGACGGCCTCTGGAAAGCATATAAAGAGGAGTGGGGAGTTGTAGACATGGCTGTGCTGCGCAAGAGTCTTCTGCAGCGGAAACTCCGATGCCGAACCATAGCTTGGGTGTAGAGCCATCAATTAGAGCATGCTCGATGGTGGAGACACGGCTTTTCTTAAGGTAAAACTTAAAAATCATTTGTTATCAGATATTAGAAACAACCCTCCGTAAATGGCCGCACGTTGACTCTTCGGTTCTGAAAGAAATTTAATGTATTATCTTCCTTTACCAGGATTGTGAATTGTAGGAATACGTTGGGACAAAACATTCCAACTATTATTTCGACTTCGTATTTTTTTTCTTTTAAGAATACGAGTAACGAAAAAACAAACTATGGCAGGTACATGCCAGTATTTGTGTTACTATCGTGAACAAATTTCGTCCGATAGTTTATATTTCTTCCCGAAAACGTCGCAATTAAAGGCACTTTCGATAACAATGTTGCATTTAAAGTAGAAAACTTCAAAAATAATTAAATTACTTTTTTAAACTAAACAAATGTGTAGTAAAACTGGGAATATGTTTAGGATTTTTTTGTGGCGACATAATCGTGCACTTGTATAATACCGGAGAACGTTAATTCTGTCTTAAACAAGATATTTGTGTTCACAAATTAATCCATTACAAGTATTCTCAGTAATACAAAAATAAAAAAAAGGTTATAATTAGATAATCTACATACATGTCCTAGTCTCACCTCGCTATAAAATGTTCATGATTAAAGTTCTTAACATTCCCATGTGTAACTTTATTCGGCCCATTGTGATTTCATTTGTAACATAGTATTGAATATAATAATGCGCGTACTTCTAAACACTAGTTCACTGTTCAATCCTGCTCATGATTTTTTTTTTCGAGACAGTAAAATTATAACTTGCTTTGTTTCGTTGGGGAAAGTTAATAGCCGTAACTCCCCGTGACACGTGGCATGCATGACTTAAAACAAATGTCGAGTTATAGGGCCACATTTCTCAGTCGACCACTCATATTGATCGTGGTTTTCTTTAGTCATAAAGGCAAACGCTTGTTAGGGATTTCATCACCTGGATTGATTTCATAATAATCACTATTTCATATATGTAATTTAAATTGCAAAAAACTAGTGAACATCATTTGACAAATACAACAGCAGATGCACAGAGGTTATCGATCACATTAAAATATCTTAAGACGTGACTTACGCATTGAAGCGTCTATAAATAAGAATGAAGTAATCATTAACAACATCGTTTAGTCTCCTATTGCTTGTTCCGACCTCAAAGTACGTCGAATTGACTAGTATTATTTTTTCTTTAATATTGGATATTTTAACTCTTCTGGTATCTTCATTTTTCTTTCTATCTGTTCTTGATACCGTGCCATCGATCGCAATAATCCCATCTTTTCAGTCTCTATTTGGCTGGATTATTTTTTTATCAAAGTCCAGCATTCACATCCATATAGGAAAGATGAGACTTAAAAAAGTTGTTTTATCTAATAAAGTTGTTTTAACTATTTCTCAAATATTTTTATACATCTTATTTTTTTATGTTTACAATTTTACTTCCTAGGTAATTAAACTTTTATATGTTCTATATTGTTAACATTTTAATTACTTTTGTTCTTATTTTTTTCTTTAAATCTTAATATTTTAGCTTTAGAGATGATAGATATGGATAGATTATTATTTTGCAATTTTATTTAACTGAAAAAATAAATTGCTGTAGAGTTTTCTCATGCTGAAGTAAAAATACCACTAAAGAAATAAAGTCAGCTGACTTCTGCAAGAGTAGAGCATTTTATATAACATATATGCAATCTTCTGATAAAATTAAACAAAGATTCTACATTCGATATATTATGACGTTAAGAAATGCGTGTAAATAAACAGAAAAACCTGACGTGCAATGCATAACTGTGGCACGATAACTCATTGACCTTTTCAAAGGAACTGTTTGAATTTAGTGTCGCCATCTATTTCGTCCATCCATGGAAGGTCTTTGTCTTCGTCTTCCCCTGCTCCTCTCGGATTGTATTGTATATTTGTACAAATCTTATTCTATAAACCTATCGTCTCACCTAAGATGTCCTGCACATCTCAGTCTGTTCAGGCTATTTAATGACATATATGGTAATAAAAACGGCGTTTATACCCGTATACGTATTTTGCATTTGACCATATAATCTTAATGTTTTGAAGAATGTTCATTGAATTTGCTAAAAGACCATGTTTAACCCTCAAGCTTTAAGGCAGGCGATGGTCTTGTCCAATACGAATTTACCGCAATAGCACGAAACACTGTAGTGACAAAATTTCCAGTTGTAATATTACAACTCGCAGCTTCAGGATTAATCTTGTAGAAAAATGTAAGATGAAAATCCAGAAAATAACTAACTCATTAAATAAATGTGAAATGATTACCCGTCAAATGAAGTTACTGTAAGCACACTTTTATTGGCAAATTAAGCGTTATTTGTAAAAGTAGTGATACAGATCCACAATGTTTAAGCAGAATTGGGGCACTCGACATGGAATTTGAAACTATACTCGGCTCACCTTGTCACAGGTTGATGAGTGGCGCTAGTTTCTGAGGGAGGGGACGTTCGCTGCATGCGATCCATACAGATACAATGGCGTCGCTATGACTACCATCTGACAGTGTTGAACAAGAACAAAAGAATCGTTCTACATGTTTATTGATCGTATTGTGGACTATTTTAATGATTTCACACGTAAATGCACAAAATTTGTCCTAATTTTTATCCATTCAAGATTTTGTGCTATTGTTAAGGTTTTTTGAAATTCCATATTTTATATTGAATTATGACAAAAGTAATATATTTAAATTATTACATCTTAATGTCACATCTTTCATCCATTATACATTGAAACAAATGTAATTGAACCCATTTAAAGGAAATGTTCAGGGTATCCGTACCCTGAGACACAAAGTTTATCTTAGGTGGTGTTCAATATACGAGGGTCATACTGAAAGTCATGAGCAACATTTTTTTAAACAATCATAATATTTATTTTATACAAACCAAGTACACCATGTTAATCCATGTTGAATTTCGTGAAGGTTGTATTTTATCGGCCAAGATAGTTCTTTTATCCGATTGTCGCTGCAGCAAAGGAAGGATGAAGAATTTGATAGTCTGTGCGTGTACATTACATCTACAAAACTACTGAACCGATTTTGACAATTGAGTTGTCTCAATCGTTTCGTATCAACTATAAGTAATATGCAATATCTAACACCGAAGTCTTTAGAATTCTATTTATTATATAAAATGTATTTATTTTTATTACTTTTGATACCATACACCTGTCACATACTGGCCACTGCCGAAATTCCATGAAATAATTTCTTCTCCCATCAAAGAATGTTACTTTAGACAATTTGGCTATGGCATGAGACATTTAACTAATGGAAATATATAAACTACCTCATTGATCCTATAGATGATTTAAAAGTTACTTGCAAAGGAACGGGTATTCTGTTCAGCATTTCATATTAAAAACCAGGCATTCCATCGTTATCATAAAGACAGTATGTTTTCAACTTCGTTTTATAGCCGTTATAGTCCTTTTGCATCATTTTATTATCGTTTTAAATCTGCTCATGTACTCTTGGCGTATTTGTGGATCTTTAGGAAGTCAGTAATTTGGGTTGCTACAATATGTAGTAAATTTTAGTGTTTGTATATTACATTGAATTCCTTAATTGATTGTTCTACCTTAAGTGCAAATATGGGTCTTTATTGATTACATAGTATTCGTACTTAACTCAAAAAATATATAGTTGATAATGTATGTACGCTTTTAATGCATTTGGGGATTTAATCACAGAACTTTTTTCATTTTTTCAACAAAAGCAGAGTATTATTTAAATCTCAACCTTTTTTTTTTCTTCACATTATTTGTGTGTAAGCATATTTGTAATGTTACCAATCTGTGTGTAGTGGATAGTTTATGCATTTAGATGCGCCTGCGTATTCTCGACTAGCCTATCCGCTGCACATTAGAGTTGGAGAAGTTGCCGCTTCTGCGCGGCGAATTCATTTATGCAAATAAATTATAAAAGATAGGGATATATTTTGTAGTTTTTCAAAAGTTTATATTACAGAAACTTTCTTTTAGCATAGTGTATTGTTCACATTTCTTAAAAATCAAAATTATAGACTACGAATTTCCCAAAAAACCTTACACATATTCATGTAATAGTCGTCTTTCCAAACAATCTGATTTTATATGAATTATTCAGTATGATTAGCTCTACAGAAAAGTTACTAATAACCCAAATTATTTCGAAATTTTGCTTTTATGCAAGTATCATACACGTCTCCTTGCAGTCCTAAAAATGATTGGATTTTAATTTTTTCTTTGTTATATGTTTTGTAATTAATCTTCCGATCAAGGTATATTTTCAATCTGTTCAAACTCAGAATTAAAATGTTTCTGCGATAATTCATGAATAATATTGATTGTACCATTCTTATTTAACGGTACGTTGTAGAATTTCGATATTTCTAAAGAACCAGATAGTTTAATCAGCGAATACATAATCCGTCTGTTCCTAGGAAACATTAGCACCCAAGTAGGCTACTTTATTGTGTAGTAAATCAGTATTTGATTATTTTTATGTAATAAAATAAATTTTAGTTCAAAATTATATTTTCTGTGACTTAATTATTTTACTTCATAGTATTATTTGCATACAAAAATAACGTTCAGCAAACATGCATACGGTTATTTTTATGTGGATATCATAGAAATAATATCGGGTCTGCGTGGTGTAAATCGTCTTGTAGGTGAAAGAGAAGTACAGAATGGTGATCAGAAATGATCTTTGTTCAGAAGGAAGTAATTACCTCACTGAAATGGTATTTATCATTGTTCTTTTCTTCTCTTTCTCTTGTCGATTCTTACTGCTTCTAAGACGACTTGACTACTCATTTCATTGTTATCATAGTATGATGGCTGGCCGATCCCATACCGCTCAGAAAATTTCAAAATTAATCATTTTATGGAAAGTTAAATATTGTCTGTTTTTATGATGGCATTAATTACAACAGCAGGGATTGTTGAATTGTTTCGTGGAATCATAAACACCGCCATTTGCTTGCTGTTGCTTTAGTCGCTACTTATGAAATTATTTGAATAAACAGGTTGTGGTGATGGAAATCTAATGCCATATTAGCCTTGACCATTGAGAATCGCAGAAAAAAACTCATTCGGGTTGGTCGAGATTTGAATCCCGGGACTTTAGAACAAGAGTCTTGGTCGCTACCGCTTGAGGCAGCTCGCTTGGTATAAAATTATTTTCGTCATGGTTGTTGATATTATGTTATTCCCCTTAATGATTTCCCCCCGAGTAATAAATCTCTGAAGATTTTATAGAACCTATTCACTGCTTTCCAGTGATCTGCTAAATTATAACTATCCTATGTGTCGTACATTTGCTCGAAAATTTTCCGTGGAATTTTTAATATTTGGGAGTCAAATTATATTTTGTTTTCATCCTTTTGTTGCCCACTTCTGAATTTGTTCGTGTGGTATCCTATCAGACCGCATACTTCGCGCAATTTCCATACTAGCTCCACCTTATTTTTTATCAAATTTCCACGAATGTTTAATTGCTATTATTGTATTTATGGGAATTGAGTGGGTGTAAAGAAGTGATCTTCATGTGTTGAAGAAATCGGAGAATGGGAGGGGGTCGAGTGTATCCTGAAGATAGGGGCGATTGATCCAGGTTCTCCCTCATGTAGACATTGATCCTGTAGCTACCTACTGTCTGGCCGGGCCGGGCATGCCGCGTGGTCCAGGGCTGCTGCGAGTGGAGGGGATACACCGGAGCACGTACAACCTTGAGTACGTAGGTTCAGTTCTCGCTCGGCACGGCGGCGGCGGCGTTTTATTTTTACCTGTCGTGAGGAGCGTGTGACTATCCCCGGCGCACACATCCACTCAGTGGCCTGCACAGACTAGTTGAGTGAGTGCATTGTGTTATTTCATGGCGTGTGTATAATTTTCATCCGGCTGCATTTTAAAAAAATAACGAGAAAGGTTCGTAGATTGATTCGTTAAATCGTATTTACATGTCTTGTTCTTTATGTCACATTGGTTATGATGCTTCATGACATTTATAGCATATTCAAATTAGTTGAAGTATTAATATTGTGTTGCAGATTAAATTAGAAATTTTAATGAAAATATTGTACCGTTCTTGGAGGGTTGGTGAAAAATACAGAGGAAATATGAATGTTGCACAAATGAATGCATGCAGTGTTAAAAATTAATGCATTGTATCTTCTAAGTTTTAGTTTTTACTGGAGTTGTCAATATATCATGCCATATACCGTTGCTATGCAGATTTTTTCCCACTACGGTGCCAATTAAACTTAAAGATATCGAATCTTTGATATTCCATGCAACATTTACATTTTAACATGTTCAGAAAACCTCATAATTATTGTAATTTTAAAGTAGTCTTTGCAAGTGTCATGATGCCCCGATGATTTAACTTAGTGACAGAAAATGTCAATTATTGTTGCGTAGTCGTTAAGAAACAAATGTCATCCCAACTAAAATAATCTATTCCAGAATTTAAACTCCGGAAATGCTTCGAAAATATAACACATGCATAAAATGTGTTGGCAGATTCGCATGTCTTTGTTTATGAGACGTTTGACAGATCCGCTTAAAGGAGCTTTAAAAATGGATTATGTAAACATGTAGGGAAACCGATATATATATCCTGGAATATTTATTTGTTGGAGAATTTGTTTAAAAATTACAGTTTTTATATTTTGAATATAATTCTAGGTATGTGGGAATGCATTTTGTTTGTAGAGTTTGGTAGTTCATCAATTTTTATCAATTGCATAATTCACTATGAGGTTTATAATTTTATTAATCTGACCGTACATTTATAATTGAATGAATACTGTGTTAATTTGTAATAAGTTAGCACATTAAAAAGAAAAGTTGAATATTGTAAATCATCTCTTAAGACATTTTTAATGAGATTTGCGATATGTTCAGGTTTTAAAAATGTGTCAGAAATACTGTATAGGAATATAGATAATTCGAATGTTCTTTGTGGTTGTATTTCGAGAATTATTACATGCAGAGTAAAATGTAAACAAACGTGGATATTCAAGTTTTTATATAGTTTTAATAATACGTTCATGTGAAATGCTAGAAAAAATTGTTGTGGCTGTCAGTAATAAGATGAAATCTAAGAACTTTTATTGTAAATGTAGCTTTTTAAAGAAATGGACATGATTCATTATTTCATCAGTTAATCAAGTTCAATTCCATAAGTATTCAGATAAAATTTGCAAATTTGAGGTTCCTCCTTAAAATTTTATTCTTGTGATTTTTAACACTCCGATTTAAAAATAGATTTGTAATATATCACTCTAATACAGACGTCATATTTCATTACGTTATAGTAAGATAATGTGCCATATAAAAATTGTTGGACAGAGTGAAGAATACGTGACCGTGAACTTCCGTGTGTTGCCCAAAATAACTTTTGAAGCCGCGAGGGAAACTGTGACAGTTATTGACCGGTACATTTCCACACATTAACAATCAATTTGTTCTATGTTTACGAAATTAACTGTAAATTGACTACTGATTTTATAACTTATATATGGAGTAAAATTCCACCTTTGTTCTCATCTTTACTTAATTTCGATTCTTTAATGAAATTATTTGTTTTCAGTTTTTATAAGAAGTGCTTATATCAGCACCATTGTAATCAACATATTTCTTTCCCTTCTTGGACTCTCTACTCTTTAATTCTATTCTCTACATTGCAAGTCAGAGAAGAATTTTGATACTGTTGTTTATGAACATTATATGGATCGTGCTTTGGATATTGTAAAGCATTATGTAGCTATGCAATCTGTAGGATATTGATTTGCATTGACCATAAGCGAGATGCGATGAAACCACTTGATTTAACAAGAACCATGCCAGAAGAGAACTGTGATAAGCTACCTGATACCTCTCGAGTTTAATTATTGCCAGCAATATTCCAGAATTTGTTTGTCCTGTGGATCGTTAACATTTCAAGGGCCCTGAATCTATTATAGCGCATTCTCATACAAGTGATTTATTTGATTTAGTTATAAAATTGTTTTTTTAAAATGCAATAAAAATGAAAAAAATCGTACCTCAGGAATAAAATAAAATCCATGCGTTGAATTGTTTCAAAGCTTTCACAAATGTTTTACCCTGCTGAGAAACTCGTTCATTGTTTAAGGTATTATAATATAACTAAAATAAGTAATCTCGTACGGAAAGTTTCCTCTATTTTTCTTCGTTATCCGAAAATTTCAGACCTAGCATTCTAGGATTTTAGGAATAAAATGTACCACTCTGGTTATAACTATACAGTAAAATTGACATAATTTTAGTGCATGGAATTCAACCCTTTTTTTCTGTTGTCCATAGCAAATTTATAATTAAGAAATTGGGGCTGCAAATAAACATCAATAAAATTAAATATAAGGTTACGTACAAATAAATTGTATTGGAAATGGACAGTTAATAACAAACTGGGGAAATGTTTGAAGAAGTAGATTAATTCAAGTACGTAGAAATGATGAATATAAACAGGAAAGAAATAGCCTCAGTTATGGAAACATATTTTTACGAATTACATGGATTTTTGTCATCTCAACAAATCTCAAAAACTTTACTGAAAAATATATATAACAGTTATTCCCCCATTTATATTATATGGATGTAAAACATGGACTCTTACTTTAAGGGAGCAGAAAATATTACGAGTGTTTAAAAATAAATTTCTTAGGAATTTTTTGAGCCAAAGGGAGACAGACAAGTGAATGGAGAAAACTACATGACAGTGAGCTACTTGATCTTTTAGAGGAAACTAGATATAAGAGCACTTAAATATATTAGACTGTGATGAGCAGGACACGTGCACTGATAAGGAATGAAGGAGTAGTGTGGAAACTCCTTGTCGGAAAACCAGATTATAAGCTCCAGTTAGACACACCTAGATTGAGACGGGAAAACAATAATCATGATATGATGGAGGTAAATTATACAGGAGATATTTTAAAAAAATGTTATGTGTATGATGGGGATGTATGGAGAGTGGTTATGGATCTCCGGATTGTATAGTGCCGTTGAGAGTTTGAAGGATGCAGCTTTTTTTATATGTAGTGCGAGACTGTTAACACAGTCCCTATATTGTTTAAAAATTCTGAAATAAAGCAAAATTTGAATATTTGCCACCAGCTATAGATTGATTACTAAAGTATATGTTCATGAAACCATTGATGTGCACCATAACCAATTACCGGCTTATTTATTTTGTCTAAAATGAGTAGCTATAATATCGTTAGGTTGTTTTGCATTTTTATATTTTATATAGCATGCACTATCTAGTTCAGCTTTATCCCGGAAAAAAAAAAAGTGAAAGTTGCACGATCATGTTACCGTACTGAAAACGCATCCAGGTCTTGTTAATTAATAATATATATAGGATTTAAGCCCTCGAATATGTAAATTTGGGCAACTAAATAGGCTTCAAAGCTCTAAAATACTATTTTAGACTTAAAAGTGTTTTAATACTGTATATTAGAATCATTAACAACAAAATGGATATGCAAATTACGATATGAATAAAAAAATGAATTAAAACTTAATGTTTTTAGACAAGCCACCTGTGGGCAGTGGGTCACTAGAGAGAAAAAATGTGTACCTGTACCAGGATCTGAACCCAAGAGCGCCACTTCGTAAAGTTCAGATCCCAGCTCAGGTGGATGCTTTTTTCTGTAGTTATGTAAAAAATTAGTTAACTGAAGTCAATTAAGCGTTTATCCAGATTAGATGTCACATCTAAATGTTGCACATTTTGTATTTATTGAAGCATTAAATGTCATCAGTTATAACAAATCTCCAACATTGGAATTATCAAGTGAGCCTACATCTTCCTTTTAATAGAAGTCGAGAATTGATGTTTATTTTTTTATCACAACTTAATTTGGTATATTTCCGGGAAGTTAAAACATTTCGGTTATACCCGGTAAGTTCCGTTGAACTATGGTGGATTATGTAAATTTAATTTTTAGAAAAACAAATGGAATTTTAGACAAAAGACAATAGGTGCCAATCGGTAAAATATTTTTAGGCACAGTTGAGCTCTTCCAGATTCACTCAGATTCAACCCAGGAAGTTACTGTGTGTTTGGAATAGGGAACTGGGTTGCCATTTTAACAGTATTTTCTTGAGAGAAATCCTTATATAAAACTGAAGGTTGCAACACAGCAGGTACATAGTTGTAAGTTGTAGCCGTCCAAGCCACCCCCTCCTTAAAGAAGAAGGAAAAAATTACCACTTGTCACTGATCTCGTGCGGACCTGTACTATCCCGTGTGATAGTGTCGACTCTCATATTTACTATAAAACTGGTTTGCATGCCGTATAAGAAGAACTGCGTTCTTTAAATGTATAGTACATTAACAAATACCGTTATTATGACTTTGGCAACATCTACCCTCTGTAGGTAGGGGGCACTGGCATAGCTCATAAGGTCTATAGTAACTTCCTGGGTTGAATTAGAGTGTAGTAGGCTTATAACTTTTCATGTAACCTATGCCAATATCATTGGTTTTTAACTTAATCTTTCAGTGGGGAAATATACAGAAACCTTAAAATCCTAGGTGTAATAATTATATTTAAATGTTTGTAGCCTTTTATTTATCGTTTTATACCTGTAGGGACCTGTGGCCGAATGTTCAAAGTCGCAGAAGTAGGAAAGCGTTCTTGTTTTGAGTTTACCCGTGGCGGAAGATTTTTTTTATCAAATTTCGGTCAATGCATGAATCCGGTGCCTATCCAACGTCGTGGGGAGTTTTTTTAATTATGTTAAGTAGCAGTTCCAGGTTGAGAAAACCAGCTGCAGGGGCCATATTGCAGGAGGATATGACATTATTGGTACACGTGGATGCGTGAAAAGCAACCGGCTGGTGAAACATGGATTTTCAGATCTGCCGCACCGGCGAGTTTAAATACATGAAAAACTCGTAGAATTTTATTTCAGTAATAAAAATATTAGTTTGGCGTTTCTCCCACGTTAGAACAAAAGTTAACAGAGGTGGGGATAATTTAAAAAATGCATAAAATAGAATTTTATTTCAATAATAGAAATATTAGTTTGACATTTATCCCGTGTTAGAACAAAAGTTAACAGAGGTGGGAATAATTTTAGAAAAATGTATAAATATACGTGGAAATAGTAAGTAGCATGAGCAATGTTATTCTTCTGTATGCATTAACAAATTAGAATTTTGTCACAATTTATTTCCGACTAGGTAGATCATGTTTTTTTTAACGACGCACCTCAACATCACAGTTCAGTAGTTTCGTAATTGGAATTTGAACGTGAAAGGGCCAATAAAATTTGTTCATGTCTCTTGTTTTAGGCTTGAGATTATTTTACATGTCACGGCCATGATTTTACTTCCCTTCAGAAGGATGCCACGTTCATGATTTTTACTCCCTTAAAAAAATACGAACCTAGGCAGCTGAGACAAATATGGTATCCATAATCCACCGGATCGAATTTTTGTTTGTTTGAGTCTGATCCTCCTTACTTTTCCATTTACCAACCCCGAATTCCTCTTTCTGTGGCAATCGTTTTGAAAAGGTTCACCATTTAATTTGTACCTTTTTACCCAATTTATCTTTCTCCCATACAATCAACGTGTACTGTACAGGGCAATTGAAATGTTGTATTTTTATTTCAAGTCAATTTATTTAATTTCGTGATTGGCCTAACGTAATTTTTTTTGTAAAATTGCTAAACTTAAGCAGAAACGAAAAAGTACTGGCATTTTTGTACTGTAAATTATAAAAATTTAACATTGCTGAAGAGTTTTGAACTCGTTACTATTAAATACTCTAGGCTTTTATCATGTTGTCAAATTTGCCTGCATCTTGGATTTTACAAAATATATTAAGGATGAGGTTCAATACTTGGCCGTTTACATGTGCATATGTAAGCCTTAGTTGTATAGTGTTGTAAATCTACATCCAAGATGTTAAAGGTTCGATTTCCGACTAGCCTATTGTAATCTCTCTTTGCCTCTTAAGTCTAGCTCATGAGGTCAAATATTCAACGAACTTATTGGCACTATGGGACCGCGCGGATGTAAGCTATCCATACATCTCTATCTTGAACTAATGTTTTCCAACAATGTCTTGGTATATTCCACCTCCTTCATGGTTAATGATCTTGATCTGATGTTTTCTAATAATTTCCTGTATAATTCACCATCCTCATGGTTAATGTTATTTTCCCATCTCATTCTTGGCCTAATTACTGGGCGCTTTCCCGCTGTTTTTTGTACAAGAAGTTTCCATGTCATCTTTCATGCCCCAATCGTGTAACATATTCTGACCATTGTAGTCTATGAAAATGCACAATATCGTCCCTTAGTGTGTGTTTGTATTGTCCTGATTAAATCATCTAGTTAATAGGTTGTTTATTGAGAATTTTCTCTTATTTATCTTCAATACATCTTTTTTTTTGTTTCTGTGAAGTGAAAAAAAAAAAGGCATCGCAGTTATTCTGTTGGCACTTGAAAATAGCATTTTGAACTTTTGTAAACGTTCTCAATACTAAGTTCGTGTTTAAAGTACGGCCATTAATTATGGTTAAATACTCCCAAACACGCTAATGATTGTAAATCAAATTGAAACATTTTAGAAGACATGAATTGTACCCGAGGCAATTGCGAAGGAAATATACTGTATTACAGCATCAATTAAATGTGTAGTTGCTGCGAGATGCCAAGTGCAAACATTCTTGATCAGGACTCCCTAGCAGTACTGTTAAGGTATGTTTCAGCTTCCATTCCACGGCTCCAATTGTTACTTACGAAAGAATCTGTAATATGTCGGAAGCACAATTATTTCGTTCTACCCACTGTTTTATATTCAAATGTATCCATCGCTGTGGTCTCGAGGTAGCATACTGCCTTGTCACTCAACAGGCCCAAATTGTCCTCGAACATCTAAGATCATATTCATTCATATTAGCCTTATATTAAGTTATGGATTAAGGACTCTACTGACACACTCCATCATATCGGGACGGTATAAGCCCGCGTTCCAGGCACTCCAACCTCAGGTTACAATTCGCCAATTTCAGGAGAGAATACAAGAAATGTCGAAATGACAACCTGGGACATTGAATAAAAACAAATGTATTTTATTCTTACATTACTTTCCGATCGGACCGCATTTGGCGAGATAACTAGACTATTCCAAGTTCGATAAGAAGTACTGTTCAGTTTATCCAAATCATCACCGAATATAAAGGTGCCATAACTGTTTTAACCCATCGGAAACCCATATTGAATCTCATGAATTAACTCTCCATGGCGTGACAGGCCTAGAAGGTCCTTGGCCTACAGTCGGCTATTGACCTCACATCGAGGTAGACCATCATCCAGCCAGTTTAAGGGTGACATGGTCAGCGTGTTGGGTTCCCAGCCGATATATCTGCTACTTATTGTAGCTACCCAAATTCCCCTCCGGTTCCATACTGGTCGAAATACCGTGAGAAAATGTCTTCCCCCGTGGAGACCTCAACCAGCGCAAGCTTCGTAGCTCTGCGCTAATGAATGTTTACCACTTGGCTACAGTGAGGGACATCTCATGAGTTAAGATATTTAAATTCTCATTTCACATACCGGTACATTAACTCCCGGCCTTTGAAACCATGTAGACCTGATTGTATTGTGAACTAGATGGCTGTATTCTCTTCAGTTAATTTTGTATTACTATGATTGATGGTAATCATGAGGCTGGTGATATATGGACTTGTGGAACGAATTTCCTAACATTTGTCTTACATTTTAGGACATCCCTGAAAAAAACTTGAAACCAAGAAAATCAAGTCGACCAGAAATAGAATCCTAGCTTGCTACGTGAGATGACAATGTTAACTCTAAACCATAGTGGCAGTCAATAAAATAATTTATTTAATAAAAATTATTACTAGAAATTGCATGTAAATTCAATGAGTACAGATGTGTTCGATATTAGAACCTATTTTAATATCCGATTTAGTATAATATTAATTCATCATTATTGAATAGATAGAATGGCATTTCTCCATTTTTTTAACACATTTAGTATATGGTTTTATATATTATGCAGCGAATAATTGGAGGGTAGGTATGTAAGAATACTTATCCGCGTTGGGATGAACCTCTTAATTCGATAGCGCCAGTGATTTAGTTTATTTTGAATTGTTTATACAAATGCTTCACAGAATTTTACGACTTGACACGCTCTCCAATATTTTGGTTGTTAATGATAACAACCTCTTCAATGTATTGCCCGTTGTAGAAATATATTGGAACAGACACCTTGTGGCTATATTGGATGAACGAAGAAGCAACCAATCCAGTCGCCCTCCGCTGATCGAAGTTATGTCAAGAGTTTAATTTTATTTGTTTGCAGGTTTTACAAAATGCAAGACTGAATGTAGATTTAGTTTTTACACTCTTCAGCTGTGAAATTTTACATCCATCTTATTATGAACAATCAAGTATGATTGGATACATTTAAAATCTTGTGAACATTTTTATGAAACTTTCCATGCATCATAAAACGATGACAGTTTCCATTAGTGTCAAACTGCTATATTTAATGAAAATTGACGTTAATGCCAAGTTAAAGTATTTTTTTATATTCATACTGATCCATTAGACTGGAATCATGTGATTTATTTGTGCACTACTGTATGCTTATTTCAAGTACCTTCTTTCTATAAGTAGGATATTTTATGAAAGTGGAATTCCATGCGAATTAATAATGTGAGCGATCATCAACTATTCACAGTGGAATTCAAATTACATTTAAATCTAAATAAACGTTGTGAAATACGTGAAAATGTCCATAGGGAGAAGAAAAAAGGATTACAATTTTCTGCTAATGACTATCTCATTAACTTAATGCCTAATTGGATTTTTCTGTGATTGATTGTACTTTGTTTGAACTCATCCCGGTAGACAATATCATTAACGCAAACTCCTTATCGAGTGCCACATTACATTTGTTCGCCAATTCTTTTTTTTTTTCTTCTTCAGTGAAACACAAAAAGCATTAGTCCAAATATTCTGAAATTTGAGGAAATGGTTGACATACAATTTTTGGTTCAGTGAATTTGAAAGTATACTGGTAATTTTAGTAAAAATGATTTTTTAAAATTAATGATAAATCAAATCACATGCAGCTTCTCACGTTCAAAAATCAAATCAATAAATAATTTAAAATCACTAAAATAATTTCTCAACATGTTTTAAATATTGAAAGGTTATTTCTGTAGAAGTCAATTTCAATCAGCATTCCTTTAAATTTTGTTAATATGCTTATGATAATCTTAATAAATTAACTTTTTAACATAAATAGTAGGCCCACAATTTATGCAGTGCTGATTGGTGAAAATTAAATTAATCAATTTTAAAACTAACATTGATAATTTCGATGTTAGGTTTTGTACACATGGATTTGCTAACATCTAAGCAAATTTTGTAGCTGGAAATTGTGTAGGTTTTTATCTCAATACTCTGGTAGGTGGTTGACATTTGAATGTTGTGGGCTTCATAACACCCACTAACTTTAGCCAGAACAGTATTTTACAATGTGGTGTAATTTCGGTATAATGCATACTACACATGCTAGTTTTCACATCACAAAAATAACTTCGACGATACCTGTTTGCATTGATTGTTTGATTTTTATTATTTTCACTTTTTCAAATTCCATTGTGTTAATGCATTTTTCGCCTCGTGAAATTTTGTGGTCTGCCTCAATCAATTTTGAAATGTATTATTTACTTTGTGTTTATAATTTTTTAAATACAAAAAAATCATGAATAAGGATCAGTATTATATTACAATAAATAGTAGACAAATGCTTCTGAAATGATTAACGTAACATGTTCTAATAGTAGGGCCTATATTGCGATACTAGTGTAGCAAGTGAATTTTACGGAAACGAGGAAGAGTTTGAAAACATGAGACGTAGTCGAGTCTTTACAATTTCCGAGTTTTTGGTAAAAATATAAAAACACTTAATATATTTTATTGTGTATACATATTTCACGACAACATTGATATAAATTTGATTATATTTGGACATTTTATATGTAAATCAAATGTTTCTATCTTTAATGTTGGAGATTGAATGTTGAATCGTGTATACCGGTACTTGTTTTGGGAACACAGTATTTCTAAATAAGTATTGTTGCCCTGCGTCGTCATTTTAAAAGTATGTACATTTGAGAAGTGCAATATAATTCTTACAATTATGGAAATTTCAGATGATGTGTCTAGTCACGTTGGAAACAGAGAGGCTTGGATGAATGGATGTGCCGAGTTAGTGTAGACAAAGATACGGTTTGTAGTGTATTCAGTAAATGGTTGGAAAAAAAAGGCGTGAATATAAATGAGAAGAGTGTATTGGCATATTTTGTTTTAAGAAGCAGCATATTAAAATCTCCGGGAAGTTTGTGGTCCGGATTTTTAATGCTTTAAACTATGATAAAGATAAATGATGGAATTGACATTGGAATATCAATAAATTAGTTTGCTTTTAAAGACAAGAATATTGAACACCGTGCCAAAAAATCAACAGTAATTTTGAGAAAATATTTAAGGAGGTTTTTGACCGATGTTTCTGATGATATGTAGGCTAATTGCTAATGAAAGTGGTTGCTGATGAAAAATGATGATTGATGGATGACATTGAAGATAAGAATGGATATGTTGTGATGAATGTACCAAATACTAAAACATATCTCTGTCGTTTGGTAATATTGAGAGGGTTCGTGGAAAAATTGAGTACTTGCATTTTTTCCCCCTCCAAATACGTTTAATTGAGGCTTAAGAACTGTCAATCGAAACGATTTTTCGATTTTTCTTAACATTTCGAAATGGGAAATGTCGCCAATGGATATATATTGTATCGGCGCAGTATAACTTTAAAATATATATATATATATATATATATATATATATATAGATAATTCATGTTCTTAACATTCAGTAGAACGTTCTCTACATTCTTTGTGGATGCAAGGAGGGCGGTAGTCATCTTTTGTTCTGAGAGTGGTTCATTCTGTACTAGGTAAGATGAAATTTACTGAGAAGTTTATGTACAGTGAAAGCGGTAGTAAAGTAGAAATAGCGAGACTATCCACTTGTGGACAAATTGATAAAGCATTTAGTTTAGATTCAAAGAATTGGAGATGATGGAATAACTTAAATAAAAGCACACATTGCAGTATTAATAACATTGTTTGAAAATAACTGTGGAGTTGTGAAACATAAATATAAAATATTCATGCATATATAATTGTATCAATTTGATTATGACCTTTCCAGCCAATAAGATTTCGTAAGCGAAGTAGCACCCGTAAGAAAAATAGCATACTTGACAACCTATAAGAATCTCCTTAAGCATAGTAACATTAGTATTAAGCATTATGATCCATAATAATATTCGTAAATACCGAAAATTGTTTGCCGTACAAAAAAAAAAGTTATCACAACGTTCGCCTTAATTTAACAATACAATGACTTATCGCGATTCATTAACTGATAATCTTTTCGTATGATATTAAATTTAATAATAGTTACGTTTGCACTAGATACAGAAAAACACGTTATCTATTATTATAACAATCAGTGACTCTATAGTTCGTAGATACTAGGGGGAAAAACCTATACTTTATATTTTAACAAAACACGATATCAAAACATAAATTACGGGTTCAACAAAACGTAAAATACACTTAGATGATTTCGTTTAGCAGCGTAAACAGACTTTCTGGAAGTGTATTAATAGTTGCATATTGGATTGCTTTTATTATATTTTTTTCACTGATATACCGTGAAAATCACTTTCTCCGCTCATTTTTACTTTAAATTCACCCAAAATGCAGAATACAACGTTTGTTGATTGATCTTTTTTTTTCTTCCTCCAAATCCCACATTACTCTTTCTCTAAACATATCGTTTTCGCAATAAATACATTTAATTAAATATACGACATATGCTAAATTCCGATATAATTTTGTAGGTTTCACGGCCGGTATCTTGATTCTTGCAATCGTCGTCTTGGCAGAATGGGTCAAATCTGGACGTCAGGCATTCAGTCCGGAAAACTATTTCAAGAATCATGATTCTGATATTCGGTGACATAAAATACAATTTTTCAAAATGTTTATCTTGCATCTTTCCACATCCCTTCGAAGTTATGCTTGCGTATACTATTTTGAACACATTCTACAACAATATAAGTTTATATTGATTGTAATGTAGTAGTATATTGCGGTGCGAGTTTGGAAAGTGATTTTTACAGAAGGGAGAAAAATGTTTAAAACCTGAGCTGTAGCGAGGTTTATAATTTCCGTGCGTTATACATTTTTTTGTGCGGGAAGTTGTTTTCAAAATAATATATAATAGTAAAATAATAGAATCTTCGTTGGAAATATTTACGTTCAATATAGACAATTGACTAACGTTAACATTGTGGGCAATGTGTATTAGTTGAAACAACAGGAGGCCGCAAGACCAATTTAGTGATAAAATGGCGGCAAGTACGTATTCATTGTTTTATATATTTTCAAATAAAGTTCAGTTCATTTAAAATGCAGTAATTTGTTTCGTATCATGTACTCGTATATTAACACTAACTTTTACATATTTTTTGTATGTGCATTGCTTATAGTATAATAGAGGTCAGTGGTTTTACTTCCCACACGCGTGCGTGTAATATGTAGTATTACAGTATAGTTATTTAGGTTGGCAACCCCAAAATGTAGGAAGTTGAACTTTCAGTCATGGTCGCCGTTGCTGTAAGTACAACAAAATGCACTATCGCGCAAAGATATATATTTTATATAATTCTTATTAGTTAATATACACTCGGATTCAACTCAGGAAGTTACTGTGTGTTTGGAATAGGGAACTGGGTTGCCATTTTAACAGAATTTTCTTGAGATAAACCATTATATTAAAACTGAAGATTGCAACAAAGCATGTACATAGTTGTAAGTTGTAGCCGTCCAAGCCTGTTCAGCTTCTCTTGTGATTGAAGTTGAAAATTCACTTTCTTCTGATCACAGGGTCTGATGAATTCCAATTTTTTCCATCCATCCATTGTAACCCGAGGGCAGTCATAGCATTTTCATGTTATGCTTTGCAGCTTTAGTAGGGAATTATAGTGTGGTAGCTTCCTGTTGATAAGGATGATGATGATGGCTGGATGATTTTCGGGGACCGTTGGGCCTTAAGCGTCGTGTCCCAACCGGGAATAGAACCCGGCCCCGCTGCGTGGCAAGGCAGCACGTTACCTCGAGCCCACAGCGGTGCCCCCCAATCGTGAATAGAAAGATAAATCCTATTGATCATAAGCAAGGTGCGGACTCCAATTAATTATTGTTAATTTTTCTCCCGTGGACTCTTCAACGCGCTTTTTCCATCTCATTATTTATAATTTGTCCCTATTTATTTCTACAAGTGATTATTCGTGTTGTATATCATTACCTTTTCTTTATTCCACCAAATAATTTTCTAGATTCATTAGTTGTATAGGGTGTAACTACTCGCCAGAAGAAACGAGAAATATTTGGAAATCTATCTAGGAGGTGAAATTGACCCAGATGCCTCATCCAGAGAGAATTTTAATAATGAATTGCTGTTGTTTTAATTTAAAAAATACATTTATACCGTATTGAAAATGATGGTATAGTTTATAAACAACTATACTTACGAAATAATTATAATCCTAATATGTAAAATGATAAAATATGATAAATTACGCGTGTATAAGCATCAAATTTTGCTATAATAAATGGGGAAAAGTATTTGTCTTATATTTTCGCTAAGAAGCATTGCAAAAGCCCGGAAGGAGGCACACACCATTTTTACATCTGGCAGTGTTGTAAATTCCAAAGTTTTTTTCGGCTAGGTAACGGTACATTCGGGCTGCGGATCGTTCATTAACACTAGGGTAATCGGGACGGTCAGTTCGGTATTCATTGTCAATCCTCTTCGCTGTGTGTAAACATGAGTCGGTGCAGAGCAAGTTATACCTCCAAATTCAAGCTGTAAGTGGTGCCCCATGCAGCAGAAGACGGTAATAGGACGGCAGGAAGAAAGTTTGATGTGGACGAAAAAAATGTGCTACGGTGGATCCAAACAAAATATGCACTTGAAAACACATCATAACATCGACGATCTTCTCACGGAAAGAATTTGAAATATCCACAGTTAGAAAGACTTAGTTTACGGAAAACAAGGGCAGATGGATTTTCTGTATCCGTCGAAATAGTACAATTCAAAGGCCTTAAGATAGCCAAGAATATGGAAATCCCATGCAATGAATTTAAGGCGTGTTTCGGCTGGGCAAGACGATTTATGACGCACCACGACCTTGTAATTCGGTGCCGTATCAATAGCGCACAAACTTCGTGATATGTACCAGTTATGTAGTTATTTTATGTGTAATCAACACCCTAATTTTAAAACTTAATTTTAGTTAAATGCTGCTTATACACGCGTAACTACGGTAGTAGTTGGGATAATTAATAATAGTAGTTAATTACAATTACTTTTCCTGGTGTTACAAAATATACGTTAATTTGACTTATTGTGAAGATGTACATCTAGGATGCAAGATCAACAATTTATCGTCGATGGAAAGGTCCTATCTATGCATCCTGTAACATTACATCTATCCGGCATGGGAAATCAATTGGTAGTAATGCAAGCGTCTGTGTATATTGTAGTCAAAATATACAATCAGATCAGTGGAAGAACTGAAGACGTAAGGTATAAAACAAAATAGTCTATTGGGAAACTTTGACACTAGCAAATAAAAAAATTTAAGGAACTACGTAAAAACTAAAACAAGTAGATAACGTATAACGGGCTTCCAATATAAAACCGGACCGGCCTCACGGAGTTTCACCCGGCACGCAGTGCTGTCTCTTCCTCCCGCAATTCACCCTGCCTGCCACCCGTCCTTGAACTGTTTCTTACCTTATAGAAAATGCTGGAAATGTTGTCCCCCGCACACGTGCTATGGGATCGCCTTGGTTTAGACAATGAACACGTGTACACTTGTAAGGTTTGAGTTTTAACAATTTTGTTGCTGTATGTGCAGAAGATACTGAAATCCCAACTTCTTGTGCTAATTTCGGTAATGATTTTTGTGGTGAACGTTCCAAATTTTCGTCTAATTTTTCTTCGATGAGAACCGTACGCTTTCGCGTGTGTTTCTTATTTTGTACTGAACCAGTGGTCTCAAATTCAGTCACAAGATCGTGGATTGTCGATCTGGACGGAGGTAATTGTCCAGGGAAGTTCCGAATAAATTCCTCGCCAACGCGACGAGCTGATTCGTATTTATAATAACATTTACTCACATAAATGCTCTGCTCTAATGTCAGCTGACGTCTCATCTTGTCGAACGATAGTAAACTGACTAGTTCAAGGACGAGCTGCTGGCAGAGTGAAATGCGGACGAGGACAGAGCTCTGCCCGACGGGTGAAACCCCGTGAGGCCGGTCCGGGTTTATATTGGAAGCCCGTTATAATTGTGGATTAAGAACTGGAGAATGGAGTAGGATGATTATGCCAACAGTTTAGTGAAAATACCTAAATACAAATTTGCAACTGGAAAAAATAAATTGGTCGACTTAAGAAGATGGTAGAGGGTGCAGAATAGGAAGTCACTATCGGCTACATTATAAATTTTAAAAAAGGAAAACAGGTCAACAGGAAAAGATGGGAAAACAGAATAGGAGTTATTGAATTGGAAGATATACAATTTATATAGCACCAAGCCACCCCTAGACGACTGATACGATACATGCTAGTATATTGTATATAATTGTTAAAACTTGTGGATGTTTAGATGGAGAATTCTGAATTTAATAAAGTCTCGTAAAATAAGTTAAGCTAATGGGACATCATCAAACAAGAATGGTAGCTCCTTCACCGTTAACTTTCTAGTTGAAAGTAGTAAGAGGGTCCATAGCCTTTAGTGGGAAGAACATTGCCTTTACTTTGAGTATATTGAACAGTAAATGGACGTTTAAGAGCATGCATAACTCGATCAGTCCGGGCGCCGGTTGCTTGGCAACCAGAGATGTGATCCGTTGCCATGGTAGCAGCTCTCTACATTGATTGTCGAGCGTATGACGCGCGTGTGACGTCATGCGCTTGTATTGAATATAATTACAGTAGCATTAATCTGTTGCCATTTTGATTTTAGATGGCGATAACTCGAACAAATTGATTTATGTTCGCTTCAGTTGTCTAGTTTTAATTACTTTAAAAAAATTGAAATACAACTAAGTTAATTTGGATCTATTTTAGAATACACTTCCGCCCGCGCTCTGATTCGTGAAGCTAAACCCCTAGTGTGGGCGATTGGTACCTCGACATACGTTTACGCGGCAAAACTTAAAAAATAAACCGCAGATCTGAAACTTAAAGTTTATAATGCGTGGATGAATGGGAAAATGTCACATTTTGTAAATCCTATTCACATCCGTTGTCTGGTAGTTTAATGGATACGTGAATACTTTATGTATACATTCTGATTTGGAGGAGGATAAAAATAACTAATAATTGCCTTAATATGTTTCACGTCAATGATAAGATTTGCTAAATATTATCTAGCTTCGCCATTTTAATGATATACAACTGTAAATTTAATATTCAATTTTATTGAATCACAATATGAGCTTACAGCAATAAATTTCATATATCATTTTATGACAAAAATATGGAATATCTTTCTGAGTAAAAGTAAAGTCTGCATTGCAGAAGATATATTTTGCATACATGCACGAAAATACACCACAGTCACTACCATTCATTTGCTGAGGTAAGTTCTTGGCATTTTCTGTTTTCCAAAAGTGTACTCTTAGCCACACTTTCATCCGTCATGTATTTCACTAACATTTTCAGGCACTTGTCATTGGCAGTTCCCAAGCTGTCATAATACTTGAAAATTTTCTTTCTCACATCAGCAACGCTATACACCAATGAGCTCCCATATGAATAGGGGAAATTATCAAGTCGTACGAAAAAAGTATGTATTTTTTGTCCATCTTTTCATAGCAGCATGACCACCAGCCAAAAGTTTGGGATAGAAGAATGTGTTAAATGCATAGACACATGGATAGTTATTTAATTTGCCTCTTTGTTGAAGTAGCTCCTTATTTGATCATTTAACCAGTTAGGCCAGTTAATGCTTGCATATCTTACCGTTTTATAGATATCCCAAAATTTGTAACTAGAGTTTTATTTTGAGGAGTAGGTATCAATGCAAAGTCGATGTTTTTTTTAATATCTTCATTTAGTTTAGGGCAAGGTCTTTTTCATTAGAAATAATCTGCACTTCTTTACACATCAAATCCTCTTTTTTGTTTTTAAATTGCTCTGTTTTGAACATGGATTATTTTCCACAAGAATATTTTACATTTTATTTAAGTTATCATTAAAATTTGAAATGGGTTTCATGCTATTCATTTTGTATCCATCCTCTGAATTATTAATTCTAGAATATGCAGTTTTTATTCATTTAGATGAATTCAAGTTATAATGCATCAAATCTCTTTGTTCATTGGTGATTGTGGTAGCTTCCCTGGATATGAAGTTTTTCCTGTTTGGGATTTCATGACATTTTTTCTTCCCTTTTAATTAATAGTACCAGTTTTAAGATTAATATTGGTTCCTGATGTAAATTTTGATCATTGGTTGAGCTTGGTGTTTTTCTGAATTAATAATTCAATAGTTTCTCAGGCCAAAAACTTGTACAACATTCATATTTGTTTGTTTCTAAGGAATTCTCCCTGCTGTTTCCAGTTTGAGATATTTCATTAGAAGAGATTAGATAGAATGAAGCATTGGAATTTATTTTTATGTTCTTATTTGTTTGAATCACAACCGAATTATCGAAGTTTTCTCTTTTTGTGCAAGGTCCAATTATTTGAGGTTTCATCATCTTCGTCTATGTTATCAATAGTTTCAGAAATCGAGGAAGAGTAATTTGACACTCCGATACTTCTTTATGCATTGTGCTTCTTCCTGAATTACAACCATCAAATATAGCATTTGTTGTACGTACCTGATTAGAACACATGACTACTTTATTTACTTGCTAGTAAAGTAGAGTCATGTTCATTATGTTCCATAGGCCTTTTTTGCCCTCTTCTGAAATTATTCCATCAATACCCGTGTATTGATGTCTGTATTATAATCTTCAACTACAACACTTCTTCTATATCCTTGAATACAGTAGTCATTACTTGACATTAGTTCACTTTGATTAGTACAGTCTTCGGTACTAATACTGTCTTCTCTTGGTCTCTCATTCCACATATAACAATCCAAAATTGGAAAGAAACGAAGAAAATGAATTCCACATTCTTCACACTTAATTCACATTTCAAGTATAATTAAATAGCTTATTAAACGCACTTACACTTATTTGCTCATGTATTTAATATACTCTTTACAATTGCAAAGTAGTATCTATGGAAACATGTGTTATTATTAAATAAAGAAAATTGGAAACAATTGTTAAAATATGATTCTATATTATGCTTATTTACATTGTTTGAACTGTAGTTAGGGGTTGAGATGGAATGGGTTGCAGCAGGATGGCACTCTGGTTATTTTTTTAAATGCCTTAAAACCTTAACCTTACCTCTGAAATAGAGAGGGAGACATGATTTTGATGTCAAAACACTTTATTCTAATTATCAAACAAAATTGTGGCATTCCTTTAGTATATATGTATAGTATAAAGCCGGACACTCTGCGGCTGGCAGAGTGAAATGCGGACGAGGAGAGAGCGCAGCCTGACGGGTGAAACCCCGTGAGGCGTGTCCGGTTTTATATTGGAAGCCCTGTATATATATCTCCATCCATCCATAGTAATTCTGCCCGAGGGCAGATAGTATATTTTGTGTCATATGTTTTAACTCATACGCTCATTTACAAATCATTTTATGGATATTTCAATACATTTATTTGCTATCATTGTAATAAATATAATTTCTTAATAGAATGTGGCTTATCAGGTTACTACCTTTAATTATATGATTCATTAATAAAATATTGTGTATTTGGAACGCATGTTCATACTTGAATTCAGCATATTTACCGGCACTTTTTCTTTCTTCTTTTTTTTATCTTATATTTTGGCGACTCTTAGTATGTACCATACATTTAATCCTGTTTGCTTAATGTTTCTTCAGTACGTATTACGAATGAATGAAAAGCGCATACCAAGAAGAATGTATAATTATAAACCAAAAGGGAGAAGATTGTTGGGAAGACCATTGAAGAGATGGAAGGACCAATTCGACCTATAATGAGATCGGAACAGGCCATTGGGCTTAACCCTTGTTGATGATTAATGTTTCCTATTTGTGTTGGAGGAATGAGTTCCTACCCCTTTCATATATTGCTTTAAAAATATATTTTCTTATCTGTGGATTAGCATGCAGCCTATCGCCGTGATTTATCTTATTTTCACAGTGTTTGTATCTAATCCTAGGATTTTCCTCGTTCGAAAAAATGCTTCCAATCGACTCTGATCGTAATCGAAGTCTGAATCGATCCCATCTTGTGACCCTCGTACTATCCCTAGTCCAAAGTATATCCCATCCTTAGTCTTCACGATTTTAAATACATGATTTTAATACGTATTTATTATTATTATTATTATTATTATTATTATTATTATTATTATTATTGAAATTCCAAATAATGAGAATCCTATTTCACCTTCCAGTATGCTAGGATTTTTGTTATAATAAAATTATGTTCGTTCATTAATGATACTTAATTTATAGAATTTCATACCAATAATATTGTAACGCAATATAAATAACTAAATTAATTATTGATGGTATAAAACTATAAGTTTTAAAACCTCTTAATTTATGTTAAATTAATACTCAATGCATTGATTAGAAAATATTATAACTAGACGGGAAAGTTTACACCTGTTCCGTGATTCGAATCCAAAATCTCCGTCTTTATATCCATTTCTCGGCTGAAGTGTAATGTTTCCTCTCCTCAGATACATTTACTACAACCGAAATATGAGTAATCTGGGAACGTTGCTTTGCTGATTGTCTGTTATTCGTATATATAAAATAACGAGGTTTGTATTAACCAAGAATCCTAGCAGTGGGCTAGAGTCGAAGTTAACATTTTGTTCTTAGGAGAAATTAGTAAGAGAATATATTTATTTCCTTCCTTCATGTGATTTTTGCTCAGAAATTCATTGTGACTTGGGAGAAACAAATATAATTTTCTCCATTTTTTCTCTCCATGTTTTACGCAGTGATGTAACATTTTCAACTGTACATTGTTCCGCCCTCGCACTTTAGTATATGTGTTAGGAAACATCGAAAGCAAAGCGAATTCTTGTTCTTTCATTATACCTTCCTAAACATTTGGATTATAAAGTCCTGTAGTTTTATTTTGGAATAGTTGAGAAATACTAATTATACAAACGAACAGAGGTTGCAACTTTTTATCAAATCCCAACAAGTTACAATAATTATTTCACTATAATAATCTGTTGAATCAGGCTTTTCCTTAAGCGTGGTTTATTACAACAATATACTTGAGAATTATAATTTAATGAAATACAGAAGATATTATTAGGATGAAATAATTATTGGATGGACCATCATTACTTTGTACTGATAAATTTACTATTTTCTATACAGTAATTGTTTTAAGCATTGAATATCCGTTTACAAAGCATGTACATACACTTCTATAGGCATTCTCCTACACAGCTTCCTTTTAAATTTTTTGGAACATTATTATTTTTATTCGTAAACGCCTTAATACCCAAGGGCGTGTTCCGTCTACTTTTTTTTTACAAATTATATAAATTATGTCTATATTAGTAGTATGAAGTAAATAATAAGAAACGAATCCTGGTAATTAAAAATCAATCCAGGATTTGCCTTGACGACTGAGGAAAACCTCATTGTCGACATCGGAATTTGAATCCAGATTCGCTACCGCTTGAGTAATTTAACTCAATGGAAAATATTGATTTTGTTTTGAGTTGTAGTTTATTAAATTTACTAGTTTATGCAAATCAAATTCATGGTTATAATTTAATTTTTTTTTACAGAATCGTTCTTTATTTGTTTCATTTACTTTTTTTTATCAAATTTTTAAGTTAGTAGTCCTTTGCAGATAACGTAAATTCAATTTTAAAAGATAATAGCGGCGATCATTCATAAAATCTGACCCTGTTTATATCTTCTTTAATTGGTGCAGTCCTTGGAACAGAAAATATTTTAACTTCTTCCCCTCGTTAACTTCGATGTGTTTAAGACCAGTTTCTTTAATTCTTCGTGCGAAGAAGGGTTTATTTATGAAATGTGTTGTATAGATGCTGTTTTAATATACTGACGGGTTTGATTTGATATTATATGGCATGGGGTTGTATAAAATAATTAAACATAATGAAGGAATTTGGTTAATGTGGATCCTCCACGAATCGGTTCACGAATACGTATATTTTATCAATTAGGATGCTATCTGTAAAATACTTGCACTTAATTAATTTTATTTAATATCCTTGTAATTTTACTAAACCCAAAAACCGCCGTCTGCAGATGAATGCCGTGTGAATGTTATGACCAACAACAATTTTACAAAACGTTAAATAAATACCAACGCTTTTTAATTACGATTTGTGATAAATAATTTCAGATTTATTTGTGCCCGTCTGTATAAATTAATAGAGTAAATAAACTTAAATATAGACTAAATGCTTCATAGTTATAACACTAATGATAATTATAATTTATAATCACTGTAATTAAACAAATTTAACATTCCTTAATTAAAAGAAGAAAAATAACAAATTCAAAGTAGTGGTCCACATTACCTGGCCTCTACACTGTCATGGGCAAGAGATCACTATTATTAGAAATTATTATTAATATTAACTTTGTGTGTACTAATCACAGATTTGGAACAGCGATGAAGATACTTTACTCACTGGCACTATCGAACCCGTAGGTTCATGGCCGCGCGGACATAAGCTCTCCATACATCCCTATCCTGAGCCAATTCTTTCCAATCATTACGTGGAAGATACCAGCTATACGAATAAGACATATTTTCAATATTAGGCATTTTGTACTGAGTAATGAAGATAAAAGACCAGATAATATTGAGTTATTATGATTATTATTATATCATTATTAAATAAATTGAATTAAATATTAAATAAATTGAATTACATTGACACCATAAAACGAACTCTCAAAGGAACTATGAAGGAGACGCTTTTAAAATGTTATAAAACATTGGCGGTTCTAACACTACTGTTTGGATCAGAACACTGGGTATTAGTAAAAAACCAGGAACGAAGAATATAAACGTCAAAAATGATGTTTCTGAGAAGTGTTGCTGGCTATACAAAAACAGATGGAAAACGAAATGAAAATTTACGAAGAGAGGTAAATATATTCAAACTATTAGATAGAATTACACAATACAGAGAGATGAGTGGATGGACCACATCAATAGGATGGATAACAATAGTATTCCGAAATAGATTCTTCATTACAAACCACTAGGACGGAGAAATGTTGGAAGGCCCAGTAAAAGATGGACAGATGAATTCTAATATGAGATCGAAGCAGACCTTATAAGGTCTAATCCTTTATTATTATTATTATTATTATTATTATTATTATTATTATTATTATTATTATTATTAAATATTGTGAATATTCACTTAATGTGTTCCTACTTGTATTTGTAGTTGTATAATAATATTGAATATTACTCTGCGCTCCGGTTTTTGTGCATGATGTTCTGCGGATATTAACAGTGATTGTGGTGCGCACTTTGGTCTTGGTTAAGGTACATTTATTGATTGTGCTGGCGTCTTTTAGTGAACATATAAGCCTGGAGCTTGACTTCATATATATATTGTAACACAGCATTACAGAAGTTCAGATCGACAATATTAACGTTTTATTATTTATTTATTTTTGCCACGCGTGTTTTATATGTTTGTTTTCTAGTTGAAGTTTTTTCCATGAATTAAATCTGTAATATCCAAAGCGCACTCTCCTAAAAGTCACGTTCCAAATCACCTTTTATTCGTAGGTGTTTAAAATCTGGTATCATGTAACAAATTAATCAAATGTGTGTTTTTTTTAAATATTTACCGCCTACTTTTTAATTACGAATAATGTACGAAGTAGATTTAACATAGAAGATATCTGATTTCCCATACATATGGCGAATATCGAAGATAAATGGTCTGATAACTTCTGACAATTAAAATATTCGTGAAAATGTTGAAAATAATAGTCAAAGCTAATGGTGAAATGCAGTTTCACACTAAAGCCCATTTTCAGCACTATCACTGGTTTTGTAATTTATATTATCCCAGTGGGCTTATATAGAATACACACGATAAACATAAAAAAGTATTACAAACATCCTAGACGTATGTCCATTAAAATATGTTACAAGCATCTACAAAAATAGTAACGAATAAAATAAAAACCAGAATACAAATTATACGAGCATAATGAAAATACAATATTTTTCATCTTATCTCTCTCCAAAAACCACCTACGAGCCGAAGAAAAGTCTTGATTTACAGGAAATATCTTTTAGAGAAGCAAACATAAAACGCGTGTTGCAAAAAAAAAAAAAAATCAAGAGTAGGGAGTTTTTGGGTGGGTAAGGGATTCTTTAATTTATTTGTGAATGCTTGCAACCTCTTAATGGCTATACACCTGCATATTTGTTATACTCTTTTGTTCGTCATGTGTATTCTATAAGTCCACTGGATTAGTTTTAATAATTTGAATTGGCGATATTGATGAAAATGAGCCTTGATTATGTAATTTCATCTCAATAGTTATTCGGTCCTAGGACACCCCGATTACTACCTTAGAACTCTATTGTTTATGTCAGATCTTTCAGACTTTGTTCTATTTTAATTTTTAATAGTCAGAAATTGTGTATTTTGTCATCTATACGCCGCCATATTTAGGCGACTTCCTACATATATTTTATGTTAATTCGCTTCGTACATTATCATGATTAAAAAGTTGGTGGTAAATATAAAAAAAATTACATAACATACCAGATTACGGCTATGCATGTTGGTACCGTACCTAAAACGTTGACCGTTTGGAACGTTATCTATAGGAGGAGTACGCTTTGGAGTTTAGGAATTTAAATCCATTGAAAGAATTTAGGGTTTAAACTCGCGATCGACTCTACTTGCGATCTATTGTACAGTTTATTACATATTTTTTATAGAGTGTTGGCTAGTATGGATGCAATATTTTTAAAATTCAAACCCGAGTATTATCTAAAATCTAATAAATTAAACATTTAATGTTTTCTAAGTTTTGTTAATACCGTTTCTTGGATCTTTGTATATACTAGTAGATTTTTTATTTTGAGTATTCGTGTGAAAATCCATTCCATTCCAATTTTTAATGGAATAATCTATAATGTGGCCGGAGTTTTCCAGTAAAGTTACGGGACAAGTCCTCGTGAAAGAACAAATTTATTTACGAAATTTCGGCGAGTTTTGGACCGGTGCTCACTAGCATCGTCATGAATTTGAGTAGCAGCGTTAAGAAGACTTGTCGCATCAGTGGGTTGATAGTTTAACGATGACGTGAATTTTATAAAATATTCCAACCTAGAATTTGCCTTTACGTCTGAGGAATAGCATAGAAAATCCAAGCTGGAAGTTTGTACCGGTATTTGAATATGGTACCTTCCGAATACGAATATCACACGTTATTCTCTTGATACCTACTTACTCGCTGAAATATATTTTGAATTTTGCCTTTGTGCCTGGGGTCCATTAATTCTATTTCGAAATGTCTACTAATTATCTATTTTTAACTTCAAATTTGTGTGTGTGTATATATATCATGATCCCGGACTAAAATAATCCACAATGTGGAATCAAACTCAGCTTTCAACATTGAACTATTGTGCAGATTTAGAACGGGGAAACAAAATTAATAACTTGGATCTGATGCCAAATTTAAATTTGTTCGCAGACAAACGTAGATGTAGGTTATGCTCTTCTATTTTCAAATGTTTTATTCCTCTGTTGTCACCCATGTTCTGATTTCGTTTTTGTGGAATAGCATTGTTTACAGAGTATATTTTTTAGAAGGTGGATGTGCTTGTTGCATGCCTTAGGGTGCAAAGTGCTTGTTTGCACGGTGCTGGAGCATTCACTAACTTTGACTTTGAGCTTGTCTTTGTTGAGAAATTAACTCAGCCAGCTGTGTCCTCCAACTTTGGAGACAAAGTATATTGAGAAGCTACAGGATATACCAGCGCGTTAAATCTCTTTCCATTTCTTAAAGCTTCTTCAATTTGTGTTTCCTATCTCTGCCTCTTTGATCTAATTATACATATAAACTTTTAACAACGCCCATGGTCTATAATTTTTGTTTTCATTATGCAACGTTATATAAACTGAAAAATCTGCTACCTTTTATTGCAAAAAAGAAGTTTGACATTAGCATGGATTTTCGATTTTTATAGTCGTTGGAAAAACAAATTAATAACTGTGGTGATGGTTAAGACTTTGTTCTTGCATTCACTTCTTGTGCCCAAAAAATTAATTTTACATTTCATTTTGTATTATAATTAGCGGATTTCTGGATCGTGGGTTTAAATAACGTTTGACAATATGTACTTAAATTTAGCGAATTCAGTGAAATGATTTCAACGCTATAATCCAATTAATATAAAATTGACCCTTAAGAAGAAGAAGAAACATTGAGATTTTCCTTCAGTTACTTATATATATATATATATATATATATATATATATATGGTATGATAAAAATAAATGCCTGGACGGGATTCGAACCCGGATCTCTGAGTCTGTACCTCAGTGTGATATTCATTACACCACCAGGCGAATCCAATTCAAACATTTATTTTTCTTATATATGTATTATATTCTCCATTATTACTAGATGTCGCGAGAACTCGGTCTTCACTGCCATCTAGTAGCTGACTATAACAAGTAAGCAAATTAAAGAGAACATTTTTACTTTATAGAGTAGCGGTGGCTATAATATTTATTTAATGGCACCCTATAACGGCACGAGTCTTAATTGAAAGCTGGACGTGAAAGGGTTCACAAATTATACTTATATATCTATTGTACAGGCCTGAGGTCCTCGGTGAAATGATTTCAACGCTATAATCCAATTAATATAAAATTGACCCTTAAGAAGAAGAAACATTGAGATTTTCCTTCAGTTACTTATATATATATGTTATAATTAAATGTTTAACATTGAGCAATGCAAGCTTAATATGGTATGATAAGAAAAATAAATGCCTGGACGGGATTCGAACCCGGATCTCTGAGATCCGGGTTCGAATCCCGTCCAGGCATTTATTTTTCTTATACCATATATATATATATATATATATATATATATATATATATATATATACATACATACACACACACACATACATACACACACTTACGTTTAGTAGCGGTGGCTATAATATTTATTTAATGGCACCCTATAACGGCACGAGTCTTAATTGAAAGCTGAAGGTGAAAGGGTTCACAAATTATACTTATATATCTATTGTACAGGCCTGAGGTCCATTTGCGAGTTTCAAATCAAGAAATGGACGGTATTTAGGTTGCTTCCAAAAGATGCCATATTCAGTATTGTCTCGGCCAAGTTTGAACTCGTCAACATTGTGAGTCAAATATATTAACCACTAATCTATCGGTAATTTTATAATATATTAATTTTCTAGCATGATTTAGTTATTTATAGTTAAAAAGTTCTTCTGTGTAATTATTTTGGAACCTTTGGGTTTATTGTGTTTACAAACTTTTTAATTATTACATACAATGTTATTTAGGACTGGTAGCATACCGCTGTGGTATCGAGGTAGCGTACTGCCTTGTAACCCCGAGTTCGATTCCCGGTCTCGACTAGCTTCCTGGGAGAGGTTTCTTTCTGGTTTTTTCCTCGTCTGTAAGGCAAATGTCAGGAAGCTTTAGGCCCAAACGGTCCCCGGCCATCATCATCATTTTATCATACCCGGCGTGAAAAGCAACGGGAAGCTATCACACCAAACGGCAATTCCCTAGTAAAGCTGCAAAACATACCATGAAAATGCTATGATTGAAGTGAAAGACCTGTCCTAGGGCAGAACACTATATATATATATATATATATATGGAGACGTGTATAGTATACTTTTTTTAATTTGTCTTATAGTCGATTTTTTAGGGACCGAATGCTTGTATTGTATACATTATTCCCTAGGTCAACTTTAATTTGTCGTTAATGTCGAGAACTTGACAAAACGGCATTTGAATCTAGAATAATTTAATTTTGTTTATCTAACTTTATTTAAAGTTTTTTTCTTTTTGTTGTGTCTATTGTTACGTTGTAAGTAAAATAAAAATGTCGATATTAAATTACTCGTTCCCTATATACTCGTATTTGTTGTTGCACATTTATTCTCTGTTTCATCATCTGAACTGCTGTAATCGATATTGTAATCGTGTTACTTTTTTTTCATTTTCTAAAGATTAGACTGCTCATTATGTAAACTAATTTGAAACATTCATCTTGTGTATTTGATTAATCCATTTCAAAACTTCCTTTATTTTCTATTATACTATTTTTCTCTTTAAAGTTTGTGAAATCCATTGAAGTACAGAGAATGTTTTCTATGGTGCTTCATCAATATCTTATTTTGAAGGCCAGTTCTTTTAAATACACTTCTTGCAATTCACTCTTTTTTTTCTACTTTCCTCTCCTCCGTTTATTAGCTTTCAGTAGCATAAGATAATTTATTTGTTTATTTGTTTTAAGGAATCGTGAAGTTCGTAATACCGACTACGGTATCTATTTCATTACGTTAGGTGAGAATTCAATAAAAAAATCTGACAAGTGCATTGTTTATGCAACTAGTTAGGCAATTAGTATTACCTGACTTTTTTTTTCTCTCCATTCTGTGTCGCATTAAATAGTTTAATATCAGGAAGTAGTTTTTATAAAATACAGAATAAATTTTGGAGACATACATTTAAGAAAACCCCTCTGAAGTTCTATAAGGAAACATTATTGTAACCTTATTTTGCGATCTTATAAAATTCCGGAAATTGGAATAGTATTTTACCATGTCTTGTAATATTCACAAAATGGACACAATTTTCACTAGCATACGAATAAACCAAGCAAATATTAACAATATTACTAATATGCCTGGATACGAAAGGGAAGAAATAGCAATTAATAAGTTAATGTCATTACTTATTTCACTCTATGGCTAATTAAAAATAAATACAAAGACACTTTTATTTTTCTGATGATTCTGGCCAGGATTTTAGAAAATGGATATGAAATTATTGTATTTTCACGGGTCCTTTACAAGTATACAAAGTTTCAATGTTTTTAAGTGGGTGAAAATCGTGTTCAAAGATTCCGTTACATAAATACAAAGACACTTTTTTTGATTTTATGATGATTCTGGCCAGGATTTTAGAAAATAAATATGAAATTATTGTATTGTCACGGGTCCTTTACAAGTATACAAAATTTCAAGTCGATCCAATTATTTTAAGTGGGCGAAAAACGCGTTGAAAGATTCAGTTACATAGATAGATAGATACAGGTCAAGCTAACATAAAGTGTGTAATAAATTATTTTATGTTAGAATGTATTTCTAATATACATGAGATTTGCATTATCATTAATCAATTGTCGTTAATCTGTACTGATCGAATCGGACTTAAGGTTTCCTTGGTTATACAATATAAGCAGTAATCAAATGGCTGACTGCTCATTTATAAGTGCGAGTTTATGCAGTGGCTGATTTAGCAGCACATATTTTGGATATATGTCCTATTACTATTATTATTTTATATACACAGTCTCCAGTAAATTTTAACGACATTTTAGGATTACTATTACATATCCTGGTTGAATACATAAGGCGCATGTTAATGATAATTTATTAAAGTAAATAAGAGTTGTTGGTTAAGGTAATACGCTACAAGCCGGATCGTCACGGTTTGAGTCCCGATCGGGTCAGGAATTTTTAACTGACCTAAACCTTCTGGCGGGACCATGGTCTTGGAGTCGACTCACCCTTTACGGAAATGCGTACAATACTCTTATTATGGGGGTAAAAGCTCACGACTTGCAAGGCTGACATCTCACGGCGATTTCTAGAAAGGTGGAAGCCCTAATCCTAGAGTCTACTGAGGCTTGCTTCTATTGGTTTTACTTTATTTTATATGACATACAATTGTGTACATCGCATGGATTGAAAGCGTCTTATGGATTTATGTCGTCTGTAAAATCTCAAGTTGAATCTTTGCAACGTAAATACTGGTAGCGTTTATTTCTCTTCGTTATCGCAGCATTGCTCCTTTGTTAGAAAGAAATGCTGTCGAATTTAAAACTAATTCGTAGACAGCGATGGTCAGGATATGTTGCACGAATGGGAAATGCAATATTAATATTTATGATTAAATTAATCGTTTTCATACTAATAAAATTCGTATCAAATTCCGTTGAGGTCAATAGTCATAAACTAAAAATTAAAACATGTATTTATTGGCAGGTGCCGTCGTGCTCAACTGTGTAAAATTTTGTATTTAAAATGTTATCTGGAGGCCTTTCGGAAATTAACTTCCATCATCAGCAGGACGAGTGTCTGCTACTAGTTGTTGTTTACGAAGTTGTAGACTTGAAGTGTCGTTAGTAGCAACTGACTAGTTTTTAACGATCTCGTATAATGGGTTGTGCAACTCGGGTGTGTTCTCATTGAATAGTAAGGTGTTGCTGATTTCATTCTAAATACAATATATTAACACAGTTGGGGACAGCGACACCTGCCAACAAATATTTTAATCGTTATAAAATAAAATAAGTTAAAATATACCTTCTTAGGTAAGATCCGTCGTCCTCAACTTATAAAATTTGTATTCTTTATGCCTGTAAGCCTTTCAGAACATCCGTTCCATCACCAGCAGGTCTTTGTTCGCTACAATATCTATTATGATGGTAGATGCTGCTGGTCGTAACGTGGTGTTGTCGTGACTAAAGCTTCTTCCTGACGATATCGTATAGTGGGTTGTTTATTCTGGGAGTGCTTTCATTTATTAAAAGCTTGTTGTCTATTTCCTTGATGATTTCCAGGTCTTCCAGTATGTTAATAATGAATTTTAATAGTACTGACTTTTGTTTCCTGTTATTTTCATTTTTATTAAAACTTCATATTTGCAATTTTTTTTCACAACTTGGATTTGGGACAATTATCGTGGCTTCGTCTACGAGATCGTAGAGCTGCCCATTCCTTATCCCTTCTCCATAAAACAACACACATCAATGGCTAATTATTTATCACGTTACTACAATACACACTCCGACACACGTAATTTAGACACTCGATCCCATTAGCAGATTGTCTTTATTCCCGGTTATGATCAACTCCTGGTAGGAAAACAAGAGGGAGAGCAAATAATGAATGGGAAAATGACATTAAACACGATTTCATGTAGTCAAATTGTACTGGGGATGTTTGAAAAACATTAGCCCAGGATATGGATGTATGTGTAACTTTTGTCCGCGCGGCCATGAACCCATAGGTTCGTTATTGCCAGTGAGTTGGTTGGTTAGAAAAGTCGTTTGTGTGCCACTGTTAACAAAAGAAGATATAAGTTTGCATCAGTGCGTGAATTTGAACCCAAGATCTCCAGCTTACTCGCTAGCGCTTTACACGTTGCCGCTTTACTAGAACAACCAAAATCCTTCCCTCAAATTGCTCTTGGCACAAGAGGTTTGCCTAGATAGTTCAATGGTAGAACGCCAACGCGTAGCTGGAGTTGAAGGATTCAAATCCCGGGCCAGGTGCAAATGTTTCTCTCTAGTTACATCTATTCTGATTTTGTTGAAATAGTTTAGTCCTTGCAGAGGGAAGGAAAGCTTTACAGGCCAGATTATTGCAACGTAAGAAGTGCAGTAAACCTATCGTACAGAAAAAAAAAAAAGTTAAATTATTGCATATAAAAATGGAATGTGTCTAAAGACCTGTCAGCGCTGTATTGATTACGCGAGTCTCTCTGCTGGTTGTATAATACGTAACATATGAAAGTTCCATTTTACCAGGGTACTTTTGTGTTTCTAGTTCTTTTAATAGAACCCTTAGTTTTACCTTATTTTACATCGGATAAGGGCCCCATATGTTTTTGCGATAATTTTTTTCTATATCAGCCATCCTTTTGCTGACACACACATGCTTTTAAATAAACTCACCCATGTTTCTTCAAGGATCTTAAATAATAAATACTTCCGTGCTAGGATATGGAATTGCTTTATGTTTTCTATTTTTATCTTACGCATGGAAGGAAATTTGGAATTTTGTTACACTGTATGCTCAGCACGATCTTTCTCTTCTTTTACGGCGAGAATGGAAGGAAAGTCGTAAACTTTCCATATTACTATTTTATATTCAAGGTCTGTAGGACAACCGTTCGGCCCCTGTGGTTTTGAGTCCGCGCTTGTACAGTTTAAGAAAGAATAACTTATCATTATTCGTATATTTAAATACTGGGTGTATTTACATAACCTTCTGTCCATTTTAATATATTAATCGTTCGTTTCGTTGTGGATTTTGCAATTATATTCCAATAAAACGCGTATGTATAGTAGCGATGAAACGGATATCCGGTAACTATCGGGTATCCGGCCTAAATTTACTATCCAGTCAGATACCAGATAAACTAGTATCCGGCCGGATTAAAAAAAATACGAAATGTAAAATTTAGGTACTTCATTTAATCCACATAATAATAATAATAATAATAATAATAATAATAATAATAATTTCATTAAAAAATAGTACTCGTACTGCACTAAGGGCAAATTATGGTGAATGAATACCAATTTCTCTGCATTAAGAGGCAAGAAACGGTTTCGCTCGTCTTCATAGACAAGACCAGCTTCAGAAATAAATCTTTCGGTGTATACGCTGTGCTGAAATATATATTTTTGGCAAACTTTGTTAGGTTCGGGAATTGTGTAGCATTATGTGACCGCCAAATATAACGATCGCAATAAATACACACTGATTTCCGATAAAAATCACTCTCACATGAAATCGCATTTGTTTTTTCTTGATGGCGAGACTGACTACTGTTCTCATTTGCTACCTCATTGAAGAAATCCCAGAGTTTGTGATGGACTACGCGATATACAGCCGACACTGTCTTCTCTCCTCTAATTTTTTTTAGTCGGTGTTGAAGATGAACTGCTACTGTCATATTTCGTCGTTAAATCTTTTTAGAATTACTTATAAAAATACTTCTATAATAACTTCAAACTATAATAGCATATTTTTAATAAGCTCAAATGATCGTGTTTGCAATCAATTCAAGTCAATTACACTTTCTAACTTCGCTCGTTAACGAAAAGATCCGTAACCCGAGTCCGCCCGATCCATCGTGCGCCAGGTACGCGTGCTCGTTCGTTTCGATGCGCCAATCGGTAATGTTCGGCTGGATATCCGGCATCCGGCCAAACAACTATCCGTCCCATCACTACACCGCAGCCACTGATTCTCCGGCCTTGACGTTTTCACGACAGTGTTGCCGATATGGATATTCAGTGGGAGTGGCCGCTTTATATATACGGTTAGCAGACATACAGCTGGCAACATCTCAGCAATTTCAAACCTTACTAACGCTATTGCCGCGTGAAGAGCAGTGATTGGTTGTGGCAAACGTTCACTGTCACTACAACCATTTTCTTATTGGCAATAGAGGGTGATTTCTCCCTCTACTCTTCGTACAACCTAAACTTCACAGCCGGAGAATCGGCGGATCGGGTATAATGTATAGTGCCATTGAAAGATGCGTCCTGTATCATTCACTAATTTCAATCCTAGTACTACCAGGCTCTCTTTGGCATTCACATTGAAGTCCTATGTGATTTAGAATCGCCCAACTATATCTGACCCACTTATGATGCAACTTTGAATGCATCGGTCTGTCTAGCACATCTTTATTTTTTATTTTGTCTGCCCATTATACGTTCCATCCTTCTCCATATCCACATCTCAAAAGTTTCCAGTTGCTTTTCCTCATTCCGTCGTAATGTTCAAGTCTCTGCAGCATACAATGCTACACTCCACACAAAGCACTTCACTTGCCTCTTCTGTAATTCTTTTGCCAAAGGTCTGCAGAAAATCCTTCTCTTCTTGTTAAAGGCTTCTTTTGCCATTGCTATATTCCAATGGAATGCTCCCTTCAAGGAGCACTATACAAATATTAGTGAATACATTTTTTGAAACAGCAGGTATTTCAAAAAAATCCTGCAACACGACCGGGTTTTAACGGTAGCAAAATACGATGAAATCGCTGTCAATCTACGCCATTCCCCGAAAAATCAGCTAAACTTATGTAAGCTCAGTCGTCTCGGTGGACGCGTGGCTAGCGGCGCGGCTGCACCGACTGAATCGACACCGACAGGTTCGATTCGTGGCGATTGCAAAAGGGTATTGATGGTGAGGGCTCATCGGGATTTTTGGAGTTTTTCTCGGGGTTCTCCCGTTTCCTGAATTTCATCCCACCAACACTTTTCGCTCCTCTTCTCTCTCCCATCATGTCATTTCATATCACTTTCCACCTCATCTCATGTCAGGTAAAAATGGTCTGGTTTAGCAAACCACAGATGTTTAAAATATGTGGTTGTGTGTGAACCTGAAATAAGATTATGCTAGTATTTTAAATCCAATCCCATCTCTAGTAATCTGATCTAAGTGTAAGGTTAATGGTCCTTTTGTTTTCACCGGTATTGGCTGATTACTGCCCAGTAGTCTCCCTCGTGCTATGGCAACAAAATATCAATGACTATTATTTTTTAAATGTAAAAAGAGTTATTCATTATTTAATCATCTCTGATTCGACTCAGTTTAAAATCGGTATTTTGGTCATTCGATGGGGCTACAATCCGCATGCAGTTTAAATATTCACGTGGAGAATAAATTATAAAAAAATCCATGGCACGACAGGCCTAGAAAGTCCTGCTGGCTTCACATCCACATATGTTAATCATAAAGGTAGATGTTCATCAGCCAGTGCAGGGGTGACATGTGGTCAGGCAATGACTATCAACAGGAGTTCTGTACAATCATGCAGTACCAAGCACTACACTTTCACTTGTCTCTGCACTAACTTGCATCGGAGAGCATCCTATTGATTTATTGAAAAATTTGTAGTACAGACAATAAGTTATGTCGCAAAAAGTACCAAAATGAGTTTAATTCACAGTGTTCATCTCTCAAACTTTTTGTGCACTTTGGAGAAGTTGATAATCCATGACTTCAATACATTCCAAGTTACAAAGATCTTTGTTCCTTGGTATCTCATTAGAATAGTGCATATTTTCGGTTAAGAAAATACTCTGCAGAAAAGTATAAATTTTATACTTAGCAATTTAATCTCTGTTATCATCATCATAGTACATTCACGAATTTAGGTGATTTGTTGACCTGTTTCGGTCTCAAGAGAAACACCATCCAAAAGTCTTTTGAGTGGACGTCCTGGTCTTCTTCTTCCTGCAGGTTGATATCTTAACATTTGTTTGGATATTCTGTGATCTTCCATTCGATGAACATGTTGTATCCATCTTGACTTATAATCAGAAATTTTGTTTTCTAAAGATTCCATGTGTAATTCTTCTAAGATGTCTTCATTTTTTTTGTGATCTAGTAGTGTGTATCCTGCAGTACTCCGAAGATATCTCATTTCAGCAGATCTAAGTCTCTGTATATCCTTCTGTTTCAGCGTCCATACTTCGCTACCAGTGTTTTATACACGTTTAATCTTGAAATCTCTGTTACCATAGAATAATTTAATAATATTTAGTAAGAGACTATCTTTTTTTCTTTTTAAAGGACAAGGAAAATTGCAGTACTAAACCCACAAAGCTCCACAACTAAAGTTCACTTGAAGCTTTATTAAATTGTGTTCTAAATGTAGCATCTGTCTAGAAAATACTTGAAAATGTTACTCTTAGATTTCTAGTTTATTTACAAAACACTCCTACAATTGAGTTAATATAACTAGTTGAAAAAGATTTGGTGTTAGTGAACATGAAGCCGTAATTATGGCCATGTTATCTTTCAGATGTGTAAACAATGTGTTACATACATTTACTCAGTTATATTGAATGTGTATGTTCTTATCTTGTTTATATAGACAGTCAGTTGCTGAAATGCATACAGTGTGTTCAAGCTTCAGAGATTAGTACAATTTATACATATTGTGTGTGCACACACACACTGAAGGGGAGACAAATTAAAGGAAACATCCTCCATATCTTAGTTTAATATGGTGTAGGATTAGTTTTTAAAATAAGTGCCATTATTTTTATAATAGATTCATATAACTTAATAATCTATTCTATGGGCATCTTATGTCACTCTTCATGGATAATTTCTTATAACTCATCAAAGGAGAGGAAGGAGGTGGAAATATTATTTCTCTGGTATCTATTTTCCTCAATAATATTTGGATCTGAAGATTGAGCTGCCCATAGGAGAGAGTGACTTCTTTAACATATCCAATAATGTGAGTCAAGACTTTGTCATCTTAAAATGTGACATTACCTAAGGGGAACAATGTCTATACCATCGAGTGCACATGGTGCCCTTGAATGATAAATCTGGCATAAATATCTAATTTCTGTAGGTCTTTCCCCATTGGTCTGGTAGAAACTGGTTCCCTTAAACATTTTTTTTTTAATCCACCTGTATTTTCATGATTTTCTGACTCTGATGTCTTCAGAGCTCTCCTGTCACCTCATTTAGTTTTTATTTGCAACCACTAGTCATTTTGTAGAAGAGTTTTACTTTTATACAATTATACTGATGTAACCTTAAAAACCATGCTCCTACAAAACCCTACCAATTTGGCAGTTTATCACTATAGCTTCAGCTAGCCAGGCACCAACAATTTGTCCTCTTTCAAAGTCACTCAATTCAGACATCATAAGCCCCTGGTTCCACAGCTAAAATTACAGAAGAAATAGTTGCACTATTGCAATACTAGGTTCAGAGTAAACGTCTGAAAGATGAATGCATTTCTGATAGCACCGGTCTGTTAACCAAGTTCATGAAAACAAATGTAACAGAAAAATATGTAGTGTTTCCATTATTTTTTCTACCCCATGGATGTGTATATATGACTTCTTTCTTCTAACTATATTAGGAATGTAATTTCTAGTAAAATAGTTTTGCAGGAGAAGGAATTGATGTTAGGGCTTAATGTAGGAAAAGGTGTGTACAATAATAATTGACGTGCTTAGTACTTGGAAATTATAATATTATGGACTAAACTTGAAGGGTAGTTATAGAAATGACTCTTAAGAACCATTTAATAATGAAAAATGTAGATAGGTTACTTTAGTTCTGAACTCGCATAATTATAAGAGTTGTTTTGTTATAATTGTGTACAATGTTTTATCTATATTTATATTCATGCAAATTTGAGCAAAATTAAATTATATAATGCTGTATAAGTATTCAGAATTACATTTTCTACACAAGTAGAAGTATTCAGCTCATGAGATGCAATAACCAAATCCTATGAGTGAATTGTATCGTAATTAATCTGAAGTGAACATGGAAAGATTTTATCCAGCTGATGTTATTAAATTAGTCATTGTAATAAATATTGTCAATAAAATTAAATATATGATCACACATGAAATACAATATATAATGGAAATAGACAGTTAATAGACAAACGAGGGAAATTTTGAAGAAGTAGGTGAATTTTAATACCTAGGAATAATAATTACAAATAGGAGTGAGATGCACAAAGAAATTTAAAATAGGCTCAATTGTGGAAATGCATGCTATTATGCATTACTACAATTCTTGTCGTCCCAGCTTTTCTCAAAAACCGTTAAACTGAAAATATATAAAAAATTTATTGTATTCTCCCAGTTATTATATGAATGTGAAACATGGACTCTTACTTTAAAGAAGGAGAGAATATTATGAGTCAATGAATGAAAGAGTCATTTATCCTACCGCATAGTTTATATTTTGTTTAAATCTGGAATTTATCAAATTAGTTGTAAAGACTGCGATAAAATGTTCATAAGAGAAACAAAAAAGAATTTGGACACACACAAAGGAACACTTTAGAAATATTAAAAATGGTGAATTTGAAAAATCAGCTATTGTAGTACATAGTTTGTTGGAGAGTCATAAAATTGAAAAAGAGGCCAAACCTTTGGGAAAACCTTTAAAATTAACAGTTTGGGAGAAAATATATATTCAGAAGAACAAATTTAGATCCAATTTTTTCCCCTAAATTCCCGATGAATAGGACCTGATCTAAGTTCATCAAACCAACAATAGATGGCAACATTATAGATGGAGATTCCAACAAAAATCTGGTTGTCATAATATCGTTTGAAAATGGGAGGGATGTTCCTCTTGAAAACTGCAGTTGCAGTGTTCAAGAAAACAAACTATAGAGTAAGATAAGAAATGACTCATTCATTCATTGAATTAAGAACTTCATAATGCTATTTCCCATATTTAACTATGAATGTTATGCGTGTTTGAGAATAAAGTTCTTAGAAAAAAATTATTGACCAAAGAGAGATGAACAAAAGGCAAATGGGAAAGACTACACATATCAGTGAGCTACATGATCTTTATGGGATCCAGATGTAGTGAGAACAGTTAATTCTTGTAGACAGGGATGAACAGGACATGTGAGATCAATGGGAATGAAAGAGGGTTATAATAATAACTTTATAGGTAGGAAAATACAATTTTATTTTTAGATCTAATTATGATTGTTTTTCATTTGAAATTTAAGCATTTTGTATCAGTTGTTGATAGTCAGAATCATCAGAATGATTTTACGACTTTTTAAAAATTAAATTAAATCACTATTGTAATAATATATTTTGTAGTGCAGTGCCATGTTATGGTTGTTTTAAGGCATCACCATGTGATCAAATCCTAGTGGAGGAATAATTTTTATCGTAGAGTTCTGGCCAGCTTGGAATCGGATCCCACCCAGCATGCTGAACACTTCACCCCTGTACTGGCCGGTAACACACAACAACAAATTTGAACTTTTTGTCGCTCGCAGAAATGAAAATGTGTCATTTTAGTTAATTCGCATGCGCTGATTTTGAATTTGAAGTCCGTTTTTCTCTATCACCTAACAGTTTTTTGGGAGGACGTGTTGAACGCTTTTCGTTATATTTCACATATTATTGCTTATCTGCACTTAGTTTCAATTTTTTTGCAATAATATTGCTAGAAGCAATTGATCTATGTAACACCAAACCATATAAGATCCAAAAAGTTAAAATATTTTTTTCTAAGAAGGATAAATAAGTAGTTATGTTATAACATATGCTTAAATTGTAGCAAAAATCTCACCTTTCAAGTGAAATCAGATATATTGACCAGACAGAAATAAGTCAATCATGTGGTCCGTAGGTTCCCTCCACAACATTGGAATGGCAAATGGCATGCACGAATGCGAACCTTTTAACCACCCTATTATATTCCTTTGGCAGTTTGTACAGCAAAACTTGGGGGCCCAATATTTATCAGTATCTCCAAATTTACTATAGTTCCCAAAATATAAATTGTACGCCTTTATGACTAGTTCTGCGCTGAGATTTTGTAAAATACTCTCCATATACGTAACAGAATAAATTAGGAGAATTCTTACAGCGGCGAGACATTGCAAAATTATAAAAACACTAAATCTTACGTATTAAAATACACTGCTCAAAACAATTAGAGGAACACTATGAAATATGCAAATATTTTTTCATTGGATAAAGGTACAAACATGAAATTAATAAAGTACATTATTTGTGGTTATTTATTTATTTATTTATTGCTCATGTCAGTAAAAACAAATGAATAACGCTGACAATTAATTTTTCAAATAATTCTGCTATGTAAGCAATTGAATCTTGTGCTTATTTTTCAAAGTTAAACACTCGTTATAGAGAGTTAGTATCGTGTATGGCCTCCACGACATTCGATGACACTTTGACACCTTCGTGGCATGCTCCCAATAAGATTCTGTATTTCCTCTTGCGGGATATTCTCCCATTCCTCCTTCAGAGCATCTCCAAGTTGCTGCAGAGTTTGTGGAGCTTGATGTCGGTTCCTGACCTTCCTGTTTAGAAGATCCCACAAGTGTTCAATAGGGTTGAGGTCTGAGCTGACCGCTGGCCACTCCATTACCTCAATTTCATTCCTCCTCAGGAAATCCCTGGTGACAGCCGCAGAATGTGCCCTGGCATTATCCTGCATAAACAGAAATCCAGGGCCTACTCCAATGGCAGCAGGTACTACATGCTCTTCCAGAACGTGCTCAATATACCGGACAGCATTCAGTCGCTGGGGAACAAGTACAAGGTCCGTACGATTGTTGTACATAACTCCGGCCCACACCATTATGGAACCTCCTCCGAATCTATCAATTTCTTGTACAGCCTCTGCAGAAAATCTTTCTCCTGGCCGTCCCCACATCCTCAATCGACCATCACAACGTGTAAGACGATATCTGGATTCGTCCGAGAAGAGCCACAGACTCCCACTGGTTCAGGTTCCAATCACCATGGTTTTCAGCATACGTACGTCTTGCTGCCTTATGCCCATTTGTTAAGCGTGGTTTTTTAACGGGCCTTTTTGGACGATTATTCTCTTTCCTTAATCTGTTCCTTATGGTTTGGTCTGAAACCCGGATTCCGGAAGCCATATGAAGATCATTCTGCAGGTCTTTTGCAGTTTTTGTACGCTGTCGAAGAGCAGAAAGAACAACATATCTGTCATCCTGGGGGCTTGTTTTAAATTTACGGCCCTGGCCACGTCTTCTACAATACTGACCTGTCTCTCTGTGTCTGTTGCGTAACCTGGACACCACGGAAGGAGAAACCCCAAGCTCTCTAGCCACTTGTCGCAGAGATTGACCTTGTCGTAAAAGATGTAGAGCATGATACACTTCAAACTCATTTAAATGCCTCATTTTGTCAGAGACTTCAATAAACAAGGCAGTAATCAACATTCGTCACTATAGCAACATCAGGAAGCTTACCAATTAGAAGTGGCCAGTGCCTTCCAAAATAAAAAAAAATCTCTATATTTGTTATTTGAGGTAATTTCTCTGTATTTAGGCCATGGATCTTTAAAATTTGTACCCAATGATAAAATTAATAATTCAATTTACATATTGGCCAACTTTCAGCATCACAGCTTTAAAAAACAATTACTTATTCAATTTATTACAAGTGTTCCTCTAATTGTTTTGAGCAGTGTATATTATAGTAGATTGTTTTAATTCAATTTCTTTATGATGATACACAATAATGCATATATCGACACTTCACAATCACAATGATGTAATATAAGACGGACTGCACAGAACGAGGTATTACAAGCCATTATTTCATGTATTTGACAGTGGCAATCAGGAAATTTTTTATACTCGTGTATTCCTGAGGGTTTAACAATTCCTAAGAGTAATAAAACCGCGCAAAAGAAAAAGAAGGGTGACCAGTTTGAGAGACAATAGCACCTGCGACTCTCACGGAAACGATCAAAGGTTGTCGTCGAAATATCTGACTCCGGTTAGGTGATTGGAAAAAACTATCATTTTTGTCTTCTGCGAGTCCGAAAACATAGTTATTGATACATTTCGAGTCTGCGAGTCCAAAAACATAGTTATTGATACATTTTGAGTCTGCGAGTAATTCTTTGTTGTTGTGTGTAATTAATCACCACTGTGTTTAACATATGTAGACGTGAGGCAAGTACTCACTCATTGTAGTATGGAAATCTTGCTGTAGTATGCTATAATTGCAATTTTTGGTATTTACATTTATAACTATAGTTTTTCAGAAAATCTTCAAATATTGTTCAATCACAAGAGAAATTGAATTTATATGCTTGAAGTAATCCTTGTGTCTCAAATATTGCATCTGATTGCCAGTATTTGTTCCTAATCCTTCCAACAGTTTTTAAATCTCATTTATACCCATTTGTCTCAAGGGTGTTTTGTCATAGTTCATTTATCCAAAATAAACTATCTGTAACCAACATATAATCTGCATTTAATTTTATGAGAAATATATAAAAGATGATGGGTTTCAGGAGCTTTACAGAGTATTGAAACATACACTATGGCTTGATTGGAATATTTAGTTATCAGGCATAATTCTGCAAAAAGTAAAAAAAAAAAAAAAAAAAAAAAAAAATATTTAGGAACAGTGGTAAATGCAAATGGGAAAATACAGACTGAAATCAGTGAATGAGTAGAGAAAAGTTTAAAAGTCTATAATTTAACTAAACAATCTCAAATAAAGATATACCCATCAGGAGTAAAATGACAATGTATCAAACTTATTTCAAACCAGTTCTAACATGTGCAGTTGAGATTTGGACATATACAAAGAAGGAATTGAGCAGAATCCAAGCTACAAAAATTAAATTTTTGCGTGGAATGGTACATAAAACAAGGATAGAATAAGGATCGACACAATCAGGGAGATATTAAAATATGGAAAAAATTAACAGACATAGAAAAAATAGATTAAAATGGTTTGGACGTTTAAAAAAAGAATGGAAAAGGAAAGATTACCACAAAGATTGTTAAATCTCAAGATACAAGGAATACGACCATGAGGTAGACCACGAGAAAGATGGATTAACCAAGTGAAGAAAAGTCTACAAGAAAGAGGATACGACTGGAATGAACTAATAAGAAGGAAAGCATGGGAAGAGAGAGATAGCTGGAGGCATATTTGTAATTGACCCTTCTAAAGGAGGACAGGATAGATGATGATGTCCCTATAGCTGTGGTTTTGTGTAAATTGAATGAATAGTTTAGTGCATATGCTTGCTGTAGAGGCATGGGAAGTAAGTGATATTGAAATACTTAGAAGCATTAAAAGCCTCCTATTGAAAAACAGTATCCTGTAAATTGTACTAGGTATGCTTTCCAGTTGCTAATAGGATTTTTGAGATACATAGCGTCAGCCTCTTGAATTGTCTGTGCTCAGCAGTCCTGTTCACATCCCAAGTGGTGTCAAGTACCAGCTACTCACTGCTCCAGATTCAACCTATAATCTGACTCCAGCTATACACTTTGTACTTTTGTTATTACATTTTATGTACTCACATCATTTAAAAAATTGCAGTATTATGCCATTATATAAAAAATTGAGGATTAAATTTGTTCCTTTTGCTAGTAGTGTGATTATGAAAACTTAAGTGAATAGATTATTTCATTACAGAAGCATTATTGCCAGTCTTAATCATTGACCTATTGTCAGATCCCTTCTGCTCCTTATCTCACAATTTAATATATATAAACTTAACCATTCTAAATTTTGATTGTATGTCAAATTTGAATGATATTTTCTTAATCTAATAAACTCTCTCATACTGTCTAACATGCAGTATGCCTGTTTTTAATTTTAAAAAAAACTTTAAATATCTAGAAAACTACAGCACCTAAAAAGTAGGACTTTCACTCCCGGACTTTCAATATTACATACGCTTTCTGGATGTAACAAAACAAATCTATGGTGTTGTGTAATAGGGTCTCAACTAATGTGGGTTCGAGGAACTATTCTTAAGTTTTTCTTGAACAGTCCTATCTTACTTGTCTTGAAATAATCCACTTAAATGGTGGATTATAAAGTAGCAGGAATGTATTTATTTTTAATTCTTATTTATTGATGCTTTTCACTGGCCAAACATGGGGGACGAATGGGTAATGAAAGAGGGACATGAAAGCCTCTTGTAGGAAAATCAGAGGGAAAACGCCCAGTTTAGATCAAGAATAACGTGCGAGAATAACATTGATCATGATTTGAGGGAAGTAGATTATATAGTGGATGATTGAAAAACATTAGCAGAGGGTAGGAATGTATATTGAGCTTATGTCTGGATGACCATGAACCTATGGGTTCAATAGGCCCAGTGAGTTAGAGTTAGATGCTTTTAACTTCTATGGTCTTGTCACATCTTTAAATGATATCCAGTAGTCATGCATTTCTCTTGTGTAAAATTTTACTGTTTGATTTTTTAATTAAATATAAAATGTTGATTATGTTGAAATAAACGTGAGTAAGGAATTCGAACCTATATTTATCTTGATGAGGACTGCGGATAACAGGAGAAAACTCAGGTTGGTTATCATAGCTCTTCAAGACGACAACAGTGGTCGTGACAATACTGAGGATGGAACAGAAACTATGTTCCGAAACTAGTTTATAGTCAAATGAGAACAATATGAGGTGAGTGATAAAAAATTCTACCTTAAGTAATGTTTCATTCTAAAATAAAACATATCCAATTCTGAAAAATGTTAATTTAAAATATAATAGCAAAATAATAAGCTTTACTGCTTAAAAGTAGTGTTTAAATTCTCAATAAAATCACTTTGAATATAAGTCTTCAGATGACATTGATGATAGTGATCGCTATTGGCCTTCGGTTGAAAGGAGAATTCTAAAAGTGGAAAGAAATTTGACATACCTATCGGAAGTTCAAATGGCGTAACAATTATCGCAGTGACGTACAGAGTCAGAGATCTGGGGTTCGACTCCTTGTTTGAACATAATTTTTCTTTCAAAAATAAAATTTTGTTGTAATATTATAATATTTACAGTATTCTTTGTTGTGATCTTAAGTAGTATTTTTGACTGTATAATCTTTCAAATTTAAATTTACTGGTAGCTAATGAATATTAGCTTAGAAGGGGATAAAATATACACCCCTTATTTTTTGTCTTCTGCAAACTTCTGAATTCTATTAATTAATTTAACTGGTATGGTTTCAAAATTATTATAGTAATTGATATTATTAACTTAAGACATTTGTAAGTATATATTGTATTATTTGATGAAATAATGTAAATTGGAAAGTGAACTTTTATGTAGTTGTGCCGTTTGTCTCCTTGTTATTTGTATGGCCTCCTAGCACATACCTACCTTCCTGTCGAACTGCCTCTTGTCAGAGCTGTCAAATCCCCAATAAGGTGAGAGTGTGTTACATAACTTTTACCCTATACTTCATCCTACTAACTCGCTGTGTGTTTGTTTGGTCCGCAGACTGAAGCGAGCTGATTGTCGCCACACCACCCCCTTGTACCGACTAGACTACACCACAGCATGGATTCCATGGATAAGCCTTTGCCCCAATGATGACCCTACTGTCACCCTTACCATTAGGCTTATCATGCAGGGAAAGGTATGTACTGCACCACTCAGCTGTTACTAACGTTTGTGCTGCCTAATTTCCATCACATCTAGAGCCTTAAAATTAGTTACTTGTTTGTATGTGGAGCATTTATGTTTGTGACATTTTGGGAGAAAAAATATATCTTCCAACATAAGTAGCTTTTTTTTTCTTCAAGTTTTTGAGGGGAGGATTTTAAAGTTAGAACTTAATATAATGTAGGAAAGTGCATATAGTAATAGTATTTTTTCAATTCTATTAATGAAATTATTAGGGTATTTTGATTAAAGTTTTATGTTATGGTTTTCCGTTAAAGCAGAATATTGTCAATTACCAGGTAGCTAGGATGACTCAACCTCACCAGAGCACCTGTAAGTTGCATTTTCATAGTTCTTAGTGGGCTTTCTCCTTTACCATGATGGTATCAGAAACAAAATGTCTCCACTCTACATCAACCCAGCAAGCATTTTCCTTAATAAATAAAATATGACTTATTTTATTTATTAACATTGAGAGTCCCATAATAATTATCGTACTTAACATTGCCCACCTCTCTCAGTGGAGTAGGGGCCAGACTTTGAGAATAGGGAAACAAGACTAGATGATGAAAAAGGAGAGGGAAGTTGATATACTTTTTGCTATTCAATATTTTGTATAAAAGCTTTCATTTTATTATAGAAACATGTACATATTGTTATTAAGTTATACATTATAATATCAACTGTGAAATTTTTTTTTTATAAATGTTAGAAATCCACTAAAAACTGCAGTCAAATAATTGCTTGATCACACATATCATAAATGTTCTATCATCTTTACAGCAATTTTATTAATCATACCTCACTTTTTGTAGGTTTTATTAGATTTAAATATCCTTTCAACAAATGAGTATAAATTGTCTTACAATATTTCAAAATTAATTTTTTTACATCGTTCTTAGAAGTAAATAATAAGAATAAGCAAAGAAATGTATAAAAAGTTAATAAGTGTAGCAGTTATATGAAAATAAGGAGATTTTCTATGTGCGCCATGTTTCTTCATTATTTGTGTAAAAACATTCTCTCTCTACAGGGTGTAACAAAACTCATCGGCAAAATTTCAGGAATGAATTCCTTACATTGAGAGAAGAAAAAAACTAGTAAAACACGAGTGTGGTAATTTATAATTACAGAGTTACTTGAACTTTTATGAATGTTAGTGGTTGGCGATGTACCTTGATATCTAGTCAAAAATTCGAGACTCTGGTTACAATCATTACATAAGGAAACATGCTGCGAATAAAATTGGCGTTCACTTGAATGCTTGTTAACACTCGCAAATTATTTCCTGCCATATCTAGGTTACTTAGCCTGTCTGATTGGTTAAATTTTTGCAGTACCAGCACAGAGCACCATAGGTGTTTAATGTAAAACTGATAAATGTCTGAAGTATGTCTTTAATTATTTACAGTGTGATGAGAAAAAGTCTATTTACAGTGTGCTGAGAAGTGACTATTAAGTCTGTTTTCAGTGATCTACCAACATTAATTAAAGTTTAAATAACCCTGTAATTATAAAATTTTCGGACCCATGTTGTACTAACGGGCTTCCAATATAAAACCGGACCGGCCTCACGGAGTTTCACCCGGCACGCAGTGCTGTCTCTTCCTCCCGCAATTCACCCTGCCTGCCACCCGTCCTTGAACTGTTTCTTACCTTATAGAAAATGCTGGAAATGTTGTCCCCCGCACACGTGCTATGGGATCGCCTTGGTTTAGACAATGAACACGTGTACACTTGTAAGGTTTGAGTTTTAACAATTTTGTTGCTGTATGTGCAGAAGATACTGAAATCCCAACTTGTGCTACTTTCGGTAATGATTTTTGTGGTGAACGTTCCAAATTTTCGTCTAATTTTTCTTCGGTGAGAACCGTACGCCTTCGCGTGTGTTTCTTATTTTGTACTGAACCAGTGGTCTCAAATTCAGTCACAAGATCGTGGATTGTCGATCTGGAAGGAGGTAATTGTCCAGGGAAGTTCCGAATAAATTCCTCGCGAACGCGACGAGCTGATTCGTATTTATAATAACATTTACTCACATAAATGCGCTGCTCTAATGTCAGGTGACGTCTCATCTTGTCGAACGATAGTAAACTGACTAGTTCAAGGACGAGCTGCTGGCAGAGTGAAATGCGGACGAGGAGAGAGCGCTGCCTGACGGGTGAAACCCTGTGAGGCCGGTCAGGGTTTATATTGGAAGCCCAGTATAATTATGTTCTTTTCTCAATATGAGGAATTCATTCCTGAAATTTTGCCGTCAAGTTTTGTTACATCCTGCATAATACATTAAACATTTTGCTATATTTGAATTATTTTGATTTTTTTTTCATATCTTACTTCTTGAAGATTTATTGGATTTAAATCCTTTGAGCAAATGAATGTTTTAAATTATTTTTTTACATAATTCTTAGAAGTAAATAATAATATTAATAATAAGCAGTAAAATATATAAAAAATTAATAAGTGCAGTGAAAATAGATTTTCTATGTGCGCAATGTTTCTTCCAAAGAAGTGTAGAAATATTCCATTTCTTCTTCTTCTTCCTTCCAAGTATTAGGTCAAGGCCTGTTATGATGCTATTGAAAAATTTCTCTCCAGCGTTTCATAGTGATCTTTGGTCGTCAATAGTTTGATCCTTCTGGGAAATTCTCGTATAAGACTTGAAAGCATAATACTAGTCCCTTTGATTGGTTGCTGGCCAAAGGAAGGCAAGACCAGTGATGTAGCTGCCATCTTATAGCCTCTGGTCAGGCTTTTCTGGAGAAGAAAAGAAAATAAAGGAAAGAAGAAATGGAAGAAAGGAAAGACTCCCTTCCTTAGCCCTCGGATGCCCTAATAGCGTCGGGGTCGAAAAAACAAGAGTTAACAAAGAGAGGTTAAATAGTAAAGTTAATAGAGTGCAAAACACAAGTAAGTGGAAGAAATGTTTTGCTCAGCTTGGGCACCTTGTGGTCGCCATCCAAATATCCCCTAGGTGAGGACCCCTGAGGGATCCAGTTATTTTGCTCTGTAATATATTAAACATTTTGCTATATTTAATTCTTCATATCAAATTAATGACTTGATACTCATCCAAAATCAATTGTATGAATTAATTTGGTTTGATACTGTGAACTGCTGAAGGTTGGTTTCAATATCTGGTAATGAATGGCTAGTGTGATAGTTGCACCATCATGCGAGTTTACAGGTCAGGGATAACTTATCAGTTATCATTGTATTTGTGTAACTATTCACACTAATATTGTTGCTAATATGCCACTGAAAATTTGGGTCTTACTGGGAACAGTGCATTATAGCCCCTTCTGATGCAAGCTATAGTTATGCTTTAATATAAATGGCAAAAAGAGAGATTTTATGATATTGAAGAATGGGATTCAGTTCAGCATTAAATAGCTGGAAAATCCTGCATGGGATTAATTCCATTGAGCAAGAATCAGACAAACCAGCTACCTTGACAAGCTGGACTCTGGAGGTGGTGAAGATTAGAGCACTCGTCTCTGATAATAACAGAGTCACAGATAGAATTATCGCAAATAATTATGAATATCTTTAAAAACTATGAACACTAATCAACTGGGATTTAATATATTGGAAAAATTCATAAGAATTAGAGTTCACAAGTTGTGACCTTGTCACATTGGAGAATGTCGCAGAAATAGGAGAAAATTGTATGAAAATCATCTGGCAGGAGAAATATGGATGAAATATACATGTACTTAAGTGATTGCAACAAACCCCATGTGATTTACTACAGTCCAAGGGATAAAAAAGAACATTTGAATCTAAGTAATGATTTTCCTGAGGTTTTATCATCGAGGATACTCATAATGAGGAATTAACAGTTTGCTGTGTCATCAAACTGTCAAAGTCAAAGAAAACAGAGCCAGGCAAAATTTCCTTGGAGCTTCTCCCATTTTCCCATACCAAAAACTTCATTCCACTACTTCTCCGTTCCCATACCAACCATTATGTGTCATTCTGTTTCACCTGCCCTAGTAAGAGTGGAAGTGTCAGTACATCAAGATAAAGCTCAAAGTAAAAAAAAATGAGTTCATGGTTTTTCGTTAGTTTTTAATTTTCTCTGTCTGATTTTGTCGTTAACTGTGATAATGAAACTTGCCATGTATATCAGATTATGAAAAGAAAAAAAGAAAAGTGATTTTACCATAAGAAAATCGCTCCTACAAATAAATAAATGTTTTACACAGTAGTATATATTTTGTCCCTTTTTTGATGTGTCAATTGCCTACATATTAATTATTTCTTAACCTAATTTTTACCCAATGTTTCAGCTTAGGGGTTTATTGGGATCTTGTTTACGAACATTTTGTTATAATTTCTTGATGCAAAAAAAAAAAGGAAGGGGCAAAAGCTTAAGGATGTTTATGATTTAAAAATGTACAAATGTTTAAGTCACTCTTAGTTTACCTTTAAAATTAAATAAGTAATCATCACACCATATATTTAAAAAAAATACAAATATCAGGTCTCTCTACATATTAGATAAGATTTTTTTTTTAATTTTATACCATAGAGGTATCCTATAGGACCAAAAATAATGATCTGAAAAAGCCTAGGAAAATTCAAGAGATGGTTTTTTATGTCTGTAATTAAAATAAAAATTAGTATACTGTAATAGTTATCCATTCCCTCTCCTTCATGGCACAACAGGCCTAGAAGGCCCTTGTCCTACTAGCCGGACATCCACCTGTATTAAACATAGAGATGGATGATCGTGCAACCAGTCTGGGGGTGATATGTGTTCACTTGTTAGATATCCCAGTTGTTATAACTGATTTTCTCAACCTGGAGTCACTATTAATTGTAGTAACCCAAATTCTTTACACTGTTGGGTGACCTGGTTCCGTATTGCAAAATTCCATGAGAAATCATAAATTAGTATTCTGGATAACAGATGAACTAAAGTCTAATACATCATATTTCACTGGGGAAAATATTATTGTTATTATTATTATTATTATTATTATTATTCTTTTGAAGAAATTAACTTATTTTATTTTGATGATACTGTGAAATATTTTTTAATAAAATGGCCTCTTGTAATGAAATTTCATCACACCATTTGCCTTCGTGTTTGTGAAAAACCAAGAGAATTTTTTTTAATTGGGTCAATACAATATTTGAACCCGGAATCTCCCGAATGCAAACCTAAAAAGCTACTGAGCCAATGTGCTTGGTGCAAAATGATTGTTCATACATTATTTATAAAAAATACCATGAATTTTTTACTACATGCAGTTAATTAAATTAATTCTTATTTTATGTAATACTTTATATATAAACTGCTGTGATGTGTGTGTGTGTGTGTATATATATATATATATATATATATATATATATATATATATATATAGAGAGAGGAGAGAGAGAGAGAGAGAGAGAGAGAGAGAGAGAGAGAGAGAGAGATAGGTGTGGAGACATGAGTGCTTCCCTAGCAGGAGTTTTTTGACTAAGTTTATTTAGTTATGCTTGTTTCCCTATGGATAAAATGAGAGGCATGTGATAAAACATATTTTCTCAATGAGACATGTAGGTAACTAGGTTGGGGAAGGTGTGTTAAATTTTACTTGGTACTAATTTAAGCTTGAGGTTCATTTACGAAACTGAAAATATTCTGACTTGGGACCCACAGCTTGAAAGTCACTCCCAGAGGAGTTGTCCCTTGGATTTTTCCATCCTAAAAATTAATGACTCTGACAGTTTGAACTTGCAACCCTTGGGCAAGGAACACAAGCACTAGACCACCGAGACCGACATACTGCTGTGAGAATAACTAAGAAATGTGATTAGAATTTGTCATCTTGTATATTAGCATTTCAAGCTTGGCATTCTTTCTTCCGGATTTGAGTTAGGATAGCGTGACTCTCATTTATAAGGTTTCAAAGCTCTCATCGGGTTTCCTGATCTTGTTAAGTCTTACAGGGTAGATTTGTGCTGTGTGAGTTAGGTCTTTGTTGCAAACAAAATAGTTAGTAATGCTTTTATTTTCTGGTGAATTTATGAAAAATATATATTATGTTCATGTAGTGTTTCTTAAATTTATTCACTAAATGGCTTATGAAACCTACAGATTCAGTGATGCATTCACTAAGATGCTCCATTGGTTCCTATCCTCAACAAACTAAATCTATATTTGAAGAGAAAAATATGTGTCTAGACTGGGATTTGAACCCAGGACCTTTGGCTTTCTATGCCAATGTTCTATCAGCTGAGGTACCTAGGCCTCCAATCTAAATGCAAATTTTTCTCTTATATACATTGTTAATTCTGAGTGCCAAATGCTACAAACCATCATGCAAATTGGCAGCTTCTTTTTTAAGAACACTTTATTGGAAATTTAAAGATTACTTTATAAAATCAGGAGGGCTTCTTTCAATGTTTCATTATTGATTTAGTACTTCTCACTGAAAGACAAATTATATTCGAAGAGAAAACTAAATCTAGTTTGTATCTTTTCTATCCACTTCTCTAAGATCCATTCTTATATTGTCTTCCCTAAGCCTAGGCCTTTTAACGGTCTTTTTCCCAAGGATTTCCCCATTAAAAAATTCTACCGTCATTAATTTGAGCTATATGGCCTATCCATCTCGATCTCAACAGGAGAACTGTCAACCATTGCATACTGAAATCTACCTTGAAATTTCTCCCAGAGAAGCATTGTAATGTACCAAGGCACTGAAATCCAGTGTTCAAATTCTAATTTAAACTAAAGGGAAGTAACAACTCCTGCCTTGGTTGATTGGTTAATCCCCATAACTTGCTGTCTGCCTCGTTTCACTCTGCTCTAACTCAGGCAGAAACATAATCTGATTTGCACAGTAGTTGCAATTGAGGGTTCTGTGCTGTGCATTGCAGTTAAAAATGGCAGATACTTTTTTTTTTTGGACATGGCTTTGGTACATCACAATGCTTCTCTGGGAGAAATTACAAGGTATGTTTTGGCATGAAATGGTTGACAGTTTAATAACTTCGACAATATTAGGACGATGATATAAATTATATGAAACTCCTTATTGTGAAGCTTGCATTCTCCCCCTTTATGGTAGTGAGTATTTGTCTTAGGATTCTATTTTTTTTTAAATTACCATGTTTTCTTCCTCAAATATAAGAAATCATGTTTTGTACTCCTATAGTATGATAGGAAGATTATTATTTCATGAATCTTTAGAAGTTAGACAAAAGTCAAAATAAAATTAAAATTTACTATTCAGTAACAAGTGACATCAATTTCTTGCTTTAATTTAACTTAATTTCTTCGTTTATATGACTTTGATTTTTAATAATGATCCTATATATTTGAATATTTTATATATTTTGATAAGAATCATTTCCTATGGTTACCTGTCATTATTTACTATATTTTGAACATGGGACTCTTCATGAACTTAGTTTTTTCTCTGTTTATATCTAAACTAATTTCCTTGCAGGTATTTAAAAATACGCTTTTTTTGCTTCTTTATTAACCCATTCGATACTTTTAACAAGTCTCCCTAGTGAGCACCACAAATTGCACTCGTTATTGTGTTAAAACCCTCCACTATAAGAAGTTGGCTCTTTCTTTAGTGAATAACATTTTCTGTTCATCTGTAAAATATATTGCAGGTTTATGTAAAGCATATATGAAGACCTAGTATATTGTATAGTTATAAGTTATAGAATAGTATAGTTTTAGGTATTTATTACAGTAAAATATATATGTAGATTCAATGTTCTTTTTTTCAAACTTCATTGTTGTAAATTCAACTAATTTAGATACAGCCTGATGAAGTGAAGGCCTATTTTGCACTATGCATCCTAACGATTAAGGTTAGAAAACCTAAAATAAAATGGTTATAGAGCAAAAGAGCAAGGCCAATTGCAGAAAAACTAAGCCCTTCAGAAGTTTATTCCTAATTTTGAGGTTTTTTCACTTCTGTGACAATGAATCCAGAATTAGAGATGACAAAATTTACGAAATTAGACCTGTGGTAGAGTATTTGAATACAGCATTTCTATCCTTGTATGTTCCAAGTGAAGACATTTCACTTGATGAATCTCTTATGAAATTTCAAGTTACTCTGGCTCATATGTACTTATTCGACCCTCTAAACGGGTGTGATTTGTAATACAATATTACAAATTGTGCGAGTCTTTCTAGGGATATGTTTCAAATATACACAGGAAAAAATGCACAAGAAAATTCACATTTTACTGCAAATGAGAGTGTAGTCCTGGAATTTGCAAATCTGTTCATAGAGGAAGGTTACACTTTATACTTAGACAACTGGTATTTTTCACCTAACTCGTTTCTAGAGCCCAATAGATGAAAGACAAATATATTAGGGATAGTAAAATCTAAGAGAAGAAATATGCCTCAGGATTTAGTAAACATCAAATTGAAAAAAAAGGGGGAGGTAGCAATACTATGTAGTCCGGGACTTCTAGCATTGAAACATGAAATAGCCGACATGACCGATACAGTAAAAGCTAAGGAAGAAAAGGCGGAGAACAAGAGGAAAAAGTTATAAAGCCTAAATGTATTCTAGATTACAATAAAGGTATGAGAGGAGAAGATTGACATGGCAAGATACTGCTTGTTTTCCGTAATGAGGATATTTGTAAAAGGCTACAGAAAAATGGCTTTTTTCATTATGGATGATTTGAGAAGAGAGCAAGAAGTTTCTATCATGTGATAATGTAAAGGTCTACAAATATTTATTTTTTATATGATTGTTTTCAATCATTACTATCGATCCATACATAGTAATTCTGCCCAAGGGCAGGTCTTTCACTGCATTCATAGCATTTTTCATGCTATGATTTGCAGCTTTACTAGGGATTTATAGGTGTGGTTGCTTCCCATTGCTTTCCACACTGGTGAAGGATGATGGCCAAAAATATACCCTAGTCTCCCTCAACAATAATAATAAGGGTATATTAACATAAATATAAAAATAATAATAAAAATTACTGATTGAACAAATCAATAATTTAATATAAAGCATAAAGGGATAAAAAAAATTGAAGGAAAAATTAATATTAACATATTTTAAGAATTTGATAATGATAATTATGGCTGGATGATTTTCGGAGACCTTTGGGTACTAAGTTTCCTGACATTTGTCTTACAGGTGAGGAAAAACCTCACCCAGGAGCATGTCCCGACCGGGAATCAAACCCGGGCCCACTGCGTGACAAGGCAGTACACTACCTCAAGACCACAGCAGTGGACCATTATTACTATATACAGTATTATATTGTTTTTGTTATTTTTTTAACATATGATTTCTGTTTACTTTCAAGGCAATGATCGAGAACTGTCAGTAAAAGATGGTTTTTTAAATGTTTCTTAGTTTTTACAGCCTTGAAATTAACAAAATATAACGAGATACAATACACAAAAGAGGATAGCAGGCAGGCCACATTCCTTTGCTGTTCTTAAACTACAAAATACTACTAGAAAAACAGGGGTGATCAAACTATCTGAAAACATAAATGATAGAATTCAGTACACATATGATGATCTTGTAGAAGATTTCCGGGCTGTTGGCCGTGGTCTTGAGGCTTGTAGTTCCCCAATGTTTCGCCAGAAACTGCGTCCTGCATCCTCAAGGGTTGTCTGGCGAAATGTCAGGGAACTACAAGACCATGGCCAACAGCCTGGAAATCTTCTACAAGATCGTCATAGTAACTCCGGCCATGAAAACCTAAGTCAATATAGCAGTACACGTAGTCTCTATTCTGATTTAAAATCCTGTGCAGCCAGAGTAGCGTTGGGGAGATTTAAATGGGTTTCTAGTGAATATACTAGATGCTTTAAACATGTCCCCAATGGGTTAACAGTATCTCCCATTAGACTCACACCATTGTCACAAACAGTATATTTAATATGAAATTTTTCATAACAATCAATATTTCTGTCTCAAGCAATGTTTGTAATGTAACTATAGCTTATGAAACGTATGAGTTTAAAACCGCATTCACAGGGCTGCCCCACTAGTCCCTATCCTCAAACTGAATTAAGTTCCCTAAGGTCCACATATGCCTAATCATTTTTAAATGATTCTTTCCCCAAAGGTTTTCCAATAAAAAAATTGAAAATATTTCTGATGCCCTTCAAACTACATGACCCACTTGCCTATTCCAAACTCCTAAACTGAATATTCCTCTCCAATTTTAGCTTAAATTATTATGGCATTCCTCACTGTTAAGATTGCTCCATTTTCTTCTCTTATGGGTCCAAATAGTTGTTTTAAGACCTAATTTAGAATGCATTTAGCTTGTTTTCTCCCCATGATGTGACCATGTTTCATATCCATGGAATATCTATGGTTTTTTGAATCTTTAGATTTTTAGACAAATGCTGAGAAAATTTTGAACTAAAATTTACCTCAAATCTCCAGCTTTAAGTCGGTATTTAATTTCTTTATATCTACGATTTTTATATCTGTACAATGTTATATGTTATTTGAATACTTCTTGCATACATACACAAGAATACTAAACTTGAATTAAATACTTTTATATTATTGTTCAAATTATTAATTTTAGTCCTGTTCTATTTTTAAACATGAATACCAAGCATAAGAATGTTACAACTGTTGAAAACTTTCAAGTTTTATGTCGTTTGTAACTTTGATAAATTCTGCAGAATGAGGTTCTTCCTTGTATTCCTACTTGAGTTCTCAGCTGTGTAATTTACTATTAAAGAAATTATATGGGGAAGAAATTTTATGTGGTAAGCTGTCTGCTTACTTACTGAATTACCTGGGTTTGATATTATTGGCAGCAGTATGAGCTGTTTTTCTCCCTCAAATATTATAAGCTTTAGGGAACTTGAAAATAAGCCATGTCAACTGGATACGAGCACGAATATTAATATTTGTGAAATTTGAATTTTTAACTTTCTGATAAGGAATAATATATATTTTTGACTCGCATTTAACAATATGGCCTTCAGCCAATAGACAGAATGCACTGCCAAGATTTGACAAGGAACAAAAACAGTGGCAATAGCTGGAAATGCAGATATGAAGTGACATAATATTGCTGTTTTTTTATCTTAAAGCTTCCTTAACACTTTTAAGTCTTGAATTGCGGTTTATGTATTAGATGTTCGGTACACTGTTGAAATGGATTTATTTTTGACATTGATTTCAGTTTAAAGACTTTTCAATAAAATTCACTCAGGAAATTTAATAAAAAATATATTTTTTATAAAAGTAGTTTATTTTTGGCTTTTCTCTTATTTATGAATTTTTCGAATTTAGCTGCAAGAGATGTATTCTACCAAAGGAATGGGGGAGAAAACACAAAATTACGTTAGTTATTTATCTCATCTTATATTTTGCTCTCTGACCTGAAAGATATTTCTCTTATTTTCAGTCAAAAGCCAATTGTTGAGATGGCTGTTGGAACTCTTAATAAATTCTCCCCTTCTGGTGTATAGTTTGGACACGCAGCAAACATAGCTATTATTGAAAAAAATTAATGTGCAGATACTGTCTTATCTCTGGAGAAATGTAATAGATTGTCACATTCGTTTCAAAATATTAATATTGAGCAATTTAGAAAGCTCATTCTCAAATTCTACTTTTTTTTTTTTTTTGAGCTTGTCGTTAAATCTTTTTCAATTTAAAATTCCTTCAGAATTAATTTAAACTTAATCAATACTTGTTTGAGGCGGTAAGTCTTTTAAGTCAAAATAAATAAATATACATAATGTTAATGAACTTCCATGGGCCTTATCTTCAGTAAAGTTTTATCTTGGTGTTTTTATTATTAATTTAACACTTCTCACTGAAGGATAAATTATATTTGAAGTAAAAAATTATACGTTCAGACTGGGGTTTGAACCCAGGACCTTTGACCTCGTTCAAATTCCAGTCTGAGTGTATCATTTTTCTCTTATAAAATAAAGTTTTTCTTTTTCCTGGTGTTGTTGCACCTGAGTGTATCCACACCAGCTCTGAAACAGGAAATTCTGCTATGGCACCACATGGAAAAGAAAAGCTTTTATGAAAATATTATACATGTTTAATCCAAAGGTTTATTAGCATATACTGCTAAAATAGAGTAAAACAATATGTTTAAATCCCAGCTCCAAAATAAATATTACAATAATGTAATTTAACTTTTATGCATTGAAGAATTGTTTATGAATATCTTGTAAGATTAGTAGGTATCTTTTGAATAAATTAATTTGTATTTCAAAAACTGCTGAAACCGAAGTAAATGCTCAGTGACTATATATTTTTTTGTAAACCTGTTTTAACAGGATAGGAAATTATTTTGTGTTTTCTGAAGCTAATACAGACAGCATTGAAACATCTGTTGCATAAGCAGGCTTGCCATTCCTTTCACTTTGTCTCCACGATTCTTCATTTCATCTCTTCTGTCATCCATTGGCTGTGGAGGCAATATAGAGAGACTTATGGATACAAAATATGGCTGGACAGGAGTGTAATAAAAGCAGTACATTAAAGATATCTCATCAGCTTTGCACAGATGCAAATCCATGATCTGGTTCACAAAATGATATAAAACACGAGAAAGAAAACCGATTGAAAAATGCAGGGTTGAGATCTAGAGTTCTTTCATGTCTCTTGTGTGACACATCAGCAGAAAGAAGCCAAACCATAGTCAGCTGGCACTTCCAACAATGGAAAGTTCTATTCTTCACAGACAAATACATTTAAACTACTGTGATGGTTGTACATGGAGGTGTCCTGGTGTGTGTCTTGCTCCAGTTAACATTGTTGAATTGGGAGACTGGGAAGTAATTTGATTATGGTGAGGTTTGGCATAACTGTATAAAAAGTCTTGGATGGAGCTTCTCGTCCCACAGCACATAATTTCTAATTGTTAATGGCATTTTCCTTGGAACATATACACTCTGCTTATTTTGTGGATCCTATTTTTTTTGTAATGCATGATAATTAATAATGCTAAACTTCATGCAGCACAGAATACCAAAAATATTCAAGAATGCTAAATTCAGATTATGGATGAGCTTGCATAAAGTTCAGACCTTAATCCAGCTGAACATGTGTGAGATAAGTTGGAAGAACTGTGCCACAGAATCTGGGAGATTTAAAAAAACGGGGGAAATATTGATATTTCGAAAATTCTCAAAAGAAGAATCCCATTAATCTATTTTAAGGGGGCACATGATGTACTGAGTTTTAAAATAACCATGGAAACATTAGCTAGTAAATAATGTAATGTAGTATTTCCATTTTGTTTTGACCTTCAATCTGAACTTTGTATTTTTAACCCTGAATGAGAAAAGTTAGAATTTTTTTTAAATAATAACTCTTCAATCCTTAAAAGTTGTGCACAAAAAACTTTATTTTTTCATACTTTGATTTAAACATGTAATTTTCTTGATCAGTGTTTTTTACTTACTGAAGTAAGAAAAATTTACTTGATTATTAAAATATTAAAGTAATGGTTGATGTCTCATGATTTTTAAAAAAGTGGATTCAGCTCGGACAAAAACATTTAGTAAGATAAATATATGTCAAATTGTTGTCTAATAGCTTTTCTATGTCTTGCTGGTATTTATACAGTCTCATTTGGAGTGCCTCCAGAAGTGGTTGCAGTTCAATTGCATAGGAAAGGTTATAGTAAATATTTCAACGTGATGGACAGAATGTATACATTTGACAGTAATGCCAGTTTATTCAAGTTGCTCCAGATTCAGTTCATACTAAATTATCATTTTCTTATTATTATTATCATTATTTTACTGATACTTAATTTTGCCATTAAATATTTATTTTCATATTAATTTAAATATTGTAAAATGACTTTAATGAATTAATGAATAAAATTATTATTTTTTTATATTAATAAGTATAACCTTACATATTTGTCTTTCTTCTTCTTTTATTTAATTCCTATTCATAAATGCTTTAACTCTAACATTACCACTTACGGGATCATAGTTTTTCATTAGGTTATGTGTTTGTATTTTTTTCTGAAATGTTCGGTGATTTATTTTTATGATACTGTGAAATAGATATGGGTGATAAAATTTCAATGTAGCATTTGCTTTGACAACTGAGAAAAGGCAGGAAAAAGCTACTCTGATTTATCACAAACATTGTTCTCAAATGCTACCATCTGAGTATACTCGCTCTGTAAAATGGTTGTTTACTTTCTTCATCATCATAATTGCAGAACAGCAATTACATTATGAAGCTTATGTGCATTTTACAAGTTAATATTACAAATTATTTTATTTATTACAATTTCAACTTGTATAGATAGAAGCTGGAACTGTCTACGTTCACTTATAAAAGTGTTTAGTAATTATATTTTATATTAAAGATGGAAGAGAATGTGGAATAATGATATTTGGGTTGCTTAATTTTATTTTTGGATTTTTATTAAAATCACGCATGGGTAGCGACAGTCTCTATATATTTATAGTTTCATTCTTTTGTTATTTAGCAGCTTTTATTATTACTTGTGCCTTATCTCCTGCTATCGTACGTTTTTTTGAAGGCTTGTCTGTTCTCCACTATTAATATTAACACAAGAATTAAGTTTATTCCACCTTTCATTATTATTAGATTTTTATGTAAAAATACATGATGAATCATTTATTTTATTGGCAATGGCTTTATATTTACTGTTTCAAAAATTTTCCCGGTTGATCATGATGGAAATAGAGGATGAGTTACTGGCTACATGTCAACCTGCTATAATGAAGCACTCGGTTACCAAACTTGGTATATTGTCTTGGTGTTCATTTATTGTTGTTTGCCTGTCTTTGCAGGAGTTGATCTAATTTAAAACAACAGCCAGCTTTTATCCTACCTTGAGCAGCACTAAATATAACTCGGCTGGGGTCAGGTCAATCTAGTATATACTCTGCCAGCAAATTCCTCTCACAATAAAAGAACAGCCAGCATCAGTGTTTGTCTGATAGACTGATTGTACTGGGCTGGATCAGTGATCCATCTTTCTAAGATGTCTCACAGTTGGCACCTGACACTGACTCATGACTGAGAAAACAGTCAAGTATTTATTTCATTTAGCCTGTATGGAATAAAGTTTGCATCAAAGTACCTCTAAACTTCGAAATTTTATTGCATTTCAAACAATTTATTTAATTATTTTTTTGGATTCGGTATTAGTTTCTCATTTAGAAAATTGTGTACATTTGTGTATTTGCACATATATGTAAGCAAAAGACTTTAATAATAATAATAATGATAAAATTTATTTAAATGGCGAGTTAAGGCCATAATGCTTTTCTTCCACTCAACCAGTAAAATATTAAATACAAAAAAATATGTACACAAGATCATAACATGTACAATTATAAGTAAATGTTTATATAAATTAAACTAAAATTTTATGAATAAAGCAACACTATTAAGGAAGCAAAAAATCAGAAATTGTCAATTAATCTACTGAAAGAGCAGTTGCAAAAGAAAGAGTTTTAAATTTCTTTTAAGGGAAGCTAATGACCGGCAGTATGTCCCAAACCGTAGCTGAGTGGTTAAGGCAGGAAGCCTTGGCACAGAGCTATGGGACTTGCGCTGGTTTGGGTCTTCAGGGGGGAAGAAATTTTCTCATAGTATTTCGGCCAGTATGGGACTGGTGCCCACCCAGCATCATGAGGCATTTGGGTAGCTACAGCAAATGGTGGTTCCAGGTTAAGAAAACCTGTTATAATGGCTGGGGGACTCAACATGCTGACTACATGTCACCCCTACACTGGCTAGATGATCATCTACCTCTGTGATTGACACATGTGGATGTGAGGCCGGCTGGTAGGCTAAGGGCCTTCTAGGCCTGTCGTGCCATGGAATTAATATTATTATTATCATTATTATTATTAATGACCGGCAGTCCCTGGTTTCTTGTGGTAAGGTGTTCCAGAGTCTATCAGTAGATACATTATGGGAATTAAAATAATGGAGGTTCTATGTTGTGGGATGTGAAGTAGAAGGTTCTGGTCCGAAATTGTGATTGGAGTAAAGAAAATGGAATTGAGAGAATAAGTAGCTTGGTATAGACATGTGTATGATTTTGAATACCAGGATGAGAGAATGCATTTTTCTATATATACATAAATGAATTGCACAAAAATGTGCAAAGGTGATAACACAAGATTTTAACAATCAATAAAACTTTATGTTTGTCTTGCGTACCTACTAATTGTTTTTGTTCTTTGTTTACATGTTTCAATGTGATATCTTTCACATTTCTGTCCACACACTTCACATATGCATGATGTCTTCGGGTCATAGAGTATTTTATCTTTACACATTAGGTGGTGGAATCCATGCACGCTTAATCTTATGATGACGTGTCGTATCTGGAAATTTGCTTCTGTCCAGTTCCTGCCTATCATCGCTCCGGTGCTGAAGAATTCTGGCCATACTTCCTACATTTTTCTGGCGTAGTCTTTGTAGCGCTTGTTCATAGAGTTTTCGTGGTTGGTAGTAGGTAGGCTGTTTTCAAGTCTTCGATAAGGAAAGTCTCCCTTGCCAATAGGTACACTAGACGGCTTCTTGTCGTTCTTGATACTCCTATTGCTCTTTTTATGTATATAACTTTTCACTTTTTCCAGCATGTTTAGATTAGCTTCTGTAAGATATGGCCATATGATTTCTATCCCGAAAGTTATTTGGAGGATCTTTGCATTGAATAGTTTCATTGCTGATTCCAGGCTTAGAGCTTGTATATTGCATATATCATTTATTGCCATTATTGCTTACATTGATCTTTCTGCTAAGTGTTTAGTGAAGCTTCTTCCACTGGGTTGTAAAGTAATGCCTAGATATTTAAACTCCTTTACTATTTTGAAGTTATCTTTGTCCAGTTTTATTTCTGTTGTGGCAGGGATCTTTCCTCCGTTTCTGAACACCTTCATTTCTGTTATAGAAGCTGTGGGTTTTACACCATTCTTCCGTAGTTATGGCGTTCTGAAGTTTACTTATGTCCATTGACCCGATTACGATGATGTCTGCATATGCATATATGAAAATTTCTTCTCCTAGGTCTTCTATTTTCCTTACAAGTTCTTCGGCTGCCATTATGGATAGCAGTGGGCTCAATGGGTCTCCTAGCAGTACACCATTTGTCAGCAGTATAGTTTTTGATTTTGAGAGGCCATCTGATATAACTATGCTATTTTCTTTCATTATTGATGTAACGATTTGGGTCCACGCGTTCTCCTTTCCTAGGACACTCCAGTTTGCTTATTATTAATCCTCTGTCCATTGATCGAAGGCTTTCTTAAAATCTATGAAGACAGTGTACAACTTCTGTTTTCTCTCAAGTGCTTCCTCTATGTTGAAGGAGGAATTTCACTGCTGTTTGAGTTGATCTCTCTTTCCTGAATCCAAATTGCGCGTCAGGGAGCTTTTCTTCGATTTTTCCCTTTACTCTATTTGTTATAATTTTTGTTGGGTTCTTGAAGGGAACGTTTTCAAGAGTGATGCCCCTGTATTTGTTAGGGTCTTTTGGATCCCCTTTTCCTTTGTATATAACTTTTATCGTCAAATTTCTCCATTGTTCTGGAATTCTTCCTAGTTCTACACATTTGTTGTATAGTTTTGTCCATATGGGGTTCAGTGTGTCAATTGTGTTTTTGAGGTGTTCATTATATATCATATCTGGGCCAGATGCTTTTCTATTCTTGCTTTGGTTTATTGTTTTTCTTATTTCTTCAGGGTTGCTAGGAGTCCATTCTGTGTGTCTTGTGTGTTGGTCTTGATTTCTTGTTGCTGGGGTGTCTGCCTTCCATGTTTAGTATGTTGGTGAAATGTTGTTCCCATTCCTTCATTTGTATGGTTTGTGTTTGTTGTTGTTTTCTTGGTCGAATAGTGATGTGTGGGTCTTTAAGGGCTTCCACAGCCATCTCTTTAATTTTTTGTTCGTTATGAGTTTTTTTCGTTTCTTTTATCATTCTTTTGTATTGTCATCTTTCCTTTGCGTAATCTTATTTTTGTGCGATGTCTTCCAGGTTTTTTTTTTATTTGTTGCAACTTACTTAACACTTGTTTTCTTTTGTTATAGCATTCCTTGTCATACCATTCTTTTGATTTCTTCATGTTCAAGTTTACTGGCATCGTGGCTCCTATGATGACCTGTTCAATTATTATTGCAGTAGCTTCCTCTAGATTCCCTCGTTCTATGGCTGTTTCTGCTTTTTTTAGCTCCTTCTGGCTTCCTTTGATCTTCTCATTGTCGATTTTTCTTGATATATTTAGTGGTGTTACTTTTTGGATTTTAAGTTCTGGTGGAATTTTTAAGTTCTGGTGTGGCTATGTTAATTTTCATTGGTAGGTGTTTTCGGATGGGTGTTACTGCGTTTGTCCAGAGGTGGGTTATTTTTCCCTTTGCGTGGCCTTTTATCAGTGCTAGGTCGATTGTGCTTTTACCGTAAAAAAATGCATTTTTCTATGATCATGGAGATGGAGCCAGCATAGTTTGCTGAACTATGAATAAATATGGACATATTTACGAATATTCAAATTATATATGATATTTTGTTGTAATTTATGTGCTAGTCCATTGTTAGTGCCTTGCCAATAGAACTTTGCAATAATCAGAATTTAGCATCACGAGAGTTTGCACTAGAATTCTTTTGAGATTAATCGGAATAAAATTTCTGAATCTATTTAATGCATTATTGAAAATATTCTCTTTGGCATTTGTGTTATCTGGATGTTCCAACTTATATTAGAGTCAAGATGAAATCCCAAACATTTTAACAAATGTTGCTTTGTTATCTAGCACGATGGCCGGCAGATTGATACTTAATATTGGAGCAATTATAGGTTATAACAATTTGTTCTCAGCCATTCCTTTATTGTTTTATTGTATTAGTTTATAGATGTTTAATAATCCCCTCTTATATCTTCACTTCCTTTTGTATCAATTGAGGTGCTTTTTTTTTTCTTCAGATTTTTGTTCTTAGTAATACGCGTTAAAAATTCCTGGCTTTAAACCCCAACCTAACTTGGGCCTGTTAACATAAATTTACCTGTTAATCTGGCAGGTTTCTAGTCAATATAACAATTTATCATTCAACAATTCATGCTATTTTATCATCAATTTTCTCACAGCACACGTTCCGGTGGGGTCTGGATTTTTAAACTGACGCAAACCTTCTGGTGGCACTATGGCCCTGAGGTCGACTCAGCCTCTAGGCGGAAATGAGTACCAGACGCTTGTTCTGGGGTAAAGGTGGCCGTCACGCAGGGCTGGCAACCCGGCTGACATCAAGTGCCGATTGTCTAGAAATAGTGGGAGCCTTAACCTCCCACTACCCCAAAGGCCTCCTGAGGCCTGTAGTGGGAATACTTAACTTTATTTTACTTTTACACTATTAATATAATCACCAATAAAACAATCTTTTAAAGAAGTTTGGAAATTGTATATAGTTTGCATTGCAGAAGGGGTTGTAATTTTTTGTATTTAAATGTAATATTTGTGCATTGGCAGTGAATGAAACATCAGAAGTAATTCATCGTTCCTCACATGAATCACTGAGCTACTTTTTAGATCACAATAATATGACAAAAAAATACATGAATTATTCTAGTTGATAGAATATTTATGGAGAAAATAATTTTTTTATATAATTCAACTAGGCAGACTATAGTAGACATAAAGATGAATTATTTCTGTGGTTGCTCATGGTCTGGAAATTAGGTTAATTTTAAATGTATGGACTGTTTACCATTTATTGCCTATTATCATTGAGGTAGCATAACTGTGGCTTTGTGTGCCCCATCCTCAGAAGCGAGTTACAATTCTGCCAATGCCAGAAATGTTGTAAAACAACCTGGTAGCATTATATAATTTTTTTTTCTGTGTGGTCATTAGTGAAATATTTTAACTAACAACATTTATTTAAAATGTATTATCCATTACTAACTATATATTAAGATAGAATGCAAATATAGAGTAATAGCATAAAAACTTTATTAAGTTATGTAGATAGGAAATAACACTATGAGGTTTTTTAATATTGTTTATTTTTTATTATTTCACTCACCTCATACTTCATAATTCATAGCAGACCCTGGGTTTCTTCACATCTTTTGTGACATTCTCAATGCTGTGTCACGTTCACAACTGACGTCCAACGGCTTTCTATCCTGCAGACTGACCTCTGCGCCATCTGGTGGCCGACCGAAGAATTTCCAAATCAGTTCTCTCTAAATTCATAGTTGTATTTTCATTCTTGCATATGTAAATTTTTTCCCAAATTGGTTTAATTTAAAACCTGAGTTAAAAAAATTGAAGAAATATAAAAGTATGAAAAGAATAACCACAAAATTAGGTGGGGATAAAGAAAATGTGAGAATAATGTAATTAACCTATCATCTGAAAACTTTACAAAAGAAGAAATATCTATTTTGGACAAGGGATTGAAAACATGCATTAGTTACTCTAACAATTTAGAAGATTACATAGCTGACGTTGAAATTGCTATAGATGACATGAATTATGAAGAACAAACAATAATCAGAAAAGAATGTGGGGAAGTTATTGAAAAAATTAAAAACACAAAAACAGGAAACATATGCAAAACAAATATGAAGAAAGTAAGAAACATCAACAATAAAAATGTTGTTTTTTCAAAGTCTGACAAAGGGAATAATTTGGTAATTTTGGACAAAGAAGATTATAATGATAGGTTGGAGAATTTATTAAAGGGAGAAGAATATGAAGAAATAAAAACAAATCCTCTCGCAAAAACAATTAAGGAAGTTGAAACCAGCCTAAAATCAATTAAAAAAATTAATGACACAAAAGGAAAAGTTTAAATTAAAAATACCAAATCCCAGAAACCCCAACATTCATGGTCTTCCTAAAACTCACAAAGACGGAAAGAAAATGAGACCTATCATCAACAATATCAACTCACCGACATATAACATATCAAAATGGCTTAGCAATAAATTTAAAGGTATGGAAAAATTTGAAAATTTAGCAGTAGAATAATTCTTACCAATTAGTTGAAAAATTAGAAAATGTAGAAATAGAACCTTCAGAAAGATTGGTCTCATTTGACGTTACTTCATTGTTCACAAACATCCCGACTGACACAACTTTGAAAATTTTAGAAAAATGGTTGAAAGAAAACAAATTAGATGATGATAGCGTTAAAGAATACATAAAACTAACAAAATTATGCTTAAATCAAATGTTCTTCACCTTTAGAGGAAAATACTTTAGACAAAAATCAGGACTTGCAATGGGAAATCCATTATCACCATTCTTAGCAAACATGTTTATGGGGAACTTTGAATGTCATGTAACCAAAGCACATCCTTTGATGTTTAAATTTTGGAGAAGATATGTAGATGATATCATAGCAATAGTAAACAGAAACAATTAGAAGATGCCATTAAACTGTTAAATATTCAAAATAAAACAATCAAATTTACAATGGAAGTAGAAAATAATCATGAAATACCATTTTTAGACCTTAAATTGATTAGGAATGAAGAAAAAAAGAAAATAGAATTTGGAATCTACAGAAAAGAAACTCACATCGACAATTATATAAAAGCTACTGGATTTAACCATTTTTCACACAAACAGGCAGTATTTAATAGTTTAACACACAGACTTGTGAATGTCCCCATGAGCAAAGAAAATTACAATAAAGAGAAAGAACACATCATAAAAATTGCGAAGGATAATGGTTTTCAAGAGAAGATGATACACAAGAAAATAAATAAATTCAAAGAACAAAAAATCATTAATGAAAGTACTCTTCAGACAGATAAAAATATAGGCAAAAAATTCAAGAAGTTCACATACCATCCTTTAGTATTTGACAAGTTTCAAAAAATCTTCAACAAATTCAACATTAAATTAGCACCGAAAAATGATTACAGCTTAGGTAATTTAATAAAAACCAACAAAATGAAAAGATTGAAGACTGCAAAAAATCGGGAATTTATCAAATTAATTGTAAAGATTGTGAAAAGATATACATAGGAAAAACAAAAAGGAATCTAAATACAAGATTAAAAGAACACCTCAGAAATGTTAAAAATGGAGAAACCGAAAAATCTGCAATAGCTGCACATGCCTGGTCAGAAAAACATAGAATAGAAACCAAAACAAAACTTAAACAATTGGAAAAATTGGAAAAACCGAAGGAACTCACAATTTGGGAAAAAATTTACATATGCAAGAATGAAAATACAACTATGAATTTTGAAATACCCGGTTATAAGGAGAGAGGACTGATTTGGAAATTCGTCGGTCGGCCATCAGATGGCGCAGAGGTCAGTCTGCAGGATAGAAAGCCATTGGACGTCAGTTGTGAACGTGACACAGCATTGAGAATGTCACAAAAGATGTGAAGAAACCCAGGGTCTGCTATGAATTATGAGGTGAGTGAAAAAATAAAAAATAAACGGCATAAAAACTGTTTGAATTATATTTTATTCAAATTCAGGTTTATGAAGTGAATCATTTGCTTACAAAAATTTACTTAGTTATCATTTGTTCCTTTTTATTTTGCAGGAAGTTGGCAGTATTATAGGCAAGAAAGGTGAAATTGTGAAGAGATTTAGAGAAGAGGTATGTTAAAAAATAAATAATTTTATCATTCTCTTATATTTTTTCTCTTAATTCTTACTTGAGGCCATAAGACCTTAGTTTTAGACACCATCTTGCAGCTCCTTATTCAAGAAGACTTTTAAATGGGATTTTTAAAGTACTATACAGTAAAACTTACATTTTATCATTGTTGTATATTCACACAAACAACTTGCATGTGCAGAGTTTTCATAATTGTACATTGTTTATTGTGCGAATCACGAAAGGATGTAAATGTTAACAGACTGCAGACTAGGGGAGAAGTAGGAAGGTGAAGTTTTTCCGACTTAACTTTTTCAAATTCCTTTGATCATACAAGGGAACTTTTCAACCATTGCATGCCAGAAACCTTCCTTAAATTTCTCCCAAAGAAGCATTGCCCAAGAAATTGACTCCTACATTTTAACTGCATGCACAGAAATCATAGCCAGAATCCAGCAATTGGAACCCACTGTGAAAAGCAGATGGATGTCTGCTTGAATAGTATGGAGTGGGACAGGGTGTGGTACGGACAGCAGGTTATCAGGATTATTCAGTGCACCAAGACAGGAATTGTATTGCTTTCCTATAGTTCAAATGAGAGATTTGCTGCTGGATTTTAGGTCTTGCGGTTAAAAGTGACACGGCCTTGGTACTTCACACTGTTTTCTGGTTGAAATTTCAAGGTAGATTTGGCATGCAATAGTTGAAAGTTCCCTTCTAAGACCAATGGAACATGAAAGAGTTAAGTCAGAAAAGCTTAATCTTCCTATTTCTCCTCTAGATTACCATGAAATTGCATGTAAACTTGATTTAATAGCAGTTATCACGAAGTCTGAAAGCTTGCCTGAAGGAATGAAGTTAGCAGCATTAGAGATAGTACATACATGATACCCAGGAGTGGTTCTATATCTACACTGATGGCTTGTTACATGACAAAGAAGAAAATGCTGGAGCTGGGTTACGTTGAAACTCTTCATCATATATGTTTCTGCAAGAAGTAACTCAGTGAATGTTGATGGAGAACTATTTGCCATAGACATTGCACTTATCCAATCTTGTATAGAGTAAAAGCATTTTCAAATGCAGGTCTCAGTGATTCGTCCGCTACTATTCAAGGTATCTCAGCCCACAACATTGCTTCCAGCAGAAAATCAATGGATATCCAAACCAAAATGAAAATATTAACACCACTCAACAAAAATATTTGACTATAATGGATACCAGCATATTGTGGACTACATGGAAATTAAACTGCTGATTTTCTGGTAAATTATCGATCATCCAAATGAATAGTGTTCTTCTGCACTCCAGGGATTAGGCAATATTGCCTATTCCAGCTTCAAAACATACCCAACCATCTTTTTCTTGTCTTCCCTGATGTCATCTTCCCTTAGGCTTATAGTCAACACTCTTCTTGGGGTCCTTTCTTTCCAGCATTCTATCAACATGCTGGCAACGGGATTCATGGCCACAAAAAGCTCAACAGGAAAAATTTTAATTTGAATATTATTAAGAGAATGTTGTTTCTTAATCATATAATTTGGGAACTGTAATACACTGGAAATAAGGGAGATGGGTTGGGACATCAGTGTATGGTAAACTTTAGCTAAGATTACAAGGGTACAGGTTATTAAAAACTTATAATTTCAGTTTTTAAGAAATACTGTTACACCAAATTGCTAAATTGTGTATTTAAATATTTTCAATTTGATTTTGCAATTTTTTTTTCATTTCAATTTTCATACTCGGTAGTCCCTGTGTAGAAATTAGGTTATCTTATGTTTAGAGACAGCTGCTTGGAATTGATACATTGAAAATATCTAAAATAAATTAATTGAATACCTGTCCCGAAAAAGGATGTAAAATGAATTTGTTCAAATGTGATTTTCGCTGTTATTTATATAAAGTTCTCCAAATTATTTGGTACGTATAGTGCGTGAGATTTAAGTATGTGATTGAGACTTACAAATCTCGCTGACTATATCTTGCTTTCAATGTCAAAAATGTTTCTCACTACAAGGTATGATACAGTAATGATGACAACATTAAGTCGTAAGTCCCTTTGATCAGATAACAAAACATTATTGTTCAACAGCCTAATACATATAAGTAGAGTGAGGAATTAAATGAAGAAAATTATATGAAAATATGAAAATTATGACACAAAAATATTATAAAGCTACTATTTTCTAAACTTTTTAATAAGTAGAGTCCGGATGTTAGGCACTTAAAAGATTCAAAATAGGCTCTTACAAAAAATGGACAACATAACTTTTTACAGTCTTACGTTAAGAATATAAACATATGCTATCAATTGTATGTGAAGATATCAGAGATGCAATAGGCATTTTTAGGCATTATAAGCTGAAATAGGCATTTATAGGCAAAACAACTCTAGGGTCGTTGGTATGAATTTATATGAAGTCACTTTTACAATATCTATAATAAATAACTATAAGCATTTTTCCTAACATCCTGTCTCTACTTATAAGTGTACAGCACATAAATGAGACAAACAGAACTTATTTATAGCTCAAGAAATCAAGATGTTTACTGTATTTCGATTTTAATAAAGCTTTTTCATTAATTCTAACCCAATATAAAATATATTCATGATCTGAAACAATTTTAATGGATCACGCCATAGCGTAGTTGCATAAGGAAACTTGGTACAAACAGGAAAGTTGTAGGTACGAGTTTCAATATGGTCAAGATTTTTAGCTGGAACAGACCTGGTAGCACTGTGGACGACCTGGGGTCCACTCAGATCCTAATGGAAGTGAGTACTAGATGCATGTTCTGGGCACAAATGTGGCCATCAGGCAGATCCGACAATCCGGCGGACATCTCGTGCCTATTGTCTATAGAAAGATGGGAGCTTCAACATGCCACTACCCTAAAGGCCTGCCAAGACTGTACTGGAATCACTTTACCTTTGTAAATCAAAACTGAGAGGTTTTATACAATAGAATTAATTAATGTATTGATTCATATTTAATTATGAAATCCAAACATATACAAGAAACAAAACATTGCAACCAAAACAAACAGGCTTTCATGAAATATAGCACTAACAAAGTTTAGAGCAGGTATAGTTTGGATTGACGATTTTATTATTAATTTAACACTTCTCATAGAAGGATAAATTATATTTGAAGAGAAAAATTTTCGCCTAGACCGGGACTCGAACCCGGGACCCTTGGCTTTCCGGGCCAAGTGCTCTACCAACTGAGCTACCAAGGCGAGTTACGATCTAGACGCAAATTTTTCTCTTATGTACGAAATTGTAATTCCCTCGCGCCAAATGCTTGAAACCATAGCTTCTATCTTTGCAAATGGCGGCTTCTTAGTTAAAAAGACATTTATTGGGAATTTAACACTACTTTATAGCCAGTAGGGCTTCTATTGACGATTTTATTATTAATTTAACACTTCTCATAGAAGGATAAATTATATTTGAAGAGAAAAATTTTCGCCTAGACCGGGACTCAACCCGGGACCCTTGGCTTTCCGGGCCAAGTGCTCTACCAACTGAGCTACCAAGGCGAGTTACGATCTAGACGCAAATTTTTCTCTTATGTACGAAATTGTAATTCCCTCGCGCCAAATGCTTGAAACCATAGCTTCTATCTTTGCAAATGGCGGCTTCTTAGTTAAAAAGACATTTATTGGGAATTTAACACTACTTTATAGCCAGTAGGGCTTCTATTGACGATTTTATTATTAATTTAACACTTCTCATAGAAGGATAAATTATATTTGAAGAGAAAAATTTTCGCCTAGACCGGGACTCAAACCCGGGACCCTTGGCTTTCCGGGCCAAGTGCTCTACCAACTGAGCTACCAAGGCGAGTTACGATCTAGACGCAAATTTTTCTCTTATGTACGAAATTGTAATTCCCTCGCGCGCAAATGCTTGAAACCATAGCTTCTATCTTTGCAAATGGCGGCTTCTTAGTTAAAAAGACATTTATTGGGAATTTAACACTACTTTATAGCCAGTAGGGCTTCTATTGACGATTTTATTATTAATTTAACACTTCTCATAGAAGGATAAATTATATTTGAAGAGAAAAATTTTCGCCTAGACCGGGACTCGAACCCGGGACCCTTGGCTTTCCGGGCCAAGTGCTCTACCAACTGAGCTACCAAGGCGAGTTACGATCTAGACGCAAATTTTTCTCTTATGTACGAAATTGTAATTCCCTCGCGCCAAATGCTTGAAACCATAGCTTCTATCTTTGCAAATGGCGGCTTCTTAGTTAAAAAGACATTTATTGGGAATTTAACACTACTTTATAGCCAGTAGGGCTATAAAGTAGCCTACTGGCTATAAAGTAGTGTTAAATTCCCAATAAATGTCTTTTTAACTAAGAAGCCGCCATTTGCAAAGATAGAAGCTATGGTTTCAAGCATTTGGCTATAAAGTAGCCTACTGGCTATAAAGTAGTGTTAAATTCCCAATAAATGTCTTTTTAACTAAGAAGCCGCCATTTGCAAAGATAGAAGCTATGGTTTCAAGCATTTGGCGCGAGGGAATTACAATTTCGTACATAAGAGAAAAATTTGCGTCTAGATCGTAACTCGCCTTGGTAGCTCAGTTGGTAGAGCACTTGGCCCGGAAAGCCAAGGGTCCCGGGTTCGAGTCCCGGTCTAGGCGAAAATTTGTCTCTTCAAATATAATTTATCCTTCTATGAGAAGTGTTAAATTAATAATAAAATCGTCAATAGAAGCCCTACTGGCTATAAAGTAGTGTTAAATTCCCAATAAATGTCTTTTTAACTAAGAAGCCGCCATTTGCAAAGATAGAAGCTATGGTTTCAAGCATTTGGCGCGAGGGAATTACAATTTCGTACATAAGAGAAAAATTTGCGTCTAGATCGTAACTCGCCTTGGTAGCTCAGTTGGTAGAGCAACTTGGCCCGGAAAGCCAAGGGTCCCGGGTTCGAGTCCCGGTCTAGGCGAAAATTTTTCTCTTCAAATATAATTTATCCTTCTATGAGAAGTGTTAAATATAATAAAATCGTCAATAGAAGCCCTACTGGCTATAAAGTAGTGTTAAATTCCCAATAAATGTCTTTTTAACTAAGAAGCCGCCATTTGCAAAGATAGAAGCTATGGTTTCAAGCATTTGGCGCGAGGGAATTACAATTTCGTACATAAGAGAAAAATTTGCGTCTAGATCGTAACTCGCCTTGGTAGCTCAGTTGGTAGAGCACTTGGCCCGGAAAGCCAAGGGTCCCGGGTTCGAGTCCCGGTCTAGGCAAAAATTTTTCTCTTCAAATATAATTTATCCTTCTATGAGAAGTGTTAAATTAATAATAAAATCGTCAATAGAAGCCCTACTGGCTATAAAGTAGTGTTAAATTCCCAATAAATGTCTTTTTAACTAAGAAGCCGCCATTTGCAAAGATAGAAGCTATGGTTTCAAGCATTTGGCGCGAGGGAATTACAATTTCGTACATAAGAGAAAAATTTGCATCTAGATCGTAACTCGCCTTGGTAGCTCAGTTGGTAGAGCACTTGGCCCGGAAAGCCAAGGGTCCCGGGTTCGAGTCCCGGTCTAGGCGAAAATTTTTCTCTTCAAATATAGTTTGGATTATTGCCATTTTTACATTGCATAAAGATATTAAATTCCTGTAGATGCAAATGTAACAATAACATTAAATTGGACAATTTAGAATACAAGTAAACCATTCCGATGTCATTTGGAGAAACAAGGTGTTAAAAGTTATTATCCATAATTGAATCTAGGGGTTTTTTCAGAACTCTATTTGCAATTACAGTTGCATTTAATATTAAACTACAAACATGGAGAAATGTAGTTAGAATTATTTTAACATATTTTTTTCATGAAATGGGTCTCACATAGTGTCCATAGTCTTGGTCTAATTGTGCTTTGAACAATTCATTTGTCAATTCTGTTCGTAATAGACAGGTAGAAGTTTTTTTTTTTTCCCCTATATTTTCTGGTAGTAAACTATAAGGCCTGTCTATCAATTGTTTTTCACGATGTCATGTTTTATTTGATAGTTTGATGTGATAAAAATGTCCTTACCTACATGAACTTTACTAACTTCACAAAGCACTGCTTCAACTTTGGCAGCAGCAGTCTTTCCTACAATTAAATGCTGTAATCTGTTCACAAAGTAAGGACTGCCCTGAGGTAGCAAGAACTGACCGCTATTATACCTGTCTATAGAATATTCCAACATTGTTCTTGTATACTGGTTTCGGCCTTTGTTTATGTTGTAATGTACTCTGTGACTACTCCAATTATTTGCTTTTATAAAATCTATCTATCTTGTTCAGAAGGAATACTGAAGAATTTTCACTTGTCTACCACATTACACTGTCAATAAATTACATAAATACATTAATTAAAAAATATTTTTATCAATTCCCAGAACTTTTATTGAAAAAAATACCAGAATTTGAATGTTGAAAAATATGGAGTATGAAATTTTCACTAAAATATTATGAAATATGAAGTTTTTTGTTGGTCTTATTTGATTCTGTATATCATAAAATGTAAGGATCTTAAGAGTCGTGTCTATGAACACATTAGACTGTAAAAGTGGTTCTCTGCTGAGAAAGTTGCATCCAAAGATGTTTTTGCATACTCAAAAGTCTGTTCATAAAAGAAGCAGATAAATTAAGACTATTAACGTTTGAGAGGAAAATATTTAGAAGAGTGCTAGGTCCAGTAAAGGAAAATGGAAATTGAAGGTTGAGAAGGAATGACGAATTATACCTCAAGATAATAAAGAAAATATAGTTAGTTTCATCAAATCCAAAAGATTACAATGGTTTGGACATACACTAAGAATGCCAAAGGGAAGATTGCCGAATGATATTTTGAATTGGAAGCCACAGGGAACAAGACCAAGGGGAAGACCCAAGGATCGATGGGAAGATGACATAATTGAAGATTTGAGAGAGATGGGGATTTTTTATTTGAAATCTACTGCACAAGATAGGAAGAAGTGGCGTAAACTGGTTGAGAAGGCCAAGACATTCCACTGGAAGTCGTAGAGCCTGACGAAGAAGAAGAAAGTCTGTTCATGCGATAATAATTGTTGAAATTCCTAAGCTACCTGGCGAGGTGACTTTGCAGAGAACGAATCGTGAGCAACCCGATGGGAACCGATGTACTTCGAAACCTTGCTGCTTTATCCAAGATGTCGGACCTTGAAGACTTCGATCATATTTTCGGTACATGCGGAGAAGAGGAATTTGATAGAGTCTACCAAAGAATTCAACTGGAAGAACAGGAGGATCAGTGTAATATCACGCGACGCTGACGTCGTCGTATATGGTATTATTTGCGGGATGCAAGCGTAAATGCATTCCTCTAGCAGCCGAATATAATGGAAGTGGTTTTATCACTGAGAATTCTGGGTAATTTCATGCCAATATTACGGAAAAAAACTACTTTCATCCATGATCAGTCAGCGACTCGCTAACTTGAACTTTGCACGTTCTCACGGAAAACTCAACTCACCAGAGACTAATGTATTTGCATGCGGCCCTTAGTCTCAGCGCTCTCTGACAAATACTTTAAAACATGAAATTTCATAAAATTCCTCGCTCTACATATAAGCTATCTATCTTACTTACTTACTCACTGGCACTATCGAACCCGTAAGTTCATGGACCTCATTCTTGGTCTACCAACTGGGCGTTTTCCCTCTGGCTTTCCTACAAGAAGCTTCCATGCACGTCTTTCATTCCCCATATGCACAACATGTCCTGCCCATCGCAGTCTACGAGACTTAACTGTCCTTATTATATCTGGCTTCCTATAAAGACCATGTAGTTCATTGTTAGGTAGTCTTCTCCATTCACCTGTCTGTTCATCTCTCTTTGGTCCAAAAATTTTCTTAAGTACTTCATTCTCAAATACTTGTAATCTCCTTTTCTCCCTTAAAGTAAAAGTCCATGTTTTGCACCCATATAATGTAAATGTAGAATAATAGTTTTATATATTTTCAATTTAACGTTTTTTGAAAGTAGTTGGGACATCAAGAGTCTCTGCAATGCATAATAGCACGTATTTCCAGAATTGAGCCCATGTTTAATTTCTTTGTGAATCTCATTCCTATTTGTGATTATTGTTCCTAGGTATTTGAATTCAGCCACTTCCTCAAAATTTCCCTCATTTGTCATTAGCTGTCCATTTCCATTATATAATGTATTTCTACGTGTACCATATATTTAGTTTTATTGATATTTACTTCCAGTCTCAATTTCTTAGTGTTACTCAGTAGTTTGTGCGTGTTGTCCTTTAGTATCTCCTCGCTGTTGCCCAATAGTACATCATCATCAGCATAAACTAACAGCTTATTAATACCATTGAGTTGTAAGCCTCCCTCATTCTCTAAAGATTTAATGGCATGCTCTAGTACAAAATTAAATAGTAGAGGAGATAGTGCATCTCCTTGCTTCAACCCATTCTGGATTTCAAAAGTGTCTGAAAACTGTTTGCCTACATGCACCCTACTCTTTGAGCCATTTAGACACATTCGTATAAGTCTAACTAACTTTTTAGGAATTCCGAACTCCAGCAGGATACGATATAACTTCTCCCTCTTAATTGAATCATATGCTTTTTTGAAGTCTACTTACAGTTGATGTACAGTGCCATTATATTCCCATTTCTTTTCTAAAATCTGATCTGTTGTAGACCTGTTTCTTCTAAATGCACATTGATGATCTAGAATGTCATCAATATAGGGAGTGAGTCTGCTTACTAATATATTTGTTAGAATTTTGTATTAAGTTGAAAGTAATGAGATGTCCCTGTAGTTGTTGCAATCAGTTTTATCTCCTTTCTTATAAATTGGTACGATAATTGATTCTTTCCATTCATCTGGAAAGAGCTTCTTTTTCCCAAATCATACTAAGCAACCAGCGTATTTTGACCATCAATTTTTATCCCCCTGATTTTATCAGTTCTGCTGGATCTCATCGGAACCCAATGCTTTATACATCTTCAGTTTTTCAATCGCCACTTCAACCTCTAATGCACTTGGTTCTGCGACTAACATTTCTGCTGTCTATAAATTATCCTCCTCAGTGTCCTGTTCTGTATGTATATTTAATATACTCCTGGAATCTGCAATCGTATCCCCATTTTCATTCCGAATTATGTTTGTTCTAGCCTGAAACCCTTTCTTCTGTATACTAATTCCCTGATATAATTCTCTAATGTTCCTATTTTTTGCATTCATTTCAAGATCATTAATCTTCTCTCTCAAATATTTCCTCTTTTTACTCTTTAGTAACCTCGTAGTTCCCGTCTAATACTACCCAGTTGCTCTAAATTTACCTCATTTGGCTCGTGTGACCATTTCATTTTTGCTAGCTTTCTTTTCTTGACAATGTCAGCACATTCCTCATCAAACCATTTCTTGTTTTGCCTCTTTTTTAAACAACCAATGTTTTCTGATGCTGACAATTTAATAGTATCTCTTATAGCCTCCCATTCTTTATTTATATCAGTTTCTTCTTTGTTTGCCACATTGTCATCTGAAGATTCCAGTACTTGAAATCTATTAGCAATTATAAGCTATCTATCTATCACATACCTAATTCTAACTCAATACAGTTGGCACTGCTATATACATCGCTTCGTTTAACCACTTAATTGAGGTTTGTTATATTATCTCTAATGTTGAAAACGAAATCACACAAAATTGTTGGTTACATCTATACAGGGCAAGTCAAAATGTTGTGCAGGTTTTCAGAAATTTATTATGTGAAATGTAATGAACATATAATATCGTGAGACATATTGTATGAAAGGTAAACTCTCAAAGTTTAGTTGTCCACTTCTAAAGTTCCGCGTTCACCCGCAAGATGTCAACAGCAGAGCAGTAAAGGAAAATGGCGTTGACTGGGGATCAGAAGTCTTTCTGTGTGCTTGATTACCATGTAAACAACTCTGTGACTAGTGTTCAACGACATTTCCGTACCAGATACGATAAAGACCCGCCGGATGGGAGATCCATTCGTAAGTGGTACACACAATTTAGGGATTCAGGCTGTATCTGTAAACGAAAATCGACTGGCCGTCCGTCGACGAGTGAAGAGACAGTCGAACGCGTTCGCACATGCTTCGTGCGGAGTCCACAGAAATCCACCTACCGGGGAGCGACAGAACTTCAACTACCACAAAAAACTGTATGGCGGATTCTCCGGAAAACGTTTACAGATGAAACCCTACCACTTGCAACTGGTTCAAGCCTTAAAAACCCGCCGATTATGCTTTGCGAGCGTCCTTCTGTTGTTGATTTTCTCGCATTAATGGAAGAGAATGAGTTCCATGAGAGGGTAGTTTACAGTGATGAAGCGACTTTCCACCTTTCAGGAAAAGTGAATAGACACAATGTAAGGATTTGGGGAACTGGTAACCCCCATGCAACTCTGGAACATCAACGCGATTCTCCGAAAGTGAATGTCTTTTGTGCCATTTCCCATGCAAAGGTTTATGGGCCCTTTTTTCTTTCATGAACGTACTGTGAACGGACATGTTTTCCTTGATATGCTACAACAATGGCTCCTTCCGCAGCTTGAAGCGGATAGTCCAGATTTCATTCTGCAGTTGGATGGTGCCCCTCCACATTACCATGGCAGTGTTCGAGACCATTTGAATACGGCTTTACCACAAACGCTGGATAGGCCGTGCATCTCAGGGTGATCAACAACTCATTCATTGGCCACCTCGTTCACCCGATCTAACCCCGTGTGATTTCTTCATGTGGGGTCTTGTAAAGGATCATGTTTACGTACCACCACTTCCAACAACACTGCATGAACTGCGTGCCCGCATCACAGCAGCCATTGCTGATATCGACCGCGGACTGCTACAGAAAGTTTGGCAGGAGATTGAATATCGGCTTGACATCTGTCGTGTAACAAAAGGCGCTCACATAGAACATCTGTGAATATTTAAAAAAAAAACTTTGAGAGTTTACCTTTCATACAATATGTCTCACAATATTATATGTTCATTACATTTCACATAATAAATTTCTGAAAACCTGCACAACATTTTGACTTGCCCTGTATTTGAAGGAAGTCTTCATTTGTAAAAATATCTTCTTTTGAAGCTCAGAAAGTGAGTCATGATCACCATGAACTCTACAAAATAAATAAATAATCTTATTATATTTGAAGAAAACAATATATGCCTTGGCTGGAGTTTGAATTCAGGATATTTAACTTTATGCACTAATACTCTACCAGCTGTGAGCTATCCTAGGCCTCCAATCTAAAATTAATTTTTTTTCCTTATACATTTCAATTCCCAAGAGGACCAAAGACTATGAACCATTGTTTGACAAACGCAAATGGGGCTTCTTCTTTAAGATGATGAATAATGGGAATTTTAACATATTTTCATAAATCCAGTAGACTTCTTTCTATGATTTTATTAAAAAGTTAACATTTCTCACTGAAAGACAAATTACATTTGAAGAGAAAAATATATGCTTAGACTCTGGTTTAAACTCAGGACCTTAATTTTATATTATATAAATAATCTTATGTTTAATTATACCTTATATTGAACTTAATAGTGTATTTTGGTAAATTATAAAAGAAATATGGTGGCTCCATGACGCAAGCGGTTAGATGCTTGCCTCTCACCACTGAGATCGAGTCTCGGTCACTCCATTTGGGTTTCATAGTGGACTTGGAATGTTTTTCTTGGAGTTTTCTCCTATTTTCTCATGCAACAATTTTATTCCACCATTTCTCCATACTCATCTCATCCATTTCATTTCATTTCATTCATCTACCCATGTAATAGTGCGTCTGGCATGGTTGGCTGGCACACTTGTCATTCACAGACATCTATATAAAGGGGGTCATCTCATCTCATCCCTCGACTCGACCCTGGGTTGGACACGAGTTTATATATACACACACACACTCACATACATTGTGTTCTGCCCAAGAACAGGCCTTTCACTGCAAACTCAGCATTCTCCACTCTTTCCTTAACTCAGCTTTCCTTTCTGCATCCGCATACCAAACCATTTATTTTAATATCGTCTATCGTCTGATGTCTTTCTCTGCCTCTGACTTTCTTTCCGTTGACCATTCCTTCTATGGCATCGTCAGCAGGCAGTTTCTTCTTAGCCAGTGGCCAATCCAATTTTTTCTCCTCTTCTTTGAGTTCCAGCATTGTTCTTCCTTCACCCACGCTGTCTAGCACATCTTTATTTTTTATTTTGTCCATTTTATACGTTCCATCCTTCTCCATATCCACATCTCAAAAGCTTCCAGTCACTTTTCCTCTTTCCGTCGTAATGTTGAAGTCTCTGCAGCATACAATGCTACACTCCACACAAAGCACTTCACTAGCCTCTTCTGTAATTCTTTTGCCGAAGGTCTGCAGAAAATGCTTCTCTTCTTGTTAAAAGCTTCTTTTGCCATTGCTATCCTCTGCTTTACTTCTTGACCGCAGTTCATGTTACTACTGATAGTACAACCCAAGTATTTGAAGCTCTCCGCTAGCTCAATGGCCTCATGTTTATCTTCCTTGGTTTCCTTCCTATAACCATGGCCTTCGTCTTATTTATATTTATCTTCATCCCATAATCCTCGCACTTGTCATTTAGTTTCATCAGCACGTTCCTCACTGTCATTGCATCTTCTGCTAGCAAAGCCATATCATCAGCAAAACTTATGCACTTTATTCTTCTTCCTCCCATATTCCTGAAGCAGTTCATCATTAGGTCTTCCAGGTAGATGTTGAAAAGAGTAGGTGATAGAGAACATCCTTGCCGTATCCCCCATCCAATTTCTCTTCCCTCTGACGTGTCTTCTCCTATCTTCACTTTTATACGGTGTTCTTATAAAGATTACTTATGAGCTCCTATCCTTCCAGTTCACGCCAATTTTCTTCAAGTTCCTCATGAGTTTATTCCAATTTACTCGGTCCTGGTCTTCTATATATCTTTCTCCTATTGTTCGTATCAGTTCAATTGCATCTCTCATACCCTTTCCCTTCCTGAAGACAAACAGTTCTTCTTTCAATTATATATATATATATATATATATATATATATATATATATATAAATTTGAGGTTTTATTTACTTTCATAAAAATGGATTTTCATTAAGTAAACGCTAAATCAATTGATTAATTAATATGCATCCATAGTAATTCTGCCTGAGGGCGGGTATTTCACTACAATCGTAGCATTTTCATGCTATGCATTGCAGCTTTACTAGGGAGTCATAGGTGTGGTAGCTTCCCATTTCTTTTCACACCGATGTAGGATGATAATGATAAGGATGATGGTGATGGCTGGATGATTTTCGGGGACCGTTAGGCCCTAAGCTTCCTGACATTTGTCTTACAGGTGAGGAAAATCCCTGAAAAAAAAACCATCCAGGAGCCTGTCCCGACCGGGAATCAAAACCAGGCCTTCTGTGTGACAAGTCAACACGCTACCTCGATACCACAGCGGTGGACATTAATTTATTTATATATATATATATATATATATATATACTTATTGCTCGTGAGAGGAAAATATAACACATGTATTCCTTTGAATTGCTACATATCTGTGTATGTATTTTGTAGTGTGATTGCATTTGTGAATTCAGATTGCAGTCACAAAGGCAGATTGGGTGGTATTGATAAAGATGTAATGAATGAGATTGTAGTCCCATGTGGTATGCATCTTTAAATATAATAGAAAAGGTGATACTACTACTGGCCTTGGGAGGTCTTTGAGGTAGTGAGAGATTAGGGCTCTCACCTTTGTGGACAATCACTAAGAGATGACAGCCCTGCATGAGGATCGCATTTATCTCCAAAACAAGCATCTGGTACTCATTTCCACTAGATGCTGAGTCAACTCCAGGGCAATGGTGCCACCAAAGCTTTAGGCCAGTTTAAAAATCCTGACCTCACCAGGGCTCAAACTCCCCATCTTTTGGCTTGTAGCGCATTCCTTTAACGAACTATACTATGGCATGTTCCTATCTTGCAATGTAAGTTGATGAACTCATATTTACTATAGAACAAATCTTCATCCAAGAGATATGACTAAATCGGCATTTTATTAAACTCACATTTCTAATACTATTCCATTGTGCTCTAAAATAGCGGTTATACAGATTTATTTGTAATAAGTTGTTAATTTAAATGAATACCATAAGAGCTAAACTAATTCTGGAGTGGAAACCCATTTTAAATACCTGGGTTATGAAATTTCCTATTTTAAAAACAAGATATTTTTAACAAACTTAATAAATTTAATTATGTATGTGGCACAATTAAGAGTATTTAAAAATACAAGAAAGGACACAAAACTAAAATTTTATAAAGCTGTGAGAAAATTATAGAGAATGCATTGATTGACTTCTAGCAACAAAATTACAGTTTGTTAAGGGAAGATGATGATATGAATTTCCCCCTATTTGGTTTAACATTCTAGTGTTCCACACATTTGGAAAGGAGCAACAAATGAAAAATTAAAAAAAAACTTTGGGGTTGGATTTTAGTAACTGCAATTAAAAATGGCAGGTAATTTTTTGGACATGACCTTTGTACATCACAAGTTCTCCAGAAGAAATTTAAATCTTGCACCATGGGGATTTTCCATAAACACTGCCTTGCAGTTAAGAACAGCAGATCTAACTTGTTTCCATTTTTTATTGATAACATTAAAGCTTATCAATAGCTACTAAACAAAAAAAAGAAAATTGGATTGACAAATAGAGGAGAAAATGGTCTTAACTGTCTTGTCTTTGCCTATTCGTATAATATAGATATAATTTAGAATAAACAAAGGAAGATCACCAACACCAATGCTAAATGAAAACTTATGGAACAGGAATGTTTTTAAAGACATTATAATACATATATATCAGTCTGTAGTGCAAAGTCTTGCTATATATGGAATGAAAGCTAAATCAAAATTTGCAGTAAAAATTATTAGCACTAGAAATGGATTTATTAAGAAGTGCAACCAGATCTTCTAACTAGACAGAATAAGAAATAGTGATTAGACAACATATGAATAAAGAAAATTCAATTACAGATTTTGTAAAATGCAAATAATTACAATAGTAAGGTAATGTAAACAAATGGATGATGAAATGTTAACAAGGAAAGTTTTGAATTGAATTCACTGGGAAGGAGACATAGCAATAGACAGAAAGTGATGAATGATAAAAGATTGTGAGACCAGAATTCGGAAAATAGATTTGAAGGAAAAGTCTACAAGAGTAGAGCATTGGTCACAGAGAGATATATAATGTATTGTAACCTGATAATGATAATTGTTTTCCATGATTTATTCATATGTCGGTGATGGTTTAATTCATTTTATGAATATTACAGTACATTGCACTATATTGTTCCATTTGTTAATATTTTTAATGCCATAAAGTACTGATGAAACACTGTATGAAATGCAATAATTTGCAGTTTTGCTATTCTCTGGCATTTTATGTCTACTCTGGATCAAAGCATTGTGTGAAATCTTGTATATTTTCTCATAGATTCTGAATGTAATTCTTTGTTGCAGTCTGGTGCCAAAATCAATATCTCTGATGGCTCTTGCCCCGAACGTATTGTCACTGTCACAGGACCAACAAATGCCATTTTCAAGGCATTTACACTCATCTGCAAGAAATTTGAAGAGGTAAGATTTGATGAATAATTCAGAGTATTTGAAAATTTCATTATTCCTACTTTTGTCACAAATAACATAAATTAGCATCAGTGTCATAAAATGACAATCTGAACTTTAGGTGAAATTTGAACAGATTTCCAACTTGCAAGTTGGTTCTCTAACAGTGAGGTACTGAGAGATGTCTTTCATATAAAATCTTTTGTCTTTAATCCATGAGATCCTATTACATATGTTGGTTGGTTGATATCTAATGTCGAGCACTTGACAATCAAATAATTCGCTCTGTTACAGTCCAATATTTAGCAGGAAGACTGGTCTCTTTTACAAAATTATTGTACACATTAGTAATGAAATAGTGGCATCTTTACATAAGTTTATGACTACACACACACATATATATATATATATAAACTTTGTCTTCAAAATAATTCATTATTACTTCAATTAGGGCTTCCCATATAAGGATGTAAATTTTTATCTGTTATTACAATTGTGTCTTCAAAATGTGTATAAAATGGGTCTTTCAGACGTGATCCAAAATATTGGGTTGATCAACAAAAATGAAGAGAGAAATAATCTAATAATGAATATTATTCTGTAATTCATAGTTAAATATGGGAAATTAAAATGAAATCTGTAAATTAACCGGTTACGAGATTAAATTAAAATACTTCATACCTCATCTCATATCCAGTCTTCTAATTACACTGCAGTTTCAAAGCCTTGGTAGCTTCATCTTCACTAATATCTCATCGACTCATATTATGTCGAGAGGAACTACTACTTCCCTCTGTTGGTGAACCGATAAACCTCAGAATCTGTGGGCATTTCAAAGTTCATAAGTTTTTTTATGTAGATTTTTTCACAAACCGTATGTCCTTTTTTGTTTTTCTAGTTGTTTAAGTAGACTGGCTTTTGATTCAATTAGATGTTTTTTCAGACCAAGCAAGAGCAGCTACTGCTGACTTTTGCATTTCACCATTTTTGACATTTCTAAGATGTTCTTTCACCCTTGCTTTCAAATTTCTTTTTGTTTTTCCTATAAAAGTTTGATATAAGTGACAGTTACTAGATGTTATTTTTTACTGGTTGAGGCTTGTATTAACATGAAAATGCTGAAGATCTCTTTGTAATAATCGACTCTCAGTTGGAAATTGCTTAAGAAGGGAGAAGATTTTTTTTGTCAATAGAAACTCAATTGTATTAAAAATGACAATCGAAAATAATTGAAATATGAAATAGAAATAAATTAAATTTTTAGCTAACAAAATCTTTACATCCCAGTTTCAGGAAATGCAAGGCGCACCCAATGGATCGGGAATTCCACGTCCCCCAATCACTCTGCGCCTCATTGTGCCTGCATCACAATGTGGTTCCCTCATTGGAAAAGGTGGCTCAAAAATCAAGGAAATACGTGAGGTAACTGGTGCTTCGATACAGGTTGCTTCGGAGATGCTTCCCAACTCAACGGAACGTGCTGTGACCATCTCTGGTACCAGCGAGGCCATAACTCAATGCATCTACCACATTTGTTGTGTCATGCTCGAGGTAAGCAAATCACACGACTTCTGTTCTTTTGTTATTTTCATATAATTTTTAAAGATATATATATATATATTCATTTTCATGTCATCATAGTTGATAAGTTACCTTCTCCTTTACATTTGTTAACAGTATGATAAAATAATATGTATTTAGGATAGAAATACATTATTTATTTATTGTTTGTGATTTTATAAAAAAAAAAGCATTTTAATTATTTGCTAAAGTATAATATACAGGGTGAGGCAATGAAACGGCACGATTTTGAAAAATCACCAATAATATATTTACAAAAAGAGTATAATTATTTGAACATGAATCTTAAGTACATGAGTGGAAATTAATGTTTTACCTTAAAAAACAATCATTTTTTGAATATGGTGCCAGTAAGGTGACGTCCTTGGTTTTGCACACATTGTTGGAGTCTAAGATGAAATCCACCCATGGCGTTCTGTAGCATCTGCAAAGGAATGTTGTTAATTTCCTGCCGGATTCTCTCCTTCAGATCTTCTTTTGTTCTTGGTGCATTTTCCTCGAAGACTTTGCATTTAAGATAGCCCCAAAGAAAGAAGTCTGGGGCGGTCAAATCTGGCGAACGGGGAGGCCAAGGGATATCACCATTCTTGCTGATTAGCCGTCCTGGAAAAGCGAGTCTCAGCAAACCCATTGAGACATTAGCAGTATGGCTTGTTGCACCATCTTGCTGGAAGAGTGTTTCTTCATCTGGATCATACTGATCGATGCCAGGCAGACCAAAAGTTACTAACATGTCAGCATAACGTTCAGAGTTCACCGTTACTGTGTTACCATGTTCATCTTCAAAAAAATAGGGTCCCACGAGTCCACGAGAAGATACTGCACACCAAACTGTTACTTTTTCAGAATGGAGAGGTTTTTCATGAAGATCACGTGGGTTATTTGCGGACCAATACCGGAAGTTCTGCTTGTTAACGTAACCACTAAGGTGAAAGTGGGCTTCATCACTCATCCATAAGTTATGCACTCTTTCTCCATTTGTTCCGATAACATTAAGCATCGCTTGGCAAAAGCGTATGCGATGATTGTAATCGTTAGGTTGTAGGGCTTGCACTATCTGCATTTTGTATGGGTGATAGTGTAGGTCATTCTTCAAAATCCGTCTCACTGATCGATGCTGAGACCAAGTTGAGCGCTGTGCCGCCTTGCTGATTTTCGCGGACTTCGTGTTAATGCATCGCGCACACGATCAATGTTCTCTGGGGTCCTGATTGTTTTTTCACTACCACCAATTTTCTTCGTCGTGCTTGCAGTGGCTTCAAAGTTTTTCACCCACAGGAGGATAGCTTTCCTCGATGGCACGGGAGCCCGTGGCGGTAGATTAAACTTAAGACGGAAAGCACGTTGGGCACCAACCACACTATCCATGTTTTTATAATATGCTTTTACAGCAAACGCACGTTGCACGCTTGACCAACGCTCCATGGCTACTGAAATTTCCACTTGTCTAGATGCTCAAGGTCGTTTCCTCCACTCCCATAACCCCCCACTGCGCCCGTCAGCCGGAGTCCAAATCGTGCCGTTTCATTGCCTCACCCAGTATTTCACCACATTCTATACTAGAAACACATTTTTTGGAACGGGTTTTATTAAATACTACTACGTATAAAATGAAATCTTTTCTTTTTGAATTTCATTTAGTTGGTATAGTTTTATGATATTTAAGCTTAAGATATTAACCCTATAATTCTGAGTCATGTAGTTCTGTTAATTATACTTTTTTAATAAAGTATGCATTAAATGAAGTAACCATGCCATATAGCATGCCAAAGTAAATATACTTTACATACTTATGTGTATTATTGGATAATATTAACTTTTATTAGTTTTACACATCAGTTTATAATGTTGTTTTCCTATAGAATGCAATATATAATTTTATTTCTCTCTTTTTTTTTAGAGGTGGTAGTTAAATTTGTAAATAATAGCAACCGTATCTATATAATTATGAAATATACTACTAGTAGTTCATGAAATATTAAAAATTATATTTGACTAAGCTGTTAGAATAATAATGAAACGTAAATATGTATTTAATCTATGAATGTTAGAAACTTATTCTAAGGTTTACAATTGTGTTTTGTTTTCTTTTATGTTGCAGTCCCCTCCTAAAGGTGCCACGATTCCCTATCGTCCCAAACCCCAAGTGGCTGGGCCAGTGATCCTAGCCGGCGGACAAGCTTACACTATCCAGGGTAACTATGCCGTGCCTGCCCATGCCGACGTAAGTACAATGCCCTTGTTCCCGGGCTTGGCTCCGGTTGCCGCCGGACACACCCCGTTGGGCCTGCCCCCCTCCCCACTCCTCCATACCGCTGGGCTGGCGGCTGATCCGCTGCTGAAGAACGGACACTTGCAAGCTGCATTACCGCCCGCGCATCTGGCGGCTGCCGACGTAAGTCTTTGGGTGCAGCTAACCCCCTCCCCAACCCCCATATACACATGTACACTTTTAAACTGTTATAACCCCCACCACTACCCCACCTAGATATCATTGTGGGAATGCTAAATGGAGGAAAAACTTGCAAAGTGTCAAACAATAAATAGAAATGAATTTTTGAGGATTGAAGTGAGTTTTTCCTTCATATTTTTGTTGCTGCAGCTCTCAGGGTGTGGTGCAACTAACACCTGCTTGCTAATCTTGTGTTGCCCTGGGACCTGGAGCTTGTTAACATATTAGATGGAGGTGCCAACTGCCGTGTTTGTGTGTGTACTTACCAGTGGAGTTTGCACCTCTGCACATTGTGTCTTCCTTTCCCCCCTCATGTTTGTACAGTTGAGAGATGTCACACTGACACACAACATCCACATTTAAAAATGACATGAAATGTTTGAAATTTGCATACTGCTGTGTTGGTTGTGTTGTCGGTAGGGCATCTACATTTACACGTCTCACTAAGACCCCTCTAGTTTGGTATGGTAGTGTGAGACTCTTGTGTTTTAAGTTAGCTTATTGTGGTGTCATGTCAGCATAAGGAAGCTTATAAATCTTTTTTCTTGCAATGAACATTTTTCTAGTTACAAAATCTGCTGCTTTGTTGGAGCTCCTCTTCTGGCACTCAAATGACCCAATCCACGCAGGTCCGCCTCTGTAATCCTGTGACCAAAAAGTTTCTACAGGGGAAACAATAACATACAATATGCATGGCTTTTTTTTTTTTCCATCTCTTGTTTGTGGCACAAGAAATTAGTAGAGAGAAGTGGGATTAAAAATTGTTTACCAATTCGGTAAGGTGATTTCATTGACCTCAGAGGGGAGGGGTCACCCAACGGGGCTGCCCGACGACAGCCTAAGCAGGCCAGGATAATATTATAATAGTTTTCTCTAGTTTCTGCTCATGTAAGTGTCCACACTTTGATGTTTTGTGTGTTCCCTTTATTCCTAGCCCATGTAGATTTGCTTAAAATTTCCTCTTCTAATTACAGGTAAGAGTAGGTAAATGCACGCACGTTACCCTTAGGATGGTAATGCAGTTAATATGAATATCTAGTACCAAAGTAGTGAAAAGCCTTGTTAATCCATGATGTTTATGAAAATGAGAAATGAACCAGACTTAGCATGTTTATAACAGATTATAGAGTAGAAATAGTATTTCATTTTAATTCTTTGAAGTTGAAAAGAAACTGAATAATTGAGAAGTTAGATAAGCATGACATGAGTGAAGAAACTGAACAAATGAGAGAATAGAATAGCATGACATGAAAGGAAGTGGGTGCTGCGAGAACAGGGAATGTATACCGATGCATGAGTGCTGTTGTGTAGCATGTCATTTCGGTTTGCAGCATCTACTCAAATGTTTAGTGTCCTGCAGTCTTCACTCTTATTTTTTCAGTTGTTGCCAATTTTATGTTTCTTGGAATGTTTTTGGAAGTTGCAGTTAAATTAATAAGGTTTTGCTCTCAATATATAATTTTTACATTTTCATTCCCTTAAGTCACTTTTAATAAAATCTAAGATCGTAAATGTAGTATAAATATTAGCTTAAAGTTCAGCTCAATTAAAAATAAAGTGGATGTTCAGTTTGAAAGATATTAGACATAGTCCGTTTTCTCTAAGGAAGGTAAGATCCCACCATTTTTCAAACCATTCAACCTCTCCCTTCCAACGCAGCCTTAAACGTCATTGGCTTTCTCTCTCCATGTTGAAATGAGTTAGTGGGATCCTTCCTTCCTTTGTTCCTTAGGAAAAACAAATTATAATAAATTTCATGAAGTTAAAAGCTCTTCCTTCTTATAAGTGCCAACTTAATTTTTAGTCTAATCACTGTTATTGATTGAATTAGAAAATTCTTAAATAATGCATATTCAAAAAATTAATACATATTTTATATAAAATATTTTTTGGTTAAAACTTTATCAGAATACTACTTCTTACCTAGATATTTATAATTAAAAACTGTAATATTTTGAATTAGGTAAATTTAATTTCCTTAGCAATTTGATTGTGCTGAAATGTTATGTATCCTTTAATCAAACAAGTTTTGGAAGTATGTTTTTGAATAATTTATATTTACCAAGTTGAAAATTGAACTGAACATCCAAAACTATATTTCATAAGTATTGTGTACATTCATTCATGTTGAATTTACATTTATATAGCACAAATATTGAACTTTCGTAATTTATATTTTTGAAGGGTAACATATAAACCAAATATCCAATTTTGGTAAAGGCTGGTTCATTTCTTAACATAATAAACAAAAATTATCACTGATTTAAATTTTACTAGTGAATTTTTATTGTGTGACTTTTTTTACATTTTAGCATGTTTTGTAATGCCCATCTATACAGTATTTTTTAGTGGAATTAATTATCATTATTTATATAAAGTGAATACAAAAAAATGTAGGATATTCAAAATTAAAATATTTTATGAGTATGGATTTTTAAAACAGAAAAAATTGCATTTTGTTTTTAAATTCCAATAGTAATTAAATCAAATTTAATTAAAATAACCTCAAAATATCACTTCCTAAAATAAAATATTAATTTTCACTAGTAATACCTGTTAATATTTTACAGAGAATACTGGCTTCAAACTAAGATGATATTTTGTGATCTTAAAAATTTGAAATACCCATTATTTACATATATATATATTTATTTATTTATTTATTCTGTTTATTGTTTAATCAATTAAAATATGGAAATCATAATTTATTTTATTGATATAATGCAAAACTTCACCTGTATCTAGCTGAAACCATTTGATAATACAAATTTATGGTTAATTGCATATAATTTTCTGTGTTGAAGTCCATACAGGTATCTTAAACATTTCATCTTTTTGCTGCTGGCCCATAAGTATTAGAGAAGTTAAAAAATCCAGTTAAGTAATTTTTAGAAATAATCTTTAGAGCACAAAGGTAGTTCAGTCTGAAAATTAGCATTCTGTAGATTCCTATCAAATTATCTTTTACTTGAATCAATCTGTTAGTTAATGCAAAATAATAATTTAAACTTAATAGGAAGTAACACTATGAGCTATTAATAATTAATTACTAAAAATATCACCTCACCTCATGTTTTGTCTTTTTTTTAAAAATAAGACAAAATATTGGGTGAGGTGATACTTTTTTATAATTGATCATACTTTGCTATTATAGTTCCAAACTTTATGAAGATAAATGCAGATCCATGGAGACTCATATTTTACATATTTTTACCCTGTGAGTGAATACAGCAATAAATCTTAAATAAAAGTCAGGAATATATCAAATTGAATGCATGGGTTGTGAAAAGATATATATAGGGAAAACAAAAAGAAACCTAAAAATTAGAACCAAAGAACACATAAGAAATATTAAAAAATGGAGAAATTGAAAAATCTGCAGTTGCTGCTCATGTTTGGTCTGAAAAACATAATATAAATTCAGACACTAAATTATTAAAACAGTTAGAAAATACAAACGAGCTGACTATTTGGGAAAAAATTTATATTCAGAAGAACAGAAACAGAGTTATGAATTTTGATATTCCGATGGAGGGTGACCTTGTTTGGAGGTTCTTTGGCCAACCACAGGATGGAGCTGACATCGACATCCAGGTGGTGCAACATAATGCAACATAAATAAAACCAGTCTGGGAAAGCTGAAGATAAAACAGAGAATTGTTTTGAAACATGTCCAAGAACAAATCAACATTAATATTGAGGTAAGATGTCCAGACCAAAAATAATATAATTATATAAAATCTTAAACGTTAAGTTGCTTAATATTAGAAAATAGTAGTACGGCATACATTAAATTTTTGATAGTTCGAAAGTGTTTACGTTATGTGAATATGAATAAATATTCTAAAGAATATGCAATAACATTGTAAAAGTTTTTTTTAATTGAAGTTTCCTTTTTGTTTTCTTTTTGAGTACCTGTATAAGTTTTGAACCAGTCTTTTTTACATAGAAAGAAATCCTCTGATGTAGGCAAGATAAATGTCGTGTATGTAGACCATTACCTGACACATGTATAACAAGTTTTTGTTCTGTTAACCCAGGTACTTTTTATTTGTAAAAGTGTGGACATTTACATGGTTGTGTTATTTTAGTATAATGATGTAGTTTTCTAGCCCTAGCCTTGGTTTTATCCGCCGAGAACCTCTCCTTACTGCCAGAAGTGTAGGTTGTTATGATGTAGAACACTGCACCGACATCAACATCTGCAGCATCTTATTGGTGATTCAGAAGATTAAAAGCGTAAAAATTAATAGCACTGATATATTAGATGATAGAATGCCATAGGTTGAGATTATTAATGAAAATGATTTCCTATCTATATTGAAGCACAAGTATATTTTTTTATATTGGATATTATGTAATTTCTTGCAACATTGAACTTACAGGTTCTATAAGCTATATATATTTAGTTATATAAAAGTTTAATGGAATAAAGGCCTTATTGCTTTATTTTGCATTGAAAATCATATTTTATAAAAATTTTGTGATTTAATTTTTGGACAAATTGTTTTTAAAAAGATGCCTATTTTTATATCGAGGCTGTTTACTTCACCAATTCATAACCACCATAATACTATCATTATTAATGGATCTCTCAGATCTAGCCTTCATACTTTTTTTTTATATTTTATCTCGCTTTTACTATTTGTGAGTCGCTTCTATGCTGTGATACTTTAGCATTGTGGTATGATAGGACAGAAATAGGGAGACAGACCTTGGCTGAAAGTGGGACAAATAATGTAAAAACCCCGTAAATATATTTCCTATCATCAAATAAGATCTGCTAATCAATCAAAAATTTGATGGACAAACAAAATTCCAAAAAAAAAAAACTACTGATGCAAAGATGTGTCAAATTCTCTTATCTAAATCCAAGATTCATCTCTCAGTTACTACAAGAAGCCGCTATTGCAATGTTTCAATTACTGGTTATAATTTTGTCAGAACATCTGGACAGGATTTTTTTTTTTTTTGAGATCAGCATGTCTGGTCTCCTAGGCATTATAGCTGGTGTTCTCAACCGTTACTTATTGTAGCTACCCAAATGCCTCATGATGCTGGGTGGTCACCGGTCCCTTACTGGCCGAAATGTCATACCAGCACAAGTCCCATAGCTATGCACCAAAGCCTCCTGGCTTAACCACTCAGCTACAGCATGGGACCATCTGGTCAGGGTAGGAGCACGTTTGTGTCTTGTACAACCTTGAACTTGCAACACACAGGAAGATGTAGAGCCTTACAAAGAGAAAATTCTGCCCTAATGTGAGTACAAGAGAACTAATGTCTTCATCACTGTCTAGCCATTTGATAACATTTATAGCATCAGAGTTTAATGACATCCAAAATTATATAAATAAATAAATAAATAAAGCCTGATATGTCCCTTTAGGGCAAAGGCCTCCCTGTACAGGGGTTAAGCTCTATTTGAGAGTGTCACCCGGTGAGCTACTCCGTGGTGAGAAGTTGACTTGGATGTAGCACTTGGTTTGTATACACTGTCTGTTCTGTGATTAGTTAATACACAGTTGGCTCTCCATCGTTCTCCAGCTTTTCCTGCATCTGGCGACTCTGGACCATTGCGCCCCTGCTCGTTCTTTGAAGATGTCAGCCCATCGTCGTCTTGGTCTTCCACGCTGTCTCTTGCCTGTGTACGGGTCCCACATGGTTGTTTTTATTGTCCACCTGACGTCCTGTATTCTTGCGACGTGGCCTCCCCACTTCCATTTCTTCCTGATGGCTTGTTGTGCGGGATCAGTTGTTGAGGATATCGCTTGAAGTGTTGTATTCGAGATTCTGTCCTTCAGAGTTATGCCTAAGATTTTCCTCTCCATTTTCCTATGAAAGTCAAATTTTCATCTTAAATAATTTTTTACTAGTGTGCCTTTATGGTATTGAAAATAGTTCCTCTAGTATAAAAAGGTTCATTTGAGTCCTTTCAACCATTTTTATTTCATAAGTTTAGTTTATATAAAAATGTATAAATTTGTGATAAACAAATATCTTAATATCTCCTAAAACTACTTATTCTCGTGTTATAAATTGAGGTAGATACGTTTTTTAAAGCTGGTTGGTTGGTATCTAATATCGAGCACTTGATAATGAAATCATTCGCTCTCTTGCACTCCAATATTTAGCAGAAAGGCTTGTCTCTTCTACAAAAGCTGGACAACGGAGGAGATGGTTTCTTTCCATATCTTCATTTAAATTGCAAAAAGGGCATTTAGGTGAATCTGTTATGCCAATTCTGTGTAGGTGTTTATTCAAGCAGTCATGTCCCGTTAGCAGTCTGAATGTTGCTACTGCAGATTTTCTTTGTAATGTAGTAATGTCATAAGCTTGTAGATTTTCCCATTCCTTTCTAGATGTTTTGGTGGTGTATTCTTCTCTAAGTTTATTGATGTATTTATTTGAGATAATTCTAGAGTGAAAGGAAACTGGAGTAGAAGTTGGGTTTGAAACAATTTTGCTACCCTTCTTGGCCAGAAAATCGGCTATTTCATTGCCTGTCACTCCACAATGTTATTGTTTTTTAAAGTATATGGAGTAATTATGATAAATATCAAACAGATGTGTTACCTTATGTTCTCAACAATGGACTCCAAATAAATATTGTCTATACACTCTTAGCACCAAACCACAATAACTAAACTGCATGTATTGTCTACCAACCTATCAAAATTCGAACATTTGAAAGTGTACAACAAATAGATCCAGTAAGCAGTGACAACAGCAAGGAAATAGGAAATTAACCAATGTCCGAGGATACCGGCAATCTGCAGCTAACAGGCCCTCCCCTACTAATTCTATGGCTTTGGGAATAATTATACACAATTTTCCAGTACTGTCACTGTTAATATTGCTATATATCTTGCCAAGAGGACAGCATATTATCAGAAATAATGTATGATTCTCTGTTTAATAATGAAACCTCTTCAATTTGTAAGGAAATAAATGAACATTTCTTTCTATTATCTGAATTTGTTAAACTTTTGGGGAGCTTGAAAATGATTATTAATTGAACCTCATAATGTTAAAAATTCCCAAATTTAATATATAAATTTCAGATATTTTGAAGTAAAGCTTATATTCAAAATCCTTTGCTTTATCAGGAAGTATTAGATCAGAGCAAAATTCACCTTAAGATCTTTGAGACTACAGAGATGCCTTACTATTGCATCTTTTTTTTTCTAAGAATTGTGCTTTAATTTTAATTTAGAAATTCATTGATAAAATTAGGAAGTGTGGATTACATAGCATTTTCATTCAGTTTTATCACCTATGGCATACCTACCATGTGAAAAATACAAATTTTTTTAATTGATGAATGACTCCAGCTCTACTGGATTTTCTGCAGTTCCGGTTTCATTGTGACATGGCAAATTTGAAGCTCTCATAACTACATCTCAACATTAAAAGCAATAATTTTTAAAATGTATTCAACAATATATTATAACAGAAGTTGTTTGTCTTATGTATTTGTAGTAAAATCTCATTAACATATAAGTAAACAAAATTTTATTACTGTTTTGATATAAATCAGAATTCACTATAACGTAGACTTGTGCTAAATTTGAAGTCTTGTAGCATTTTGAAAAAAATTGAGTATATGGAATATCGTTTTTTATCATAAGTAATGCTACGAACGAGGAGTGAATTTATCTAGACTATTTAACTCATTCCCCAAATGGGAGTCAATGACCAATCACATTTCAATGATTTTTTATTTACTACCAATCACAATCATGTTTTGCCTAAAATTTACTAACTAAAGTTTATCGTAATAAAGAAAGCACCTCCTTTTTAACATTCTGAATAGGTCATAGCATTATTTTGCAGTGACTAACACCAAGAAATACGGCTACCAGATTGTATATATAGTGCATGAATGTCAACACATAGCGCATGCAGGAGTTAATATAAAAACATTTGTAGCAATTGATTATACCACCAAAAAAGAAACCACTGTTTGCACTTTCTTAAATGTATTTTTTCCCAGGTAATAACATTCCAGAAAAATATAATTATATTTACATCATAGGACATCAGAAAATAATATACAGTTTGATGTGTTTCATTTTTTCTCCACTAGAGTGCATTCTCACAATATTGCGTTCCTTTGGCAATAAATAATATGATCTGGTTGCAGTGATGAATAAAGAAGCAAATGAAGCGTACCAATCGTTTCTCATTTGTTTTCAAACATCGCTGTCTACATTAAATATATAAATATTTTAAAATAACTATATTTAAATAATGATTTGTGAGTAAATAGCTTAATTTTATTCGTTAAATAGTTCTAACAAATGCCACTCTTGATTTCCAAATTCTCTAGATAAATTCACGACTCACTAAGTGAGTCGTGAATTTATCGATAATTTGGAATTCAAGAGTGGCATTTGTTTGGACTATTTAACGAATAAAATTAAGCTGTTTACTCACAAATCATTATTTAAATATAGTTATTTTATATTTTATTAATTTTCTATAGGATCGTAACAGGCCTTGGCCTAATGTTTGGAAGGAAGAAGAAGAAGAAATATAGTTATTTTAAAATATTTATATGTTTAATGTAAATGGCGATGTTTGAAAACAAATGAGAAACATTATGTTTCACTTGTTTATCACTGCAACCAGATCATATTATTTATTGGTAATGGATCGCAATATTGTAAGAATGCACCCTAGTGGAGAAAAAATGAAACACATCAAACTGTATATTAATTAATTTCTGATGTCCTATGATGTAAATATGTCAATTATATTTTTCTAGAATGTTATTACCTGGATAATAATACTTTTAAGAAAGTGCAAACAGTGGTGTTTTTTTGTATAATCAATTCCTACAAATGTTTTATATTATATCGCACAAGCACTTTTTGTTTTCGTGCACTATATACACAATCTGTCAGCCACATCATGCCTTCATGCAGTCACTGCAAAATAATGCTATGGCCTATTCAGAATATTAAAAAGGAGGAGCTTTATTTTAAAGTGATAAAATTAAACTGGTAAAATTGAGGTGAAAAACGACTGTGATCGGTTGTAAATAAAAAAATCTAATTGGTCATTGACTCCCATTTGGGGCATGAGTTAAAACCCCAATTTAATGCTGTCCGATATTCCACGACTTCAGAAATCAGAGAAAAGTTTATCCCAATAAAATTACAGGTTTAATTTGATAGATTTTTTTTAAAGATAGGTAGGCTTACTACATTTGAAGAGAGAAATATATGCCTAGACTGAGGTTTGAACCCTAAACCTTTAGCTTTATATGCTAATGCTCTGACATTCAGCTATACAAGGTCTCTAATCTAAGCCCAAATTTTTCTCTTATACATTTCAGTTTAAAAATTTGCCTTTTAGATTGGAGCCTCTGGATAACTCAGTTGCAGAGCATTAGCTTATAAAGCTAAATTTCCTGGGTTCAAATCCCAGCCTGGGCGTATATTTTTCTCTTCAAATATACTTCAATGACAAATGTTAAATTTATAATAAAAACATAGGCTTACTGTGTTGTACAACATTCTACAGAGAGCATTTCTGTAGTACAATTTTTCACCAGTAGTTAGGTATAGCATAATTCTCTGTGAGCCTGCTTTGTTTTGGAGTATTAAAACAGTATTCTAAAGATTTTGCAGAACTAATGGGAAAACACATGTTCGATGAGTTTTGTGAAATACTGCTTCCACTTTCCAGAAATCTTAGTATTGGTACTTGTGCTGAGTGTATTAATTATGTTTTTTTTTAATGGCACCAGGTTGTCTTTAATGACATTTCTGGCTTTATTCCCCGGCATTAGCGGAATTGTAATCCATTTCTTAGCTTGGGGAACCTGAAAGGTGGAGTTACTTTACCCTGATGATAATGAAAGGCCTTAACCTAAACTTAGCCTGAATTCCAGACCATGGGCAACCACAGGAAAAATTCCTGTGGTTTGATTGGGGTCGAACCTGGGACTCCATGAACTGTAGTCAGAAATGATGAGCACTGGCCAAAAATTGTAAATTGTACGAAAAATGAAGAAACAAAAGCAAGTTTATCATAAGAGTGTGACATCCCAGAAGGAACAATTAAAGAATGGTTAAAAATTAAACATAAACTTAAGTTCACCAGATATATTTTTAAAGGAGTTTAAAATAATGTGATAATCTAAATAATCGTGAGTTTTGGCATCTCTAATGAAACTCCATTCTTTTCTGCATCTTTAAAAAATTATGGATGTGTCATATTCCAATACACAATGATTGCACTATGGTTAAGCATGTGTCCTGAATACTGCCAGGTTGATTTTTCACTGTATATAGGAATAAAAGTTTTGTTATATTAGAGATCCCATATTCAGCACTTATCGTTCCAAATGCAATATTTTTTTTAACAATCTGTTATATCATTTTAATTCAAAAACACTATTATGTGGTTTGTTATTTTAAAAGATGCTAGTTGTGTTATGTAAGTTTTTAACTATTAATGAGATTTTACTCAAATATTTTTATTTTAATAATTGTTGTCTTTTTCAGTTTATTTTTTCTTCTTCTTTTCTTACAGCATGAGTCACCTTGTAAGAGTTTTAGAAAGATGTATTTCTTGTAGAATAGTATGTAGATCATAGTATTTTCAAGTAATTAAAAACTTTTTACCGCCTTTTCTTATGAGAATCAGTTTCAAGTACTATATTGCCCTTATCCAATAAAAGTAATCTCAATATTATTTAAGTACTGTTTTAGTTTAATTTCACCATAACTGTTTTAGTTCTTGGGTTTTTGTAAATTATTAGAATGAAAATTTGATTTGTCGTTTTTTTTATTCATTATTGAATTTCTCTAGCCCATATATAATCATATTTAAACTATGAGGAAAAACTCTGCATTAGCTGTTTCTGGATAGATTGTTTTCCCATATTAATTGGTCAGGATTTTCAGTATAGAATATTATTCCCAGATTGATGTGTGAAATTAAGCAGTTTTATAAGTTACTAATAGGTGTATTATGAATAAAATTCTACCACTCCATATTTTCACTGAATTGTCTGCTCTTCACTTTAAGTAATATTTAAGTTAATTACAAGTTCAATTCTAAACTCTTCGTAACTTTTAATCAAATTTTGATAGACATTGTACATTAGAAGAAAGGTTTCGCATCATGAAAGAAGTGGAAAAAATCCAATGCGAGAAAAAGGTTGATTTAGCTAAATACCTTGGCTTTCCACCTTCAAAATCTTTAATTCGATAATTGCAAAGCAAGGGGGAAACAGAGGGCAGATTGATAAGTATGGTACATCAGCCAAAAAGAGGAAGATTGGCAAAGAATCAACAGTGATCTAGAAAGTAGAGTTTTTTCCTGGTGCCAGCAGGCCTGAGCATGAGGCATTCCTATAGATAGGATCATTCTCAAGGGGGAAAAAATCACTCAAAATTGCAGTGACAATAGGAATTAAAAACTTTTCAGCTTCCATTACTTTGATCTCCCTTTTCAAACAGCATTATGGTCTGGTTTTTTTAAAAACTGGCTGGAGTAGATACCAATTCCAAGAATCTCTTATTCGAGAAACTCCCAGAGTTGCTAGAGGGATGGATACAAGGCATTGTGACACATAATGCACACAAGACAGGCCTATTTTTCAACTGTCTTCCAGACTGGACTCTAGCATTAAAAGGAGATGTCGAGACTAAAAATAATATAATTAAAAGGAGAGTCATGCCATGGAGGAAAAAATGTGAAGGAGTGGGGCTGTGTTACTGTGTAGAAACGCAACATATCGGACAAACAAGTACCTGTTGTTATTGGTAAATCCGTGAAACTACAGTGCTTCAGAAATATATAAAAGTACCTGTTGAACTACTATTCCAACTCCAAAGCATGGATGACATGATTAGAGACGAGTCATTTCATTCTCAAGGCAGAAACATTACGTTTCTTATTGACAACTGCGCTGTACATTCTCCAGACACATCATCTTTGAAGGATATAAAGGTGATGTTTTGTCCTCTCAACTACACTAGTATTGGACAGCCTATTGATTTTGGAATTATAAAGAATTGCAAGCAGGTCTCTAGGAAACACCTTGTACAGAGGGTTATACACCTAATGGATGCAGAGGAAGAAGTCAGATTGAAAATCGATGTTCTGCAAACCATTGTTTCGTTTTGTGACTCAATCAACAATTCATAATTGTTTATGGATCCAGGAGCTTGCGACATATAGTGTGCTGCCTCTATACAAAATGTGTGATGCAAAGAAACGTAAATTCCATGTTTGGTGGAAATATCTGATTAAGTTGATGAGCCTGAAACAGTGCTAGGTTTTGCAGAAGAGCTAAGATGATTTGAGGCTATTAGATGGTTCATGTACTCTCACATCACTGAGAAAGAACAGTTGAATATTGTTAATATTGAAAGCTTATTGTTTAATTTGAAAAGGGAAGGTGCTAACAAGTAAATAAAATTAACAATTGTTTCATAAAATAGTTTAATTTCCTGTAAATTAAGAACATAATAATTAGGTCTGTAATAAATTACTCCATTCCTTGAATATATGCATACAAATTTGACAATTTATATTATTTTTACAGGCATTCCCATTGATCGTTCTTCCATTTCCATAGTTTATATTCAGGTCTCCCGACACAAACCATTATTTGAGGTATTATACTCAAAATAAAATTATTAATTTATTAAATTAATATTGAGAAGCTAAAGCTATTACTATGATAGAAATAAGTAAATTAATAAACACAATTAAATTATTGTAAATCAATGGTAAAGAGAAAAATTTTTTCCTGAACCGTGAGTAAGGTAAAGGAAGGATTTCTGCTTGGATGGGAATGAAGCCTGGATTAGCTCAGTGGTCTGAGCTTAACACGGAAAGCTAAAGGTTTGGGGTTCGATTCCCGGTTCAGGCAAACAATTTTTTCTTTACCATTGATTTATATTATTAAGATTAATATGTTTTAGTGGATGCATTTTTCTTTTGTTTTTTCTTTCCTTTATAAAGATAAATAGTTAATAAAATACTTTGATTAGAAACAATTATATATTTTATAAACAAGTACCAATACAATTGCAAAACTCATGTACAATGTATGTCCAAGAATAGAGTCCCAAAAGCCATGCTTCACTCTGCCCACGTGGAAAGAGATCTTAATTAGGAATCCCAAGATAATTACAAAAAATGGTATTTAAAGATAATAGGACTATTATACAGGAAGATAATTCTAATCAATTAATTGATTATGTTTTAGTATAATTTAAGTATTAATTGTCAGCATGAGATTTTTTGACTTAGTTCTAACAGTTATTTTCTTCATGTCGTTTCTCAAGTGTCTTTCATCTTTTCATGCAATTTTTACCTCTTTTTCCCATTTCTACTGTCATAATTTAGTTTGTTTCATCTTTTCTTATTTTGTCTTCTCCATTTATTAAAACATGGTTTTAATTTGAGTTTTTGTGCATTTTGTTTAATATCTAATATTAACATTTACATGAAAGTGAAGATCTACTGGATATATACATTCAGATGTTTTATAGAAATAATGAAATTATTGAGTGTTTGAATACATTTGTAAACGAAATTGCTTCATGTGTTGAGATAAAAGTTTTGAGTAGCATAGCCACTTGAGGTGTCGGTGCAGATGTTAGCCTTATGGCGGAGATGTATGGAGGTGCGCCATATTTGAATATTTCCAGAAGATGGGGATGGGCAATTCTCCACTGGCTGGCTTGGCAGCTCTTGGTCTTGGTGGTCTCAACACAGCCAACACTGGAGGCCTGAATCCTGCAGGTAATTTAGTTTCTGGATGCTTGTTTACCAGCGATGGAGTTGGGTTGAGCAAATTTAATAATCTACTTCAGTGTAATATGTCTCCATTATATTACTTTATTTCATTTTCCTAAATTTTTGAAATTATAATGGTTTTGTTCTGAAACTAACTGTATATTTCATTCAGATAACAATAAAACTGAAAAGGAAAGTCATATTGATATTTAAAGATCAGATTTATATTTCCTGTTACCTATATAACTACTATTACATAACAAAACAAAGTATTTTTCTTTATTGTATGTCTATATTTCAACTATGATTTCACTAAGAACTTATAATTTTGTGTAAAGTGCATTAATTATTAGGAAGAAAGGTTTAATATGTTACAAGACATGCTTTCATCTGTAAATAGAGCAGTATCTTTATAGTTGTGAACATTTTGGCTGATGTTAAAGAAATTAGTTTAATTACAATCTTTAGAGGTGAAAAGAAAAATCCAGTTTCAGGGAATGAACATCTCGAACCAACTCTATTTGCTGAGCACAGCTCCGTGATCTAAACCAGTCATTAATACCAAATCACTAAAATGTGTGCTATAACATTAATATATATTTTGATTTGATTTGAAACACTCTTTTTGGAATGTTTCATACTGTAGCTACAGGGTCTTCATTTTAAGACGCAATCCTAGCACTTGCGACGATCTCACCAAATAAATCTAAGTAGCTGTGAAAATGATTAAGTTCTTCTAATGTTCTAGGATTTGAAATCATGACTTTATTTGGGACAGTTACATTAGAGAATTGATGGCAAAATTTACAACAACTTTTGTAAGATTTCTTCTTTGCGTTTGTCAAAAGCAAAAATACCCTCTGTTCAGTGATATACATCATGTTAAACTGAAATCACCACTATCGCAACTAAACAGAAATTCACAGGTTGATTAAGATAAACTTTGGAATACATTATATTTGAAAAAGAAAAATATATGCCTAGACTGGGATTTGAACCCAGGACCTTTGACTTTCTATGTCAATGCTCTTCCATCTGAGCCACCTAGGCATAGAAAGTCAAAGGTCCTGGGTTCAAACCCCAGTCTAGGCGTGTATTTTTCTTTTTCAACTATAATTTGTCCATCATTAAGATGGGTAAAAACGAATAATATTAACATTTGGAATACATATTCACCACAGTCATAACTAAACACAAATTCACAGGTTGACTAAAGGTAAACTTTGGAAAAACATATGTGTACCCTACAGTTACACAAGTAACAGAGTAATAGAGGTAGAAAGGATGCGAATGAAATCAGCTTTGCTGGCTGCCAGGTGCTTAGGGTTGCGACTTATATGAAGGCACTGTACAACAAATGAGGGTACGGTAATAATGTATAAAGGAAAGTGCATATGCTAGAGCAGGTTCATATATATACCCATGTTATGTTAGGACACTGTTTTGTAAATAATAAATATCTAATTATTCTGAACTCATTAAGTCCCCTTGAAGCTGATATATAACTATAGGTTCTTGAATTAAGTATGTGTTCTACAAATCCAATTGTCTTCTAATTCATTTTGATTATTTGCAAACTTTCCTTTACTAAAACATTTGTATAATTTATTTTTTATAGAAACATTGACAATCCTGAAAATAATGTTATATATTAAAATACACTGTTTAATTATTTATTTGGAAATAATTTGGCTAATATATGTGCTTTTTTTGAAAAGTAAATGATAGTAATTGGCTTTTACCTATTACTTTGATGCCATATTATAAGGTGAAATTTAAGATTAAAAGGGAAATTTAAGTAAGTTTTTTTGCAGTTAAAAGGGATTACATTCAGATTTTGAAACATTAGAAAATTTTATTTTATACCAATTATATTGTGTAGTAATTCAGTTTAAGATCATTTATAATAAAATCTGTATAATAGAATTGGATTGCTTGCTTTTTGTAACACATAATTCAAGTTTACTGTTATAAAATGTGTTTTTAAAATTCTCTCCATTATATACATGTTGTTCCATTCAAACTTCCCCTATTTTATTTTAATCATTGCTAGCAATGAATTTGAAATTATGAAACGAAACCTGATACTAACAAAAACAATTCAAGACTTTTTATAATCACACTAACACACTTGTACCTGTGCTTGCATCAGTTGCCATCTCTGCATTCTGTTAATTTCTTTTCACTGTGATTATTGATTTCATCTTTGCATACCAGAACACAGTTTGTGAATGCTGCTGCAACTCCATTTTGCTGTATGCTATTGTTGTACAACATACTGACCGAACAATCAGTTCAAACAAATAAAGTAATTGTGTTTCTCTTTCTTTTAACACCAATTTCATTACATTATTTTGCATACCTTGTTAGCAATGATTAATAAGGAGGTTTGAATCTGTACTTTAATCCAACAATTTAAGACTTGTGTTCAAATTATATGTTTTCAGTGAATTTTTATAAAAGAGAGCATGATTTATATTAAGCATAATAAGAAGTTTGCACAAAAACTTGGCAAATAAAAAAATATAAATTTAAAATAATTTACAACCACTATTTTAGTTTTCATAATCATGCACTTTTATTAATTCCTAAAGTGATACCAGGTCCAATAGAATCAGAGATAAATGTCTAGAAGCTATGTCTATACTCATGGAATATGTTTAGAAATGGAGTTTAGGATAATAGGAAATAACCTAAATTTCTCTTATTCCTTCTCATTCTCTTAACTAAATCTAAAATGACTCTCTTTATTCCAAAATATGTGCTAATGTAATATTTATTATTGCATATAGGCCTACTCGTGTGTAGTCAGGGATTGCAATATTACTTGCAACATTGAAATAGATCACTATTGCCAATTCACCAAAAGTAAATTAAAATTTTGTCATAACCATTACAATATTTTTTGAACATAAAATATTTTCTGTCATATAAAGAAATTTCTTTTTAGTTTAGCTGTATAATGGAATAAATACTAATGATACATTATTTATGTCTCTGAAATTGCTTTAATCTGTCGTCACCCGTGCCCAATAGGTCAAGAGTGACATTCTTTCACTGTGAAAATCCAACTGTTAAGAATTACTTGCATGGGTTATACAATAAAATTCTCTGGAGATAAAATTGCCCCTGTTAGATCTGGCAGAGACTACTTCAGGGAATCCCTGGCTTAAACATAAGGACATGTACCTATTAATATGAATGTTACAATATTATGTAGTAGTGGAACACTAGAAATATTAACGGAGGAATTTGGTAATTTTCCCTTGGGTGTAGTCTCTTTGGAGGAAGTAAGATGGCCAAAAGAATATTAGTTTGGAAGCTTTATATTATGTAATGGAGATGCAACAAGACCAAAATTTGGAACAAATTTTGTTATCTGAAGGAGGATTCTCTCAGGTATCAAAAAATATATTAGGTTTGTTAGCTATACTATTTCATATATGATTATAAAGGGTAATATTGGCAATGGCTTCTGGACATTTACATTCACAAAACAAAATTCAGATTTTTTCTGCAAAAATGTTAATAAAATCAATCAAAGCACGATGTTAAGGTGGCAAGTATGATATTTCTTTGAGCAGTGTTATCTGTTGGCACAGCTTTGGCCGTCTTGCTGGCAGTCAACTTCGAACTAATAACCAGAACCGTAACCAGCCAGGAGCAAATCATCAGACACATGAAATGACTGTTCCAAATGAACTTATTGGCTGCATTATTGGCAAGGGTGGCACCAAAATTGCAGAAATCAGGTTAGTGTTAATGTTTTGTTTGATTTCTGCATGTTAATATTATAAGAGAAGGGAGAAATCATCAGATATGAATTCCATAGAGATATAAGATTCCTCCTTAGGTAATTATATCAAGAGTCTTAAGGGAAGGAGGCAATGTGTCAGTAAATGTAATATTAGTATCAACATCTTGAGTGTTGAAATTTATGAGTTTAAACTGCTCAGAAAATGGAAAGCTAATTACAGAGACATTTTGTATAAAAAATTTCCCTCATAAGGAAAAGTAATTCTGTTTCGAATTTTAAATACTGTTGTCCACAATGAAAATTTGATCTCCCTGTTTCCCCCAGTCTTCGTTTATGAAAAAAAGTTTACAGTAAAAATGTTTTAGAGTAATTTTTATTAGAAAATACAAACTTCTTTCAGAAACATATTTTTTACTTTATGTATACAAGGTTAATATATGATAAAATTTTAATGCTGTCCATATTTATATTCATAATATCTACATCAATTAGGAAAAACCAGGTAAGTCAACTTTTGGTCGAAAATGAGTTATTAACATCTCCCGATAGCTTTTGGTCCGATGCACGTTCAGTAAAAACGGGTAAGTCGTCAAGCGAATAGTGACGGTGTTATTAAGCATTGAATTTTCGATTTATGCACTCTTTGATGTAAGTCATTGAACTAGTTTTTGCTCTCCTGTAAAAAATCACTTTGAAGACTTACCTGGTTTTTCCTAACTGATGTAGATATAATCAAAGAAGAATTATTCTTTTGATATTAACACACATCTAAATAAGGATATATCTATATTTAATCCGTTCATGTTATGGTCGGAGATTCTATGTCAAACAAAAAATTTCTGTAGCAGGTTATGGACTGGAATCTCGCAATATGTTTACTTTTATATTATAATTTCTAAATTGATTACTTTTAATGATATTATTTTTTGTAAATGTACTTATACTATTAAAATACACCGTGTCCTTATAAGTCTGGTAACACTTTTTTGATTTAATTACTCAAAAATGAAACATCCTACAGGTTTCGATTATATGAAGGAATATCTCAAATGGTTTTTTTGTGCAATGTCTGGGTTCATGATCCCTCGATATGGGAAACATGTGTAAGTCGGCATGTGTCTGCATGGTAATCCAGTTCTTGCCATACTCTTTATAGCATATCATCAGATACAGTGGTAGCAACTTCCTCAATCTTGTGCTTGATGTCTTGTACATGGGGATACATTAAAGATAATGTGTATGTGCCACCTTTACCGCAAAATGTACAAGACCTCAAGTGCAGGATTGAAGAAGTTGCTACCACTGTACCTGAGGATATGCTCCATAGAGTATGGCAAGAAGTAGATTACTGTGCAGACATATGCCAAGTTACACATGGTTCCTATATTGAGGAATTGTGAATTGAGACATTGCACAAAAAAATCCACTTTGAGATACTCTTTCGTATGATATATAAACGAAACCTGTATGATGTTTCGTTTTTTAGTAATTAAATAAGAAAAGTTTTCGTGACCATTGTTCTGTCATCTTGAAGAGCCACCTCTCACTCCCTCTCTGGTAGACTGAAAAACCTCGAAATCAAGTAATTTTTATTTAATTTTAGGAAGTTATATTTTGAGGTTATTTTAATTATATTATTTTTAGTCTGGACATCTTACTTCAATATTAATGTTGATTTGTTCTTGAACATGTTTCAAAACAGAATTCAAGTAATTTTCCCTACAAATTTCAAAGTTCATTAATTTCTCCTTTTCATTTTTTTTATGTAGATTTTTTTCCAAACAGTGAGTTCTTTGGGGTTTTCTATTTTTTTTAATAATTTGGCCTTCCTTTCAGTAAGATGTATTTCCGGCCATGTATGGGCAGCCACTGCAGATGTTTCTACTTCCCCTTTTTTGACATTCCTGAGATGTTCTTTCACTCTGGTTTTCAAATTTCTCTTTAGTTTTTCGTATATAGACTTTCTCACATACTCTGGATTTAATCTAATAAATCCCCGTTTTGTTTTCTTCTTTTATTTTCTCATTTTTGTTCATCTAATTAATCTAATGATGCTAATCGTTTTTCGGTACCAATCTTACGTTGAAAATTTTTTTAATGTTTTGAAACTTACGGTGCTTCAATGGATGATATGTGAATTTTACATTTTCTTCTTTTTCTTTTAGAAGAATGATTTGATTAATAAATGTTTGTGTCTTGAACTTGTTTATTTTCTTGTGTATCATTCTTTCTTCAAATCCATTCTTTGTAGCTACGTGACTATTGTTGTGCCATGATGATGATTATAATTTTCTTAAATAGAGGAATCATTTACATGATTAATGTGGAGTTGGAGTTCATAATTTTTTTAATATGTGAATATAGCTTGCATATAATATTTTTGTTACTAATTTGGTTTTATTTTATAACAAGTTAATATGAATCATTAGAAAAATTCTAGGATGAAAAAATAAATTTTAATTACTGTATTTTTCATTATTTCACACACTTTTTACCATTTTTTGTAAACTAAAAGATGGATGAGTGATTTATACAAGAAAAGTTTTAGAGACATTAAATTGAAGACTCAAAAAAACTTGATTTAGGGAGATACATTTCCAAGGCCTTGCCCTTCTTTGTACCTTCAATCATAAAACCTTTCAAAAATTCCTTATTGTGCCCCCCAGGATTTCGAAAATTGTTCTATTTGGGAGAGGGTGGGAAATTATATTGCAAGAATGCTAACTATTAGTAGCAGAAAAAATAATTGATAAAATTTATAATTGGAGAGAAAAATTATACATTCAGGCTGGGGTTTGAACCCAGGGCCTATGGCTTTCCAGGCCAATGTTATGCCCCTGAGCTACCTGAGAACTCCAATCTAAATTCAAATTTTTCTCTTTTACATTGTTAATTAATTGATTAGAGTACTCAAGTAGCTCAGTGGTAGAGCATTGGCCTGGAAAGGTAAAGATCATACGTTCAAACCCCAGTCTGAGCGTATAATTTTTCCCTTCAAATATAATTTATCCTTCAGTGAGAAGTGTTAAATTATAATAAAAACATAACAAATTGATAATCTTTGAACAGATGCCGCTACCACTCGAAAATAGCGGGTAATACTTCTTGCTATAAGACATTAAATCTTATTAAAGGGAATTTACATGCTGCTGCAATTCAATCTGATAGTAAAGTACATTCAGTTCAAAACTTAAAAAATATATGAGGAAAAAAAAATTATTTAAGTTTAATGCAGAAAAATCCTGGTGCTTGAAACTATTTGAGTAAATAAAGAATATTATTTTGATATATAAATTTTATTCAAGTCACTGAAATGAAATTTTTAAGATCCGTAAGAGAATGTACACGCATGGATAGATTACACAATGAATTAATAAGAAATTAACTGGCTATATTTTCAATACTCGATAAACTAGACGAGCACAAATACCAATTGAAAGAACATTTAGATAGAATGGACAATACAAGATTACCCAAAAAGATCAACGCCTACAAACCACATAGAAAAAGATCTTTGGGCGGCCAAGGAATCAATGGACTTGAGACCAGAACAGATTGCATTGACCTAATCCTGGAAAGGAAGACAAGAAGAAGATATATAAATTTTATTAAGTGATTGTAAATTTAAATTTAAATTAAACTTCATAAGTGTTTCTTTCCTATAAAAGTTAATATGATTGTTAAATTGTTTAGGCAAATCAGTGGGGCCATGATTCGCATCTCCAACTGTGAAGAACGTGAAGGTGGAGCCACCGACAGAACTATTACAATCACAGGCAACCCTGATGCCGTGGCCCTGGCACAGTATCTCATCAATATGAGGTAAGAATCTGCTACTTACTTTTTTGTTAGTAGTTAGTTAAATGTGGAGGAAAACTCACTCACTTTTCAGTAACTTATAATTTATTTGATTTTACTGCTTAAACCATACCTAAAGTCACATGTGGAATTGAGCATTTTTGTTTTTTAGTTTTTAAATTGAGATTATTAATTACTATATCTAACTTCTGATAATCGTTGTACTTCAAACCTCTAGGAGCTCTTTGTTATTCTCCAGATTTTACAATCAATTCTCATGTAAGTGTAAGAGGTAGTCATCAAGCAGTTTCGGTAGAAAATATCTATTTTCCAGCTATAAAAAATAATACAACCTAGAAATATCCTCATAATTTACTGAAATTGCTTTTATTTTCCGATCAATAGACTTTTTTTTTTTTTCGTTTTTCCTCATTTATTAATAACAGGCAAGTTAGATTTCATTGCCATAACAATTTTCACCATTAATCCTTATTTCAGAATTCATCTAATGCCAGTTGCATATGTATAATATGAATACATACAGGTTTAGGCATACAAATATAATAATCTTAACAACAATAACACACAAATCTTAATAATTAAGATATTTGCAGTTACTGTTTAGTTTGTGTGTGTGTTCCTTCAAAGACTGTGTAGATGTATAGTAAATAGAGGTAGACTTATTGAAGACAGAAGTGAAGACAACATCAGGATGCAGATCATCTCATCACAAGAAGATTCTTGACCTCTCATTCTTTCCAGGTCTCCTGTTCTATGTTACATGCACACTAACATCTTCCTGTACTGCCCCCCTTCATCCAGACCGGAACACTTTTCTGCAGTGCTCCTTCTTACCTGTCCGCCTTCTTTGTGTTTTTTATTTTATTTTGAAGTTACACACTATGTTCGTTCAAGTTTATATTTAACTTGAACAACATTGCTAAAGTTTATATTATACCTTACGTTTAGCCCATGGGTGTAAAGAGAGAGGTATGAGAAAATAATTTAAGTATTTTTTCATACCTTAGGCTATGGATTCATACTGTGGTAGTTTGGAAATTATGTTATAAGTTTGGAAAAATGCTCTGCAGTCAAATAAAATGAATTTCCTCACCTGGAAATGTTTTGGAAACTTTTGTTCTAGTTCTCAACTCAACCTGATGGAATCTAGTTAAAAATGAGAATGAAAATCTCCAAAACATATCTAGGTGAGAAAATTATTTTTGTGCATTTTAAAGTGTGTATTTCCAAACTGGTTTGTTATAATTACTACTGCATTGTCTCACTTACTATATATTATATATATATATATATATATATATATATATAATTATATTTAATGTGTCTTTGATGCACATTCATTTATTAGTTGCTACCACAGACTCCTATGACATTCATCTCCCAATGTAGCCAGTCCTTTAATTTGAATCAGGACAATTTTTCTTTAGAAATACTAGACTTAACGGAATTTTTCATTCCTATGCTTTGCTTATTAACTCTTATTTTTCTTGTTTTTCTCAGTTTTATTATTATTTATGTTATGAGTCGCGGGCAACTTTATTTCTTCTTTTTCAGTGTTGGTACATTCTCATTCTGCACATAAATTCAGTTTGACTTATATCATTTCAAAGTTTTCTGGTCTGGCTTTAACAATTTAACTCTAGAATACACAGCAAAGTTTAAAAAAAAAAACAAGCTGCTGTGGAAATTATTTTTACGGTTCAACATTTTGCAGACTTGTTATTTTTAAACTACATTTTAACCATACATTTTCAGTGATTTGAAACGAAAAACTTTTTATTATTGATCTACCTTAATTTTACTTCTTACGTTTATATGCCATGTACACAATTAATTGGGAAAAGAAAATGGTATTGTAATATATAAAATGAATGAATAATTAATCTTTATAGATATTAATAACATTTCACGTGTGTCCCTACAAATGAAATTTATTTTATAATGACTGCAACTATTGTCAGTAAATTTATTTATAATTCTTGACAAGGTAGTATATTCTCAAAGTTACATTATAAACCTTTTTTAAAATGATAGTTTTGTTGGAGTTTATATTTGGTTTTGTATGTTCTCTTGAACCGGCTGTGCATTCCAGGGTTAAGATAGAACAACTTCAACAGGAAGTTGAGTTGTGATTTCAGTAATAGGCAATAGTCAGTATAGCCACTCATTCTCTTCCAGTTTTATTTTACTATGTTCTAAGTCATCAGAATTCACTTTAAGAATGCCAGTCAGTTATTCTATTTGGGAAAATATTTGCATGCAGCATTTTTGCATGAAGAAACATAATTTGATTGGCATTCTTCAAATGTGACTTCCATTTGGTGCACATTGGCTGCATTTGTTTGTTCCGGGGTCTAGGGACAAGAGACGGAAAGGCACCACCTTCCTATATATAACCTTGCCACGTCCGAACAACTTGTTCCTGATTCCTGGTCGACAAATACACCCATGGTGTGTCACAGTATTATATATATTTTTTTAATTAACCTTGTTTTTTAATCCTTGCCATTATGTCCGTTGTCTCTTTTCCCCAGTGTTGAACTGCAGAAAGCAAACCTTGAGGCCCAAAATCCCGCAACCCCCGGAGGTCCGGGCACTTCAACCCCTGGCTCAAGTTCGAGTGGTCCCTCTTCCGCGGCCGCTTCCCCTCTGGCCAGTGCTATTCCCCTCGCCCAGCTGCTGTCCAAACCTGGCGCCCTCAACGCACTCTCAAGTCTGAGCGCCCTGGGGGGGCTCACGGAGCTTCTGGGGGGCACAGGTGCCTCTGCCCCCGTCCAGACCACAGGCGTACACCGTTCACATAAGACCTATACCCCCAGGTTGCGGAGCCCGGGTGGAAGCATGGGTCCACAGGATAACAGCAAGGTCAAATCTGAGAGAAGCAAGTTTGCTCCTTATTAGAAACAATTAGTTATCCTGCTTGCCCATCAGCTGGCCTCCCTGCTTCGTAGCACTGGGGTGTTGGCCAACAGGTTATATATTAATTACAGGAACCGTAATGTTTACATTAATAATAGCTCACAACTTAGAGGGTTAGGCTACAGCAAAACCTCCTTAATATAATTTGCACTTTTTTCACCTGTTGATATTTTATAAATTCATTCATTGATGGATCACATACTGGCCATCTTTTTTAACACTGTTTATTAAGATATAAAATGTCCAATATTAATGAGGTTTTACTGTCTTTTTTGAGAGCAATGATGATTTAGTCATAAGTTTTGACGTAAGTGTAGCATCATCATCTCCATGTTTAAATAATAGTTCATTGTTATATTTTTCTTCAGTAATTTTTTTTCATCAAGTAAACTAAGACAAGTTAAACATAATTTTTATAGGAAGTTTTGTCAGAAATGTTTTGTTCTTATGCTATAAAAATGGCAATTCCAGATTTTTTGTGATATGTTTTAAGTTGTTTTAGGATTTTTTTTGGTACAATATATTAAGGCTTGATTTATATAAAGTAACTAGATAATGAAAGGAAAAAGATAGGTTTGTTTTGATCACTGATTTGGTATTAAGTGAAATTGTATTTAGTTAAGTACAATAAACTTGAGTCTGTTCTAGGTTTTTGATTTATTTGTGATCTGATTTTTTAATTAGGAGTAAACATTAGTGACGCACAGTGAATCATGAGCACTCTGAACATTCCCCTCACATAAATCATTGTAAAATACTACATTGTTTGTTTATTATTTTAAATTTTGGAAGTAATGAGTTGGGAAAAATACAGTTAGAAGTGCTATTATGTGATTCTTTTGTATTTTATTTTTTTATTTCCCTAAACACCACTCTACCAATCCTGCCTGACCCTATGTGTTAACAAAGCATGATGAAAATGTTCAGTAACCAATTCTGTTCATAACTTATCATTGTTTCAGTACAGTGATTCTCAATTTTGAAATTCATTGTTCAGGTATTTTAACTTTTTTTTTTTAAGACAAATTTGTCAAGTTAGTACAGTTTAAGATAGGAATAGAGCTGATACTTCCAAAAAAAAGTTTGTGGGGCTACAATTACAACACATAGAGAGATGCATAAAATTGAAGGGCTTAGAGCAGTAACATGATAAGCCATTTTAAAATCATTAGGAAGTAACATTAGGTTTAATTTAATAATTGAGTTTGTATTTTTTAACATTCTTACCTCTTATGATTGTTTAGTTGGACATATGTTTCAAGGCTGTTGCCCCATCGTCAGCTTTTCACAAACTGGTTCTTTCTTTTCTTCAAGTTGTCGGCCCTGGATCTGTGTTCCAAAGAACTTGGTAACGAGGCTCCTTTCTCCAGGAATTTCAAAGTTCATAATTTTCTGTTTTATTATTAAAACAGTTAGAAAATACGAATAAACTCATGATATGGGGAAAAAATCTACATACAGAAGAACAAGGAGAAAATTATGAACTTTGAAATTCCCGGAGAAAGGAGCCTCATTACCAAGTTCTTTGAAACACAGATCCAGGGCCAACAACTTGAAGAAAAGAAAAAAATCAGTTTTTGAAAAGTCAACGATGGGGCAACAACGTTGAAACATATGTCCAACTAAACAATCATATGAGGTAAGAATGTTAAAAAATACAAACTCAATTATAAGCCATATTCTGTTAAGAAATGTCATTTATTATAATGATAGCAAATAAATGTATTGAAATATCCACAGAATTATTTGTATGTGTGCCTGTGATGAGTTAAAACATGAGACACTCAATGTTTTAACAATACTGCCAGTATTAACTACTAGTATTTATAATTTTTTGAAACATTAAAATCTTTATATCTCAGAAAAAACAATATGTGGCTTATCATGTTATTGTCCTAAGCCCTTCAATTATAAAATTACAGTAGGAAATAACATTATGAGATGTTGTTTATTTTTTATCATTTCACTCACCTCATACTTCATAATTTATAGCAGACCCAGGGTTTCTTCACGTAATTCGTGACATTGTCAATGCTGCGTCATGTTCACAACTGACGTCCAACGGCCTTCTATCCTGCAGACTGACCTCCGCGCCATCTGGTGGCCGACCGAAGAATTTCCAAATCAGGCCTCTTTCTTTATAACCGGGTATTTCAAAATTCATAGTTGTATGAATTTACAACTATGAATTTTGAAATACCCGGTTATAAAGAAAGAGGCCTGATTTGGAAATTCTTCGGTCGGCCACCAGATGGCGCGGAGGTCAGTCTGCAGGATAGAAGGCCGTTGGACGTCAGTTGTGAACATGACGCAGCATTGACAATGTCACGAATTACGTGAAGAAACCCTGGGTCTGCTATAAATTATGAAGTATGAGGTGAGTGAAATGATAAAAAATAAACAATATTAAAGAACCTCATAGTGTTATTTCCTATCTACATAACTTAATTATGAGATGTATCTTAATAAATAAGGTGAGTCTGTTGCATCTTACCTCATAAATGTTGGTTCTTTTAGGACATGTTTCAAAACACTTCTCTTTCAGTGTCAGCTTGTCCAGACTGTTGATTTTTAAGTTGTCGGCCCTGGATTTGACTCCTACTCTTTTGATGGTTCAGAGAACTTGCTGATCAAATCTGGGAATTTCAAAATTCATTATTCTATCCCTGTTCTTCCAGATGTCAAAATTCATGTGTAAGCTGCTCTAAAAAAACGATAGAAAAATTAACATTAATATAAGAAGAAAACTCCAGCCTACTATTCTATTTAATAATCGAATCTCCCCTAAAAGATTAATAGGAGGAGGAGCTGCCATATTACAAGATCTTAATAAAAATCATCATAAAGACATTCTCGGTATAAAATTCAATAATCCCTTATTAATTATTAATCTACGACTACCCAACTGTTCATATGTAATATTTGCTAAACAAAATAAACCAGAAGAACAAAGACCATGGGCAATTATTAAAGTATAAGATTCCCTGTTCTTCCGGATGTAGGTCATCTCCCAAATGGTGAAAACACTAAAGAACTGACCATTTGGGAGATGACCTTATTTATTATCAATAAAATTTTTAGTCTTTTTATTCTTGTAAAATGTAATACATCTCCAGTTTGTCAGTCTTGATAGTATAGTGGTTACCATGTTCACCTCTGGATTCAAGGTCAAATTCAGCCATTATCATTATTTTTTCATGGCATAAAAAGTGTATTCGTGAAATGGAAATGAATGTGCACAGACAAGCCATTTGTAAGCAGTGGTTAATATGACTAATGTTTGTGCTTGGTCGGAGAGTTCTCTTAGTAGAGGTATAATCATATTTTTCCCAATTTTAACTTTGAATAATCATATTAACCTGGAGATCTTGGATTCAAATCACAGTTCAGATAGAAATTTTTCTCTTAACTTCCAAGTATTATTTTTATTTCATTAGGGAAATAATTATGGATCCTACATCAAAGATTTAAGGAATAAGAGCCTTCTGAACAAAAATTTCAAGACCAGCTTTGATTTGTAACTTAATGATTCTGAATATTAAAGAACATTGTCAAGTAAAATTCCACTTCTTCCCTGCTTGTAAAATTCTCTGTCAGTTAAATAAGTTCTTATTAATTAAAATTCATCGGAGAACATATTGTTTAAACAATTCACCTCATAGGATTCATGCTTCCTATGAGGTGAGTTGTTTAAACAATATGTTCTCCGATGAATTTTAATGATTATACCTCATAATGTTTACTTCCTAACATTAATTTAATATAAGTTCATATTAACTTTATTAAATAATTTGTAACTTAAAAAAATTATTTTACTATAATAAATTTGGGAATTTTAACGTTATGAGGTTTTCTTAATAAGAATCAAATGAATCATGAATTCTTCTTACCTCTTATATCTATGTTTTTTTAAACACAGCACTGCGGTATTCGAGAAACATCTTCTCCATCCTGAGACAACAAAAAGCTAGAATTATCAAATTAATTGCAAAGATTGCAATAAAGTATATATATGGGGAAAAAAAAAGGAATTTAGAAACTCGTAAAAAAGAACACTTTAGAAACATTAAAAATGGAGACATTGAAAAATCAGTTATAGCAGCACATAGTTTATTAGAGAATCATAGATTGAAAAAGAAGCAAAACTTTTGAAACATCTATCTAAACCGTTGGAATTAACAGTTTGGGAAAAGATATATATTAAAAAGAAACTACACTAGAACCATGAACTTCAAGATTCCGGATGAACCAAGCTTGATTACAAAGTTCGTCAAAAAATACACCAGATGGCAGTTTAGAAAATTACTCCTTCAAAAGTACATCAGATGGCAGTTTGGATAATTACCGACAAAAGAAAAAATTGACAGTCGTATAAACAGCTCATGATAGAGAAGATGTTTCTCCGATACTGTGGTGCTGTGTTTAAAAAACATATATATATATGAGGTAAGAAGAATTCACTATTCATTTGATTCTTGTGTTATTTTTATTTATTGATTAATCATAATTAATCATAACTTACATTAACTAACTACCTACAAGGAGTTTCCATGATCCTCTTTTATTCCCCGTTTGTGCCACATGTCCAACCCATCACACTCTACTGTTTTATTATTATATCTTACTAACTTATTGGCTTTACGGCATTTTAAGTCTAGCCTTAGTCTCTCCTTTTGTTAGGATTTTCTAGACCAAACTAATTTAGGTATTGTAATCAAATGGTAAAGAGAAAAATTTATGCCTGAACCGGGAATCGAACCCCGAACCTTCAGCTTTCCGTGCTGATGCTCTAACCATTGAGCTAATCCAGGCTTCCTTCCCATCCAAGCATAAATCCTTCCTTTACCTTACTGTCTTGGTCCCACATTCAAATGCTATGAATCATCATTCACAAATACACAATGAATGGCTTCTACCTGAAGAAGACATGAAGGGACTCCACATAGCTATAGCATTATTTATTAAATTAATATTAAGAAGCTAAAGCTGTTACTATGATTGAAATAAGTATATTAAAGTACACTACTAAATTATTGTAATCAAATGGTAAAGAGAAAAATTTATGCCTGAACCGGGAATCGAACCCCGAACCTTCAGCTTTCCGTGCTGATGCTCTAACCATTGAGCTAATCCGGCTTCCTTCCCATCCAAGCATAATTCCTTCCTTTACCTTACTGTCTTGGTCCCACATTCAAATGCTATGAATCATCATTCACAAATACACAATGAATGGCTTCTACCTGAAGAAGACATGAAGGGACTCCACATAGCTATAGCATTATTTATTAAATTAATATTAAGAAGCTAAAGCTGTTACTATGATTGAAATAAGTATATTAAAGTACACTACTAAATTATTGTAATCAAATGGTAAAGAGAAAAATTTATGCCTGAACCGGGAATCGAACCCCGAACCTTCAGCTTTCCGTGCTGAAGCTCAATGGTTAGAGCATCAGCACGGAAAGCTGAAGGTTCGGGGTTCGATTCCCGGTTCAGGCATAAAATTTTTCTCTTTACCATTTGATTACAATAATTTAGTAGTGTACTTTAATATACTTATTTCAATCATAGTAACAGCTTTAGCTTCTTAATATTAATTTAATAAATAATGCTATAGCTATGTGGAGTCCCTTCATGTCTTCTTCAGGTAGAAGCCATTCATTGTGTATTTGTGAATGATGATTCATAGCATTTGAATGTGGGACCAAGACAGTAAGGTAAAGGAAGGATTTATGCTTGGATGGGAAGGAAGCCTGGATTAGCTCAATGGTTAGAGCATCAGCACGGAAAGCTGAAGGTTCGGGGTTCGATTCCCGGTTCAGGCATAAATTTTTCTCTTTACCATTTGATTACAATAATTTAGTAGTGTACTTTAATATACTTATTTCAATCATAGTAACAGCTTTAGCTTCTTAATATTAATTTAATAATTTAGGTATACTTATTTCCCTACGGATGTTATGATTGGTATGTGGTCAACATACTGATACAATGAAATATCTAATAGGCAATTAATATATTGAACTTTTATAGTAATAAATTATTATGATGTTTAATTTAAGATAAATTAAAATGTTTCATACCTCTCCTCATTATTAATCTTCTAAATAGATCACAATTTCAAGACCATTGCGGTTCCATCCTCAGTACCATTTTGACGACTGATGTTATGTTGATCGGAAGAACCACTTAACATTTTAATTTATCTTAAATTAATATATTGCTTGGATGATGAAATAAAATATTAACACTTTTAGTCCGGCCGTGGTACTAGTACCATGGCATTTAAATGACACTGAAGCCGGAGAAATTTAAATCCCTCGGCATACCTGTTCCGGCATATTTACAGGGGTGTTTTATTGATTGGCTGATGATGGTCGTTAAATTTTTCTTTAGAGACCTCTTTTTTTTTTTTCAGGCTTAAGATTCTTTTACAAACCTGAAAATCTTCAGACTCGGAACGTATAATGTAAACTAGGAGAATAATAGTTTTATATGTTTTCAGTTGATTGTTTTTTTTTTGTGAGGAATTGGGATGAGGGGTCCCTGTAATCCATAATAGTTAGTTTTACTGATAACTACTGTCAGCCCAAATTTCTTAGTGTTATTCAATTGAGTGTGCATGTTGGCCTTTAATATCTCCCCGTTATTGCTAATACTACTACGCCATCAGCAATAACTATCAGCTTAGTAATACATGTACCCTATTCTTTGTGCCATTTAGACACATTTTTACAAGTCATAACTTTTTGTGACTGCTGCAGGATACTATATAACTTTTTCTTCCTGTATTGTATGCCTTTCTGAAGTCTGCATTAATTGATGTACAGTGCCATTATATTCCCTTTTCTTTTCTAAAATGTGTCTTATAGTAAAAATATTATCTATTATAGACCGTTTTTATTCTAAATCCACATTGATTATCACATTGTCGATATAGGGAGTAAGTCTGGATACTACTAATATATTTGTTAGAATTTTGTACAAGGTTGAAAGTAATGAGATATCCATGTAGTTGTTGCAATGATAATGAATTCTTTCCCAAATCATATTAAGCAACTGATGTATCTAGTCCATCAATTTTCTCCCCCCAATTTTATCAGTTCTGCTGGGATCACAACTGAACCTGATGCTTTATACATCTTTAATGTTTCTATTGCCATTTCAACCTATAATGTGCTTGCCTCTGTGACTAATATTTGTGTTGTACATAAATCATCCTCTTCAATATCCTGTTCTGAATGTATATTTAATAGCTGATTAAAGTAATTTTTCCATCTATTTAAAATACTCCTGAAATCTGCAATCATATCCCCACTTTCATTCCTAATTATGTTCCTTCTAGCCTAAAATCCTTCAAATTTACTTGATTTGGCTTGTGTAACCAATTCATTTTTGCTAGGTTTCTTTTCTTTAGAATGTCACCACATTCTTCATAAACTATTTGTTGTTTTGCCTCTTTTTTAAATAACCTGTGTTTTCTGTTGCTGACAGTTTAATAGTTAATGTCAGTTTGACTTAGGTTTACCATTTTATTTTCAGATTCCATTCTGAAAATATTTAAAATTTTGCAGCGTGATTTGCATTATGCTTACAAATCTATTTCAAGTCTTCTAAGATTTGAATTTTCAACTTAAAGATATATTTCTTCAAAGCTACTTTATTATAATGTTTTATATATATATTTATGAAATATAAAATAAATACTTTTGTTGCTTCAGATTAAAAATTGAAAAATTGAGAAACATTGTGCTTGAAATAGTGATAATTATCTGAGAAAGCATTAAAGTTGAACTCTGCTTCAAAAATGTTCATTAAGAAGGTAGGAATGTGATAATCTAATGTGTAATTACTTGAATTGATTATTCGTAAAATCTTTCTAAAATAATTCACAGTTGCTGCATCCAAGTGCAATTTTGGATTGATAACTAAAATATTTTATAAAACCATATATAGCCTTTTTCAGCACTTCGAACACAATTGGCTACTGCTTCAATGTCCTTATATTTGTTGAATTAGTTAATGTCTCCTACTACAATATTTAGATTTTCATTTTAACCTTGGTCCGCCATTTTGCATATAATCAAGATATACAGAGTGTAACAATATTTCATATTACTCAAACTTCTAGGAATGATAGAAGGGACCAAATTATTTGAATATAGTAGAACCTTCTTTATCCAGACTAGCTGGGACCAGATGTGTGCCAGATTAATGAAAATCTAGATGATCCAAAAATTAGAATATAGTACATACACTAATTATTTGTAATGGTGAGAGTATACTAGAGTACTTATTGTTCTTTATCATCACACAAGAACAGAATTTCGTTTGGAGTAGGCGGTTTAAATGCAGCATTCCTGACAACTGACCATTAGCAAGGTACAGTAGGTAGCAAACTTATCCCATCATACTTCTCAAAACTTGGCTAAACATACTATTTCAGAGGAAAACTGTCACCAGGGAAAAAACTTCACACATGGAGACAAAAATAAATTTGCAGAGATGGTAAGGTGGGGATATTTTGGGTAATTTCAAATTTTAAGACCATTTATGTCTCACGAATCCATACTATCATACATAACAGAATACAGAAATTTACTCTACATATTTGTTAAACAAACACAGGTAAAACAAAACACTGTATTAAGAAGTAGTTTTTAAATAAGTGGGGCTATTTGGATTACATGTAAGATATTTGAAAATATGTGTTTAATTACTATAATACAGTTTAAAACAGTATTTAAATATGTTCAAATGTATTTACCACAAATAAACTGCTTCCTTCCCCTTGCATCTACACAAATTTTGTGGTTCAAAGTTAAAAATGGGAAACACATTATGAGGTTCTTAATTAATAAATTTTGTGGTACCATTCATGACACTTTTGGCAACTTATCCAGTCATCTTTTTCACATTCATTTGTTCAAAATATCTGACGCCACAGAAGATATAATGTGTGTGATTTTCACAACTGACAACTTGCTGGATCTCAAAGAGCTCTGATTTCATTTCATCACTTTGCACTGATGCTTCGACTCCTCAATGGGACTTTTAGTAGGTTCCATCCTTGCTTATGTAACCTTATCAAAAGTTAATTTTCTTTTGGTTTTAATGTTTTGTGATGTTAAGTGGCAAGCTGTTCTCTTCACTCTTTTTGTAGCTTCCTTCATTGCCCTTTATTGTGGCATTGGCAGTACCTCAAAAAAGGAGGGTGATGAACTAACAGAAAAGGCTTGAAAGATGTTTGATAAAGTTGGCTTTTTGATTAATTTTTTTCTGTGCTTTACGTTAATTTTGGTCATTGGTAAGCATTTCAGCGTTGAAAATATTTAATTTTAGATGTAAACAATTAATTATTGATTTAACTATATTTTAGTAAAGAATGGAGAAATTTTTCAGAAATCACCTCTTAGCAAGTGTTTTAAATAGCCCCACATAAGTGAAATGTAATTAACTTAATGCAATTTTGTCACATAGAATGGCTCAGTGGACTTCACAGGCCATGATAGTAACAAAATATTCTGTATTAAATTAATATTAAGAAGCTAAAGCTGTTACTATGATTGAAATAAGTATATTAAAGTACACTACTAAATTATTGTAATCAAATGGTAAAGAGAAAAATTTATGCCTGAACCGGGAATCGAACCCCGAACCTTCAGCTTTCCGTGCTGATGCTCTAACCATTGATTAACCTCTAACCATTGAAGCCTGGATTAGCTCAATGGTTAGAGCATCAGCACGGAAAGCTGAAGGTTCGGGGTTCGATTCCCGGTTCAGGCATACATTTTTCTCTTTACCATTTGATTAAAATATTCTCTACTTATCAAGCATTTTCCCCATCAGAATTTATTTTCAACATGTTCAAAATTATATTGCAGCTGTTTTTAAACACTTGACACTTTCCTCAAATATTTCAAATTGAAATTTCAACAATAACTTGAAAGATATTTTGATAAATCCTCTTGTGTCTTATTTGACTTCCCACACATAGAGAAAGCACTGTAAATGGTGTTTGAACTGCGCAGAAAATATGCTCAAAAAACCTGTTTACTACTTTGATGCAAATAGCCCCACTGTACCATACAGATTAAACAGAACTGGATAAACAAGGTTCCATTGCAACCATAGGTTGGAAATTGATAATTGCAAGTCCTTTATATCAGCCCATGTCATTGCTCTGTTCTAAATGAACAACATATTGCACTGTGAATACCTGTGGCAACAAGACTTATTGATATATTTATGTGTGCATAGGCCACACTTCTTTTATCAAAAAACTGAAGTAAAAGTGGGGTGAAGCTAATATTTGTAATATCACCATTAATTTTAAAACTTGTTTTCATTAATTCTACATAAATGTCTAAAAAATACTAATAGAATGTTGTTTAAGTATGGTAGAAAATACGAGATAGAGAAAAAACTTAATATCTCGTTTCAAATCCATGTAGTACTGTTTTCTTAGCAGTGATGAACTCAATGCTATATATTTCAATACCACTACCAGTAGAGGGGCACACCATAGCTTAGATGGTTAAGGCAATATGATACAAACCAAAATGTCAGAAGTTTTGAATCCTGATGAGGTCAGGATATTTAAACTGGCCCAAACCTTCTGGTTGCACCATGGCCCTGGGGTCAATTCAGTCTCTAACACATGCTTACTCTGGGAGGTAAAGGTGGCCGTCATGCAGGGCTGACAACGCAGCTGACATCAAGTGCTGATGTTTTTGATTGTCTAGAAAAGATGGGAGCCTTAACCTTCTACTACCTCAACGGCCTCCTATGGCCATAAGTGGGAACATTTTACCTTTATTACCAGTAGGTCTCTATTCTGTGTCTTTGTGAGAATGAACGATTTTTTTTTAATTAACGTGTAGTTTGTTACATGCATGCAGTTATACACATGTAAGACGGTAATTTTGAAGAGTGTCTTATAGTTAATATATAGCAATTATTTTATTACATTGTTAAATTTTATTTCCTGATTTTATCATTCAATAATTACTTTCAGTTCTATCAATAATTTAACAAAAGAAATTGGATCTTCTGCTATTCCTCGAAGTCTAAATATTGATTAAATTAATGTTAAGCTAAAGCTATAAGTTCAGGGTTCAATTTCTGGTTTAGGATACACTTTTTTTTTTGCTAATAAAGATTACTGAGAGAAAATTTTCTGACTAAATCAGGAGCCTAGATAGCTTAATGGATAAAACTCTGGTACGGAAAACCCGAGATCCCTGGTTCAAATCCCAGTTTAGGCATTCATTTTTCTCTTAAATATTAATTTGTCCTTTAATATAAGTGACAAATTTAAAATTAATACAGCAAAAATTAATTTTTCTCCTTACCATTGATTACATTGTTTTGAATATTGATTTTCGTTACACCTGTATATACTCGAATTATTAGTATTAATAGTGCAGTGAAATCCTTATTTAATGTAATACTACAATATTCCAGAAAGTCTACTTGACTTGTTGGAGGAGATTTATCATTAGGGCATTGCAGAAGTTGCAATAAAGATTTACACACAATGCTTAATATCAACATTTGTTAAGTAAAATAGCAGTGAAGAGGATGTGGATCTATGCTTATTTCTTCATCTCTGAATCATGTACATGTCGTCTGGGAAAGTAAAGGCATAGTTTTCTTTAATCAAAATATTTTGCAAGTTACAAACTCGGTTTGTAAAAAAGTTGAATTTACAACCCATGCCCTGATGCCACATTGCTGTACAACTATCCTGTTTGCATTGTTCTCATAATCATTTATCCTTGTCACAGATGGTATTGAGAATTATGTACTTGTACCATCATACATTTCTAACATTATTAATAAATTGATCAATGAGTCAATTCTTATCTTACCTCATACTTCATATTTTTTTAACATGGGAACTGCAGTTTTTAAGAAGCATCCCTCTCATCCTCAGTCGATATGGTGTTGATTTGACGAACTTCGAGATCAAGTCCTGTTCACCAGGAATTTCAAAATTCGTGGATCTAAATTTGTTCTGAATATATATATATCTTTTCTCAAACTGTCAATTCCAAAGGTTTTTCCAAATGTTTTAAAAGTTTAGCCTCTTTTTCATTGCATGACTCTCCAGACAAACTTAGTTTAGCAACGTTATATATATGAAGATTCATACGAAAATCCAGTAGTCATGATATCAACTGAGGAAACTGAAGTTCCCATGTTAAAAAAACACAAAATATGAGGTAAGATAAGAATTGACTCATTCATTAATTGATGAGCCTCATAATGTTATTTCCCATAATTAACTTATGAATTATTAATAAACTTTGAATTGAATGGTTTGTGTAATTTACAGTAAATCATTATTAAAATTTAATTGAAAATTCCAAAGAAAAAATACTCTTAAAAATTAGTAAGAGGGATAATAATACTGTACTATATATATAAACATACAAAAAATGTAAATTATTTGATTAGTTGAAAATTATTGATCCATTAATACTTATTCTATTAATTGTTTTTGTTTTGGCAACAGTAAATATTCTCAGACATTGGTTTAATTGTCTTCACTGTTACATCAGTATGTACCTTTAATCCCATAATCTTGCGTGCCAGACAGGTGTTTGAAGCTGTAGCAGAATTAATATTGATGACTGACCTCAATCCAATATATAATTACTTTGTGTCATAATTTTCCTATTTTGGTCTCTAGATAAGAATTAAACATAATAAAATAAACTTTTTAAAGCTGGGGAGAGGAATATTCTTTTAACCCTTTCAATGCCATATCTGGCAGTACCTCAGTATGCCACACCCAGCAGTTATTAGTCCCAAGATTTGTATAAATGTAAGCATCGCTGAAAAAAATCTGACTACCGCGAGAAGAATATTCAGAAGTCAAAGAATTAATAGGGATATGAAATACAGTATTTGCGCCTCTTTTACATTTTTCAAGGGAAATGAGGAAGGGCTCAAAAATGTTGATCCCACTCTGCATCCGTTCCAGAACTACAGACAAGAAATCTCAAATGGGTTAATATATAACATTGGCCAAATAATATATTGTGTAACTTAAAAAAGAAGCTGCCATTTGCATGATCGAGCAAAGGTTTGTGGCATTTGGCGCTCGGGAATTAATGTATAATAGAAAAATTTACATTTAGATTGGTGTGCTCGGGTAGCTCAGTTGGTAGAGCATTGGCATATAAAACCAAAGGTCCTGGTTCAAACCCCAGTCTGAGCGTATATTTTTTCTCTTTAAGGGGACAGGGTAGTCTGAGTGTATGGATATTATACAGCTATAAAGTAAATGTGCTCTATCTCAGTAAGTTTTAATCAGAATTACTTCTAACTATTACACCGTGAACACATCTTGTGAATTGTTATTGTTTTTAGTTTCTGATTTTAGCTTTGATACTTGATTTTTAAAAAAAATATTTTATACAGAATATTTTGATTCAAAATTTGTTTAAAACATAGGTGATTTTAGGTACCTTTTCCTAAGAAACTACCCATGACCAGAATCGTTAGGATATCTGTAATAGTTAACCAGAAATATTTTTTTAAAGAATTAAAATTATTGTTCTGAATATCTTGTAATTTTTTCATATTTTTTTACTCTAAAATCTGTAGTTTTGAATGGAACTTCCTGAAAGTGGTAGTTAAAATTCATTATCACATCAAATAGGAGTGTGCAAAATTTCAGTTTTCTGTCTCTTAATAGATTCTGAGCAACAGGTACATAAATATGGAAAAATGTAAAGTTGAGAAAATGGGTGTCAAAAAAAAAAAGACAACTACATGCTGACTTACATCAATACGTTCCAGGGTATCATATTCTGGCTCCTCATTTGTGGACTCTTTATGCATCCGTTCTTGTCTCCTCTTTGTCCTGGATTCCTTAATTGATGCTTGGGTTGCTCTACTTGCATGATAAAGCTGATCATTATCGATGTAACGTAATGCCTTCTCTGTATTTGACCCTGGTTTGAGCCCCATTTCTTTGAAGACCAGCAGTCTATGTGCAGCCCCATTGTTGAAAGTCAATCAATACAGCATCGTACACACCCACACATTCCAAGACAGCAATAGTGAACTTTGAAATCAAACTATGAATATCATACACAAAATAAGAAGTCTGTGAAGCAGTAGAAAATGGAAGAAACAAGTAAAATTGCATTGAGTATCCACTCAGATTGGAATCATGGGAAAAGAGCTTGCAGACATATTCTGGCAAAGAAAGATGCCATAACTGCTAAAAAAAACAACAAAAGGCAATATAAACTCTTGACCATCTACAAAGAAAAAGAATAAAAACGCTGGAATGTTAAAACATAAAAGTGAAAGATGGCTTAATAAATTTGTCAAGGAAGCCTGTGACTTGCTGATCATTTATATATAACCAATTTTTTTTTTACCCACAACTCAACGGTTTTAAATAGGAGCATTTTCAAGAATGTAAAGGACTACACAATGATACAGTGTCAGAACTATATTTGGAACCAATGTGGAAAATGATGTGAATTAATCTATGGTGCTATTGGATAACTAGAATTTAGGACAAGATAAAAATAAGTGCAGTAGGCCTACTGTGGAATAACATATATATGGAAAATTCATGTTATTCCAATACACTTAAATTTCATTAAATGAACAGTTAATGATTCATGAGAACAGAAATATAAATGAGGGTTTCACTGTAGTTCTTTCCCATCAGTATCGAGCACCTTCATACATATAATTCCTCTTGTTATAAAAACAGAGCCTTCCAATTTTAATTTCATTGTGAATTCTATTTTGAAAAGCTTACTCATGGTTTTCAAAGAAAGAATAAATTGCAATATTTTTATGTTTATGTGAATTTCTTTATAGTCTATTGGATATAGGACTCAAAATTGTTGCTTTGCAAACTCGTACCTCTCTGTAAGGGTTTTACGATTGTCTGGGTATTAAAAAATATGAAAACATATTTACAGGTAATGGCAATTTTTAAGACATTTCGCTCAATTTGCTTCATGAAATAATGTGTGTCTAGATGAAGATAGTAAGTTGTTTTCAGAAATAGAAATAATTAAAAAAAATACTACCTTGGTGTTCCAATGATTGATTTCATTGGATCTTTCCTTACAGCTTTTTAAAATTTATTTTCATAAACATTAATTATGTACAAGAATATACAAATCAGAAAATGAGTATATGAATAATAAAAATATGCTGTACTGAAATTACTATTATTGTATGTAGTTTCTTGTATAACCAACTGATCAAATACTGGATACTTTAATGGTGGTAAGTATATTTATTACAAATAAATTAATTTATTTACAAGTACATTGTTTCTTTCTTCAATTAAAACTTGAATCATACTAACTGCCTTTAATTATTTTATACCTTAGTGTCATTTTCTCTTCATAATGTTAGTAAAATGTTAACAGAAATTTAAATTTTAAATGTTTTCATTTCATTATAAGTAAGAGTAGGAAAATAAAATGTAAAACTTTATATAATAACTAAAGTGCATCTCAACTATCTGTGAAGTAAAGCCGCACATTTTGAAGGAAGTGATGAGTGTGGACGATCATAGTACAGACTGCTTAAAATGCAGCAGAACACCATATAGTTCTCCTCGCTTCCATGTGAAAAAATAGTAGCTCTGTATGTTCACAATATTACAGTAGGAATGCAAAAATTCCCTCCTTAGCTATTAATCCATTAAGCTCCTCTCCTGCCATGCATTCATTGGATCAACAAGAATCACACATAACTTGGTTTTCATCCACTTAACAGACAGTTTAGATAGATTGTAGTACACAAATGTCGAAACATGTTCAAGAACAAATCAACATTAATATTGAGGTAAGATGATCAGACTAAAAATAATTTGATTAAAATAACCTCAAAATATCACTTCCTACAATGAAATATTAACACAAATGCATATTCGTAATTAGCTGACGTAACATTTAAACCCCATCATATGGCTTCACAAAATTGATAGGAAATACTATGATGTGTTTTATTGAAGATATTTATTATTTACACTTGCCTTATATTTTGCTCCCTCACCTGGAACATGCCCTCTAAAGTGTGTCCAAAGTGAAGGAGCAAAATATGAAAAGTGAGCTGTAAATTTCTTTGACAGATTCACTGCTTACAGGAAATTCAGAGATTAAAAAGAAAGGAATTTGACCTTTGTCTAGGAGATGTGCTACATAACTCAGTGGTAGAATGGCACTACCTTAAACTAAAGAGCTTTAGTTCAAATTTTGGCTAAGGAGCAATTTTTTCTTTAGTTTTGTGATATTTCAATATCTGGCTTTTAAAATATAAAAGATGATCTTAATAGCTCGTTGGTAATAATAGTTATCCATGTGTTTGAAGGTTTCATATGCAAATCCAGCTTAGATCAGTCCAGAGCACACCACAAGTCACACCCTCAAGAGTGAAAGATGTGATAAAATTAATGGCAGTTTACACAAATTCAAATTATATCTAAAGTATTCACATTACATTTAACATTATTTGGAGTTTATTTTATATATATATATATATATATATATATATATATATATATATATCATGTTATTAAGTTACTTGTATCTGTAATAAGTCATGAGGCATGTAAAACTTCAGTTTTTATATTCTTTTGTCAGTTTTAACGTGTTCCACTATTGATAAAACATTTGTTTGAATATGCATTGTATGAACCAGTTATTGGAAGGCTCTGAATGTGTAATTGCATGTTTTATGTTTCCTTAGAGCATTGTTTAATTTATTTTCATTAATGCTCAAAAGATTAGTAAAGAACTTTCACCAGCAAGTTTGATGATAAATCTTTTGTTTCTGAAGGGAAATTGATTTTAATCTGTTTGATACTTAAAACTAGAGAGAAATTTTGGACCGTAACATATCATCTCTCTACTATGAATACAAATCATATGTTCATATCTAAACATTAACAGTATTTAATTTTTATTTGCATATTAATAGTATTTAGTTGTATTCAGTTACTCTAATTACAATGGGTAATTCATTTTTTTTGCAAGTTTCTCTTAATATTAATTAAAATGACAGTAGCCTATAAATTTTATTTAATCAAGAGTGTGTGGAATTATAATTTTGCAGGATATTCTAAAAAGAATGGTATAACACAAAGTGCTTACATTGATTTTAAAATGTTTGATAGTATAATTTATAATTAATTGCAAATATTGGTTTAAAATTAAATCATCTAGTACCGGTAAATAAAATAACAAAATAATCATCAAATAAAGATATTGAGTCATGATGTTACTTAAATTGTCCAAATTGCTATGAGAAAGTTAGACTAACCTAATTTTGGTAGAAGTTAAAATGTGGACAAGTCTATTGAAATGTTGAGTGATTCCGGGTTATGTGGCCGTGGTCCATAGTTGGTGTTGATACCAGACGTTTCGCCCTCAACTGCGGAGGGCATCTTCAGTGGCGAGTGCTTCTATGCGTGTTTCCTGGTCGGAAGATCTACTTAGAATGAACGCTGTGGACGTAGAGGACGTTGTATTAGTGGGGGGTGCAGGGTGAGTGGGCGTGGCTCTTGCTGATTGGCTAATAGTCGTCTCCTTGTTGTCACTGGTGTTAATGCATTTATTTTCTAGTGTATGAAACCAGGCCTTAGACAGTTTGATACCTTCTTCTTTTCTGTTAATATTTCCCTTATGCTTGTGTATTTCTATAGCCTCTCGGTATAATCTAGGGAAATAATAGGAAGTTGTGGCTAAAACTTGTGTATCGTCGAATAGAATCTGATGTCCATTCGTAATGGCATGTTCTGCTACAGCTGATTTATCCATTTCTCCTTGTCTGCAGTTTCTTTTATGTTCTGATAAACGGGTGGCTATACTTCTTTTCGTGGTCCCTATATATGATTTACCACACGAACAAGGAAGTCGATATACGCCGCAAGTGGAGAGAGGTGGCCGAGGATCCTTAGCTGAGCGAAGGCAGTCTTCTATTTTTCTTGTAGGTCTGTAAACTGTTTTTATGTTGTATTTTTGTAGGAGTTTTCCGATACGATCTGTGACTCTTTGTACATATGGTAAGTAGGCTATGCTGGTTGAGGGTGTGTTATCCATTCTGACGTGCTGTCTTCGTGGATGTATGGTTTGTCTTATTTCCTTGGATGTGTAGCCATTTTTCTGGAAACAATTGAACAGATGGTGTTGTTCTTGTTTAAGGTGTTGTGGTTGGCATAACTTAGTCGCTCTGTCGAACAGTGTCTTAATGACACCTCGCTTTTGTCTTGGATGGTGGTTAGAGTCTTTCTGCAGATATCGGTCTGTGTGTGTAGGTTTTCTGTAAACTGTATGTTGAATTTCCCCATTGCCAGTCCTTATTATTTGAACATCCAGGAAAGGAAGTCTTCCATTATCTTCTTTTTCCATTGTGAACTGTATTTTGTTGTGTCTGCTGTTAAGGTGTTGAAGGAAACGTTCCAATTCTTCACTGTATGGAGACATGGCAGTGAAGAATTGGAACGTTTCCTTCAACACCTTAACAGCAGACACAACAAAATACAGTTCACAATGGAAAAAGAAGATAATGGAAGACTTCCTTTCCTGGATGTTCAAATAATAAGGACTGGCAATGGGGAAATTCAACATACAGTTTACAGAAAACCTACACACACAGACCGATATCTGCAGAAAGACTCTAACCACCATCCAAGACAAAAGCGAGGTGTCATTAAGACACTGTTCGACAGAGCGACTAAGTTATGCCAACCACAACACCTTAAACAAGAACAACACCATCTGTTCAATTGTTTCCAGAAAAATGGCTACACATCCAAGGAAATAAGACAAACCATACATCCACGAAGACAGCACGTCAGAATGGATAACACACCCTCAACCAGCATAGCCTACTTACCATATGTACAAAGAGTCACAGATCGTATCGGAAAACTCCTACAAAAATACAACATAAAAACAGTTTACAGACCTACAAGAAAAATAGAAGACTGCCTTCGCTCAGCTAAGGATCCTCGGCCACCTCTCTCCACTTGCGGCGTATATCGACTTCCTTGTTCGTGTGGTAAATCATATATAGGGACCACGAAAAGAAGTATAGCCACCCGTTTATCAGAACATAAAAGAAACTGCAGACAAGGAGGAGAATGGATAAATCAGCTGTAGCAGAACATGCCATTACGAATGGACATCAGATTCTATTCGACGATACACAAGTTTTAGCCACAACTTCCTATTATTTCCCTAGATTATACCGAGAGGCTATAGAAATACACAAGCATAAGGGAAATATTAACAGAAAAGAAGAAGGTATCAAACTGTCTAAGGCCTGGTTTCATACACTAGAAAATAAATGCATTAACACCAGTGACAACAAGGAGACGACTATTAGCCAATCAGCAAGAGCCACGCCCACTCACCCTGCACCCCCCACTAATACAACGTCCTCTACGTCCACAGCGTTCATTCTAAGTAGATCTTCCGACCAGGAAACACGCATAGAAGCACTCGCCACTGAAGATGCCCTCCGCAGTTGAGGGCGAAACGTCTGGTATCAACACCAACTATGGACCACGGCCACATAACCCGGAATCACTCAACATTACGATTACCGGCCGTGAAAGCCTGCATTCAACTAAGTCTATTGAAAATTTAAAAAAATATTATATATGTATATTTTGTGTATTTAAAATTTAATTGGATAGAGGACATTTCTTTAAGGAAAATTAATATAATAATTTTTAAATACAGCCGGTTGACTTCTGCCATTCTCGTTCTTATATCCGTGTATTTAATCTTCATTAAACTTGAATAATAATATAAATATCTAAATGCAGATAAACATTTCTATAGATTAGTACTTATTATAGCATAAAAATGAAATGTTTTTGTTAATGAAGCTGTGCATCATTAAATGATACAGAGAGAATGATAGGAATTGTCTTGTCAAAAGCCAGTGTGAATAAACAAATTCCTAGTTAATGTGACTTGAGAATTACTACTATTTTTAATAAAATTGACTACATCTGTTTAAACCTTCAGGTATTTGAGAACAAAAGGACTTGCCCAGATATTTTTTTATTATTGTTATTATATAATTTTGATTGGTTGATATTATAGTTTATAATTTCCTTACAGTTTATTAGGAAATTATTGTTTTCAAAAATATTGATTCATTATTTTAAAACTTTTTGGGTATTAAAATTGTTTTAATTATTTTAAATATCTTTCTTTTATAATCTTCTTTTGAGAACTTTTTATCGCAGAATATCTAGTGGGACCTGAAATGAAGTCACTTTGCACTGACTGTAGAGAAATAAATTCCTGATAACATGTTTTAGTGTGCGTGTTCCAGCTTGAATTGTAATTTTTTGTCATGTTTTCAGACTAATTCTTTTTCTCTAAATATACTGTTTTGTCCAACAGTAAGGATATCTTAAACTCTTGATTTCTCATTTCAGCTATAGTTTATATAGTAATATTATGTTGTAAATTTTTGTCTGTACAGTTTATGCAGAAATATTTGTTGTTGAAATGAATTGTGTTTAAAAAAATAGTAAGAATAGAAAATTTTATGCAACCAAAATTTATCTTAGAAGTATTTGTATTTTAAATATACAAATATAAAAATTAAAATATAGTTTTTGTGTATTTTTAGGAAGTAAATTTTAAATAAAAGATTTATGATTCCTGCTACTTCTACCCCTTATGCTTGGTTTTATACATTTCTAGAACTTTAAAACTTGCTTTCAGTATTCTATTACAATTAATTGTATTATAGTAACTATTTTCTTGCATAATTAAATAAGTAAATATCTTAATAGGGATTTTCTTAAAATAATGAATATAACCTTTTCATTGTGAAATAACTACCATGAACATATTTCCTCTGAATTGAGTTTTCATTCTTTTTTTTTCTCTCATTTTATTTTTCTTTGGGAGTGAATATCTTCATACTATCTGTTATGTCTTGTTCATAATTGGACAGCTTTTATAGAAAGGGGATTAACTACAAATTAACACTAAGTCTATCTTATGGTAAAAGCAGTTCAAAGTTTGTTTAAAAAAATACATTTATATAGTAATAATTCTATGAAGCATTAAAAATGTATATATTATTTATATACATGGATCAGTTTTCACTAAATTTGTCAAAAATTAGGCAGTATGGTACCAGAAATTTGTACAAAAATGTTTGGTCGAACAAGTTGATGAAATAGTACAAAATTTGAAGATAAAAATGTATGCCTGAATCGGGATTTGAAGCCAATGTCTCTGGTTTTGTACACCAACGCTCTAAACTACTGAGCTAACAGGTTCCTGATTTTTAAATATATTATTTCTCCTATTTATATGAATTCTTCTTGTTAAAGAAGCCGCTATACGGCTTGTAGAATGAAAAGTTCATAGCCTCGGCTTGCAGGAATTCATATAAAGGGGAGAAATAATATGCATTTGAATCAGAAGCCTGGTAGCTCAGTGGTTTAGAGCGCTGGTGTACAGAACCAGAAACAACGGGTTCGAAATCCAATACAGGTATATGTTTTCTCTTCAAATAAAATTTGAAGCATATTTGGAAGATCCAAATTTCAATCTTGTTAGATTGACTAAGAATACAGTTGTAAGCCAAATGCTGGATTGGAATTTTATTAGTGCTAGTCAGTTTTTCATAATTTGCTAAAAATTAATATAAATGAATTTCTATAAGACCTGTGAAAATGCACAATAGAAAAAATAATCTGATATATTAGTATGAGAAAATTTAAAACAATTGAATGCAAAATATATTAATTAAATAAAAATAAAACTTAGTTTTATTTGATTTTCATATTTATTAAGATATCTTCAGTATCTCAATATCTTAATAAATATAAAAGTCAAATAAAACTAAGTTTTATTTTTATTTAATTAATAAATATGGATTTTCATCAAGTAAACACCAACTCAATTGATTATGCAAAATATATTACTTACGTTTGTATTGAATCCCTAGCTAAACATGATAAATCTATATAAATTTAGTCTAGTGCAGGTGATTACTATATATTAATTTTATCCCATTTACTGAACTTGCCTTGCATTTCTCCAGGAGTCTGCAAATAGACTTTTTTATTTCATATGTTTGTTAAATCTTAATATGCAAAAAAAAAAATAGCAACTGGGGATGTTCCATTCATTAAGTAACTGCTATAATCTACATAAAACAGTTTACTTGGTTCTGTTATATACCTATGAGTAAGTGCATTCACTATACAGACCTAATACAGTAATAATTTGAGACTAGTTCGAAGTTATCTACACACAGTATCAGAAACACCAACTCAATTGATTATGCAAAATATATTACTTACGTTTGTATTGAATCCCTAGCTAAACATGATAAATCTATATAAATTTAGTCTAGTGCAGGTGATTACTATATATTAATTTTATCCCATTTACTGAACTTGCCTTGCATTTCTCCAGGAGTCTGCAAATAGACTTTTTTATTTCATATGTTTGTTAAATCTTAATATGCAAAAAAAAAATAGCAACTGGGGATGTTCCATTCATTAAGTAACTGCTATAATCTACATAAAACAGTTTACTTGGTTCTGTTATATACCTATGAGTAAGTGCATTCACTATACAGACCTAATACAGTAATAATTTGAGACTAGTTCGAAGTTATCTACACACAGTATCAGAATCTCAAAATTAGGCTATGGTTCCTTTTATATAAAAGCCTTCCAATTTATGTACTTTTAATTTTTTACATTACAATGGAATATAGATGTAAGTGGAACCCGATTTCCATGTACTATTAAATCTTAAAACATGTGTATATTCATGAGCTTCAAAATTCTATTTCATACATGTTTTATCCTAAAACAATACATAGTAAAAACTATTTCTTTCAAAATTTTCTGCAATCTGTATAACTATCCCAATCATTTGTCAGCGCAGAAAACAATCTCTCTATGTTACAAGAAAAAATGAGTGCATATTTAAGTAAAGAAATTTGGGACAAGTTAAGATGAATTCCAATTTTAACAAAAGATGGGGTAGAGTATGGTGAAAATTCTGAAGTGCCAGGTAGGTTGCCAGAAAGCAACTAACTTAAATTTGTGCTTCTTTCGGTATATAAATATCTTGGGAATACAAGATTATACAAAACAGTGTTCATATCATGTACATTCATGTGTGGACTAGATTCAAAAAATATACAAGGCTAAAAATGAAATTAAATTTTCTAAAAGTTGCATGAATTTGCTTCCAAATGGGTCAAAGCATGTACAGAAAAAGTAGGTTTATTTTTAATTGATATGTCGCAAAACAAATAATTGTAAGTCAAGTATTTTTGGGTCTAGAGAATCTTACCTCAATTTAATGTTGATTTGTTCTCGAACATGTTTCGATATATTCTTCTATATCATAGTCAGCTTGGCTAGACTGACGAGTTTTATGTTGTGAACCCTGGATGTCAATATCATAACATAAAACTCATCAGTCTAGTCAAGCTGACAATGATATAGAAGAATATATTGAAACATGTTCCGAGAACAAATCAACATTATATTGAGGTAAAATATCTCTAGATTCAAGAAAAACTTGATAAAAATAACCTCAAAATATTACTTCCTAAAATCATTAAAATATAGTAAGTTTGAGAAATATAGCCATCAACATTTTTAATATTTATTGTTATCAAAATTGAGGTTATGTATTAAAATGTTATAAATAATAATATAATAGCTTTTTTGTGTGTCTTTCTCAGTTAGGATTGATTTTTATTTTTAAAAAAGTACCAAAGAGCTTGCCAAAGATGAAATGTGATTTTGAAAGGCCTTCATGATTCAATAATTTAACGAAGTTTCTTTTATAGTAAAAATCAATTCTAATTGAAGAAGACAGATAAAAAAAGATACTATATTATTATTTATAACATTTTAAATATAGCCAGTCTTATGTAAACATATATTTGCATGGAAATCTGGGGTCTAGCTACAATTATGTTAACATTGGTGACATGTGAATTTAATTAGTTCAGAACAGCTGTTAAGTAAAGTTCATGCTCGATTAAGGCAATGAAAGATAAATTGAACTGACAATTTGTTCGTACGTAGGTATTGACCAACTCATTTTTAGCCCGTTTGAACTAATGATGCCCAACTATCATTGACCGCAAATGTTTATGATTTGTAAGCTATACAACACAAGAAGGCCATTCTACCAAAATACTGTTGCAGCAATAAATTAAATATTTATATTAAAATGTAATTTATTTTCATGTTATTTTTCATAAAAAATTTTGTTCTTCTAAATAGTCTTTTAAAATATCATCCAAGCTTTTATCTCTTTGGACATTTCACTCCTATAGCTACATTCCGGCCATGAATCATCAACAAGATGAAAACTCTTGTGGTATTGTCCTTCATAAAATTATAATAAAGTAAATAATTTTAAAACTTTTTTTATTTCATTATACTATGTTGAATACTGGAAAGATATATAATATAAAAAATAAGTTTAGGAATGAGATTAAAACAAAAAAAACAGAAGTAACCTGATTGGAATAAAAAATAAAGGTTGGAATTTTAGTGACTTTTTAATGTTAACTTCTATTCTCTAATTAACATTTTTATCAGTAACAGAAACTTAACACATTTGCAAAGATATGCATTTTGACAAAAAAATGTGAGTAGTAAAAATCACGAAAGTCTATTTTAGACAGTCGCTTCTTTTCTTTTGATATCTGATATATTTTTTAAACTTTGTTTAAAGAATAGAATTTTTATCCAAATAATTTTTACAGATTTCAATTTATTTATAAAAAATCTGATCAGTTGATATTAATAAATCATACATACAGCTTCTCATGGATTAAGAAGTCTCTCTGTTATCCTGCACTTTTTTTATGATGAAAATTAAAACTGCAAGATTTGACTAATCTAATTTTTGAGCACAGTTCAAGAAGATGGGAATGAAGGAAACATCACAGAATATATTTTCTTTCTCGTCAAGTATGAGGATATGCGTACATATTATCGGAAATCAATATTTCCTTTCAAAACACAAGGTAAATAAAAATTAATGTATTTCCTCCTATTTTAATACAACACGATTTATACTTTACATATGTATTAGTTTAATTACAAACATTCAGTTATTTTAAATATAGTAAATTAATTGAATAGGTCTATAATGTTTAAATTAAATTCGTTATTTCAAGAAATTCATTTGGTGAAATCATTGAGCCATGTTATAGAGAAATGACTTGATATTATATCCAAGATTTATACCCTATTCTATTCTATTTGAAATAAATTTATTTATGTGATCTGGTACAACATATAGGAACATGAGAACAGAGTATGTTTACCACTACTAAGAATATTTTTGTTTTATCATTGTTTTTATGTGATAAGGTTGTTTTAGGAGTCTACTATTTGGTGAAGGTGAATGTGCATATTTAATTTCTGAAGAATTATTTTAGGAATATGCATGCATATTGTGGAAGGTCAGTATTAACAATTGTTTAAATTTGAAGTACTTAATAGAAATATATCTATGAGTTCACTCAAACAAAAATAGATATGAAATGAAGTATTGACTTTGATTAATATAATTCTAAAATAAACTGATTTTTTAATTGAGTCTGTAGATGATTAATGGGTGATCAGAAAGCTGTGAGAGGTAATATGTGATCTGTATCCTGCCAATATTATTGGGTTGATGTGTAAAGAAAGATATCTCCACCCAAGTTATATGAATTTATGTATCAAGAATTCAAAAGTTGAGAGTTACCACAAAATACAATGAAATATACTCTTCACTTTTAAAATGTAAGATATCCTCTGTATTTCAATAACAATTTTTTTTCTTTCTTGTGACAGAAAAAAAAATCATCCTTTCTAGATAGATAACTCTTTCTTTATTATTTTGAATATGTATATCTCTTAATAAAATTACTATGACTGTATAACTCATGTCCCAAATGGGAGTCAATGACCAATCACGTTACAATGATTTTTTATTTACAACCAATCACAATCTTGTTTCGCCTCGAATTTATCAAGTGAAGTTTATCATATTAAAGAAAGCTCCTCCTTTTTAACATTCTGAATAGGTCATGGCATTATTTTGCAGTGACTGACTCTCTAAGAAATGCGGCTACCAGATTGTATATATAGTGCATGAATGTCAGCACATAGCGCATGCTGGAGATAATATAAAAACATTTGTAGCAACTGATTATACCACCAAAAAGAGAAACCACTGTTTGCACTTTCTTAAACGAATTATTTTCCAGGAAATGGCGTTGCAGAAAATATAATTGACATACTACATCATAGGACATCAGAAATTAATTAATACCCATAATGTTGGTTATAAATTTATTTCTCCACTAGGATGCATTCTTACAATATTGCGATCCTTTGGCAATAAATAATATGATCTGGTTGCAGTGATGAACAAATGAAGCGTACCAATCATTTCTCATTTGTTTTCAAACATCGCCGTTTATATTAAATATATAAATATTTTAAAATAACTATAGTTAAATAATAATTTGTGAGTAAACAGCTTAATTTTATTCGTTAAATAGTCCTAACAAATGCCACTCTTGATTTCCAAATTATCTAGATAAATTTGGAAATCACTCGTGGCATTCCATATGAGAAGTAACACTGAGGTAAATTATCAAGTATAAAAATTAAATTAAACATGTATATCTCTCTTTACACGACTACCCAATTGTCACTATTACATGGATCATCTTACAGAGTATAGGTGGAGTACAAAGGATTTCTAAAATTAAAGATAGTCTCGAACTAAAAGTTGGCCACCGTTCTGATAAACCTTCATCTCTGTAAGATTTAAATTAAAATGCTTCATACCTCACCCCATATCCAGTCTTCTGATTATACCGGTTTCGAAGCTTAGGCAACTTCATCTTCAGAAATTTTTTGTCGACTCATGTTATGTTGATCAGGAGTTCTGCTTCTTACTCCTTCTGTTGGTGAACCGATGAACCGCAGGATCAAATCAGAATCCCTGGGAATTTTGAAGTTCATAAGTTTTTCTTCCTTGTTTTTTTTTAATGTGGATTTTTTCGCAAGCCGTGAGTTTTCTGATTTGATTTGATCCAGAGGTTCATTGTTCTACCAACAGAGGGAGGAAGAAGCAGTTCTCCTGATCGACAAGAAATTACTGAAGATTAAGCTGCCTAAGCTTCAAAACTGATATAATTGGAAGACTGGATATGAGGTGAAGTATAAAACATTTTAATTTAAATCTTAAATTAAACCTCATAGTGATTTTTTCCTATAAAAGTTCAATTTAATCTCTGTGTTGTATTTGCATTTCTGTAATCAATGACCGGTTGTATAGAAATAAATCACTGTTTGTTGGTTCATTTAATACTTTATGTTAGCAACAGCATTTATTCTTATATGGCTATCAATGTACAAGTTGCCAATTGGTATCTGTCTTAGTAGCAAAGTAATATGCAAAAACTGGGTGTATAGGTACTTCATTTCACACAAAATATCAAATTATCTCTTTTTAAGTATGTAAGGTTCAGTTTTTTTTTTTTGTGCAATGCAATATGCCAGAATTTTTTAGGGTCATATTGCAATTAGTGACAAAGTTGATATGAAGTAAAATAATTTCAATAAATCTTATTGTAAAAGTGTATCTAGATCTAGATACCAGTAATATTAGTATTCACACATCCTTTTGGGAACAAAACCAGTAAAAAAAGTATTGTGTAAACATTTTCAGAAGGTAATTTAAACATTATCCTTTTTTCTTCCTAGGCTTGAACTAGTATCTCTTCCAATATTAGACAAATAAGATGCTTTTATTTTTCGTCAAAGTTGTAATGGAAACTGTGTATGTGTAAAAGTTACAGTGAAAGTAATTTTGAATAATCTGTAAAAATTAATAAGAATACTTACTATACTATAAATATTAACAAATTATTGGCATTTTTTTTTAAATCAGAGTACTAAACTTTGTTTTAAGTAAAATCCTTCATATATGTCAAGAAAATATAATCGGTAAATCTTCAGTGCATGTCTGAAGGAGATTTTACCAAACTTACAAAAATTATTTATCTAGCTAGAAGAGGAGGTACCAATGTGGGTTCAGAGGGAACAAATCTACAACTGATAAAATACACTAAAATATGATTTATCCATCATTGAGATGTATGAAATTAATAATAAAAACATCGAAAATAGCCGTACTGGCATTTATAATGTAATGTATAATTCCCAAATATGTCTTCTTAATATAGGAGCCGCCATTTGCAAAGATAGAAGCAAAGGCTTCAAAGCATTTGGGGCGGGAATTTCAACGTATATAGAGAAAGATTTGCGTTTAGATCGGTACTTGCTCAGGTAGCTCAAATGGTAGAGCACTTGGACTAGAAAACCAAGGGTCCCGGGTTCAAGTCCCGGTCTGAGCGTATAATTTTTCTCTTTAAATATGAAAATACACTAAGTTTGTCAAATATTGGGAGAAACAATGAAATATAACATTAGTACATTTCACCCCTTCATTGATTTCAAATCTACATACGACACTATTAGGACGGAAGCAGTGATCCAGGCATTGACTGAATTTAGCATACCCAAAAACTGGTTAGACAAATACAATAACTTTAAAATCCAGAACGAACTATCCAAACCATTTCAGGCACAAACAGGCTTGAGACAAGGAGATAGCTTATCATGCATGCTGTTCAACATTGCACATGAGATGGTACAGGGAGATGCCAAAGTTAATATCAATGGTACAATATATAGTAAATCCATCCAGATAATGGCATATGCTGATGATATAGTTATTTTATTTGAAGAGAAAAGTTTTCGCCCAGACCGAGGCTTGAACCCGGGACCTTTGGCTTTCTAGGCCAATGCTCTACCATCTGAGCTACTGGGGCAATTTCCGATCTAAATGCAAATTTCTCTCTTATATATGTTGTAATTCCCAGCAACAAATGCTATGAAGCCTTTGCTTCTATCTTTGCAAGATATAATTATTGGCCAGACCATGAAATCTATAACGGAAGCTTTTAATGCCATATCCATAGCAATAGAATCTATGGGACTCAAAATTATTGAAGAAAAAACAAAATGTATGCAGATCTCCAACAGACCTGTAGCTAAAGACCGACTAGAAATAGACGAATATAAATTTCAAATTGTACATGAATTTAAATATCTGGGCACTATAATCACTGACGACAATAATATTAATAAGGAGCAGAATTCTCCAAGCCAACAGATGCTATTATGCACTTAAGGACCAATTCAAATCACACATTCTAAGTCTGGATGCAAAACTAAAAATCTACAAAACCATACTGAGACCAGTTGCTATTTTTAAGGCAGTGAATGCTGGATCTTAGCAGAGAGAATGGAAAAAGATGAGAATATTTGAAAGGAAAATTCTGAGAAAGATCCTGGGACCTATAAATGATCATGGAGTATGGCAGATAAGATATAATGATGAAATCTACAATTTATATTCAGACCCAGATATTGTAAATGTTGTTAAAATTGGCAGACTGAGATGGGTGGGTCATATAATGAGAATGGGGGAGGAGAATGCTACTAGAAAGCATACACTACTGAGACCAGATGGAGGAAGAAGAAGAGGAAGACCAAAGGTGAGATGGATGGATGGAATAGAGGAGGACATCCGAAAGCTCGGGATTCGGGGATAGAGAATGGGGGCATTGGACAGGGATACGTGGAGGAGTGTCCTAACAGCAGCCAGGGCTCATGGGAAGTGTTGTAGAGCTGGAAGAAGAAGAGATGATTTAATTTTTATGCATCAATGCATGTATGGAGATATCTTCTTGTGGTCAGTGGTAATAAATTTATCATTTTCAGACTATTATTTTAGAACTCATTACTTTTTTTTTCGGAAAATGGAGAGGGAAGGAAAGAGTAATAATTTATAAATGAGATTATATTTCATAATGTATTTCTGGATAACTTGTAAAATTGAAATTGTTTACACATTCACCTAAGAAATATTAACTCCATCAAAAGTTCAGTTTTATAAGAATTAAAATAAAGCACATAAATCCTTGTACAAAATCGTAAAAGAATTGCTATTTTCAAATTGCTAGTCACTGATTAATTTTTCCCCTTATGGTCTGTTCCAGTCTCATACATTCTCTTTTTTGTAAAAAAAATATATTTCAGGATTTCTCTTCATAGTCTTGTAAATTCCATCCTATTAATGTATTTCAACCAATGTTCTGTATTTAAATATTCTGTCCAGTAAGGGATCTATCTTACATTATTTTCCTAATATCTTACTTCTTTGTTTATATCTTCTTCTTCCTTCCAAGTATTAGGCCAAGGCCTGTTACGATCCTATAGAAAATTTTCCCTCCAGCGTTTGAGGGAAATTCTCGTATAAGACTTGAAAGCATAATAATAGTCCCTTCGATTGGTTGCTGGCCAAAGGAAGGCAAGACCAGTGATGGGCTGCCATCTTATAGCCTCTGGTCAGGCTTTTCTGGAGAAGAAAAGAAAATAAAGGAAAGAAGAAATGGAGGAAAGGAAAGACTCCCTAGCCCTCGGATGCCCTAATAGCATTGGCGTCAAAAAAACAAGAGTTAACCAAGAGAGGTTAGATAGTAAAGTTAAAAGAGTGCAAAACACAAGTAAGTGGAAGAAATGTTTTGCACAGCTTGGGCACCTTGTGGTCGCCATCCACATATCCCCTAGATGAGGACCCCTGAGGGGTCTTTGTTTATATATGAGATTAAACTACCTGTTCTCCATAAGAATACCAGTTTTGTAAGTTTTGTTCCCTTTAATGGATATAAGAGGATATTTATTATTCTTATGTAGAAGGATGCTTGGTTGACTGAGTTGAAAAAAAAAATCAGGCATTTCTTGGTATATTAGTTGTTCACTAATTGAGGTAGTAGTTGCCCAGAAATTGGTCCAAAAGGATTTTGGAACTTTGTATTGCACAAATATGAAATATGTGATACCTAAATTGACTAAATTAAACATATAATTTTCTTTTATTTATTCATAAATCTTTAAATTGTAATGTTTGCATAATTAATAATAATTTTATAATGCATAAAATTAAACATGAACTGATACCATTCCCATATTTAATAATAAAAGTAAACTCAATATGTTAGACTTAATAGCATGTGTTATTAATATTAGTCTTAGACTTTCCAGGCAGGTTAGAATTTTTCAACTGAACTTCCTGTAGTTGTAAGGTCAAGGTTGACAGGTTGGCAGAAAATCTTAATCAATAAAATGTTATTGTAGCTAGAAGCCGGAGAGATAATTGTGAATAAGGATGCTTGTTGCATACATATGTCAGGTGTTTTGTGCTTAACAAATCAGTGTATGAAAGTAGAAAAAAACATTCTACCTTTCCTAGATTTGTATAGCTAATTTCATAGAAAATATTTTACTTTTTCACTAGTTTGCCAACTTATTGTATATTGATAGGATATCAGACATGAGTTAATGTTTATAATTATTGAAATAACATCAAGATGTATACTACAAAAACTATTGAAGCTGTACTATTATAGTTATAAGTGTTAGCATCAACATTTTTGTGTTCATCGCATAACTGCATTTAGTATTTGAAATTTCTATTAATGTTTTAAATGTTATTTACAGATAATGAAGAAATGCCATCATGTTTCAAAGCAGGTTGATATAAATTCTATTGTCAAGATGTGTAATTTATACAAGTGATGAAGTGGTGAAGCTGCATGAAGGTGTGGTATCTTTGTGTTTCAGGATATCGATGGAAACAGCTGGAATGCCAATGCCTGGCTACCATTACATCACACCCAACCATATCGTGAAGGCTCCAATACACTAATGTAGAATTTATTGTAAAGTTATAAGGAGGCCCTGCTTGAGGATTTTCTTTGAATGTGAAGGAACTGCTCAAGTAGGATTTGCCATGACAAACAGAAAGTGTATGAAGTACGTTTGTATTTGGTATAGTGAGAGGAAAAGTTTCCATTGGTTGTTGGTTGTTTACATGAAAAGGAAAGCTTTGAATAAGAATAGTAAATAATGCATGTCAGTTGTGTGGGGATGCATAAATGTGCAATGTATTTTTCTGTTGATAAAAACTAAGATTAAATGGTTTTTATTAATGGAAAATGGTGATTACACATTTTTTAGGTTTGGAGAAGGTTATGTAAAATAATAAAGAAGGCAAGCAGTTTTTTCCAGGTTGAAAATAATGCTTGCAGAGATTTAAATATTGGGAGGTAACAAAGATGTGAAGAAGGCAAGTAGTGTTTTCCAGGTAGAAAATAATACTTGCCGCCCATTTTCAGTACCGAGTAAGTTGGATGGTGGTAAAGGGATCAAGCCAAAGATTTGTGATTTTTTGTTGTTTTTTATTAATAATTATTATCATATACTAGAAATGTTATACATTATTTATTATAATTATTATTATTATTACTATATATATTTAAGATATAAAACAGTCCCATCTATGACATTCATTTTTCCTTCGAGTGTTTCACTTTTAATAACCGTTTGCATAACACCTAGTATAGTGATCAAGTTAGGAGTGAAGTCTTTCTCACAGTAGTCATAGTTGAATGTGAAATATTCATAAAAAAGACTAGGTTTTTTTAATGTTAGACTTTTTTTTAAACTTGTTTAGAGTTATCCAGAAAATGTTTACACTAATAGTCAAACACCTGTTTGCCAAAACTAACACTTACTCTTGTCATTGCATCTCAGTTAGTGTCTTCCTAAGAAAAGTAATAAGGAAATGTCAAAATTCATATCAGACCAGATATTAAACTGGTTGTAATTTGCTCATGCAGCGGAGAAGATAGTTTTCTTTGCTGAGAAAATTATTGCAGAAAATTTGCAGTGATGTTGTCAGCTGTGTTAAACTACTTAGTAACATCACATATTTGTAACCATATCATTTCTCCACGAATTGTTCAAAAGTGCAGGTTGTATACATATAAAACTGAATTAGAACGGGTAGACACCATGTGTGGGACAATACAGCTAGTTAAGTGATACCCCACTGTATCCTTTTTTTTAGCATTGTATGTCTTAACAAACGAGCATAATGTTTTCTAAATATGTTCTTCCCACCCATGCTGGATGTAACTTCCAGTTAACCTGTAGTACATATCCCTCTTCTTCCAATGCTTCATCATATCTTCCATGTAATATTATACCTTTTAAGATTATAAAATGTGCCAAATCTTATTTAATATAATCCAGTTTTTAATAAGAATGTAACACTTTAATGCTCATCTTTATGAAAGAAGCATAATTTTTAAGAGAGAAAAAATCATTTTAGAAGAATCTCCGTTTAAGAACAAAGTAATAGTTTAGGAAATATTTTATTTTGTGTGCTGATTCTTTGTCTAACAAATGTATCATTGTTGTTTTAGCAAGGACTAAGTCACTAATATATATTTAACTGACAGCACTAGCCAATGGCATATGATTGTTGCTGTGATTAGATCTAGCTTAATATTACTGTACTGGGACAGGTCACATTCTATTCATGTTGAAGAGGTTTGTTAATTTAGTGTGCAAGAGAAGTGTCTGTTATCACATACCACATGTGATGCTGGAATGTGTGGACAGGTTCCCTTTAAATACAAATTGCAGGGAATTTGCTTGGCACATAAAATGTGCGAGAAGTGATATTTGGGAGTAGGAATTGCATGTGATACTTGAATAACTTGTACAACATATCACATGTGATAGGAATGATATAAGTTCAACAAAGGATGTCAAAATATACATTTTTCTGTGCATTTTAAAAATAATGATTCCAGAATAAAACTTTTTTATGCTCACATACAGCAAAAATAAAGACATATCTTTTAAAAAGAAATTAACTCAAAATAGCTTCATATTAATCTACAAATGATAAGCTTTAAATTGAACCTGATAATGATAGGAAAGAACTGGATGCAGTTGTGCATATATGAGTGCCATTTGGCTACTCAAGAATTAGGTAGACAAACAACGCGGACAATCTGCATATTGTTTTCTGTGTCGATTAATGTGTTGTCGCACTTCCTTTATTATGGATGAGTGTTGGTATCTCAGTTATACTTGTAGAAATGTAGATTGTTTTGTTTTGTTTAGGAGATATTTGCAATGTTCTGCAATTTTTTAATCAGAATATTATAATTGTTATGTACCAGTGTTTTGTACCATATAAAAAAAAAGAAATATCTTGACTGAAAAGATATTTTTGTGCAAAGAGCAAATGATTTTATCTAAGCTAATAATGGTAATATTAAATAATGTGTACCAATGAAACTTGTCCCAATAATGCAAAGCACCAACGTAGCATAGCCCAATCTCTCTCTCTCGCACCTATACATCATTCGCCACTTTAATAATTAGTTCAAATGTGATGCACTTTGTCACTCCCTTAAATGGATACCCATTTCGAAAGAGCCTAATATTTCATTGCAGGTGAACCAAGTTCTCCTGCTGCCTTTTGCTTTCAAATTTTAAACTTCTTTTAATGACAGCAGAAGGCAAATTTGAAATGAACCAAACATTGTACCTTGAACTATTAGATATTCATTATGGGTACCTATTTAAGATTTCCTTCATTACATAAAATGTTCCAGAGTCTTAATAGTATGAAAAAGTTTCCAAATCTTAACAATATATTATAGAAGAATAGTTTTGATCATAACTTATAATGGTAGGAGGAAAAAAGCTGGAAATTAAGATATGACAAAAGATTGTTATGTTACAGTAAGCTTTTTTCTCCTCCACCCAGATCTTTATGTGAGTATTGTCGTACTTCATTATGTATTTTATTAGCAGTTCCACCATTGTTCATGACGTGGTTTTCAGATAGGTAAATATAATATTATCAAGCCCCTCTTATTTTCTTCTTCTCTTTCCAGAGATAATGACGTTGTGATGAAATTTCTCATAACCTCGATCCCATGACACAAAGTCATCCATTTGTCTGAAAGGCAAAGGAAACCGGTAGATGCCCATCCCTCTACCCCCCTATCTGTGTTCTAGCCAGACAAATTCTAAAATAAACTGGTGTGAAGACAAAGTGTTTGTGCCCTTACCCATGACCTGGCGTCTCTTGTATTTGTTTTTGTTTTGAGTTTTCCAATGCAGGGAGTAGTTCCATTTACAATTAATGAGCTCAGAGCAATAATCAGAAACTCATGAATGTATTATGATTTTAATAAGAGTTGGTTGAACAAGAAGTGATATATGTCATGGAGCACAGGGGCCTTAACATTAATTCTATGCTGACAACCTTTTTTTACAAAAAGAGATAAAAAATTTAGTTATTTTTATTCCTTTCCATTGAATGTGAGCCCATTTGGACATTTGTATACACAAGGCAATCAAGTAATGTAATACTAATATACCATTCTTCCAAAAGAAAAGAATCCTTTAAAAAAGTATTTAATAATGTTGATCCTTTATTAATATTATAAAATGGTGTTTGTATTTAAACTGTTCTCAGAAAGAAAGCTTTGTTAGATCATTAAGCATTTGCTTAAGGCCACGTGGTTATTGAGTATGGACTTGTGAGTAGCATCCCATGTGATCAGCACTATCCGACAGTCAGTGGCATTTGTATGAGTTACATTGAAACTTGTTACTCCACAAATGCAATTTCCGGCTTTGAATCGACTCTTGTTTTTACATTAATCTCTAGTGTCATTAAACTTGGTTAGCACATTGTAATGTGATTCTAGCTAATGCTTGATACACATTTATTTTCTTCATGTTTTTAGCTATTTATGATAGATAATTATTAAAGTTTAAATAAACATACTGTGCTCCGAGTACTGATGCACTAAAAATTAATAAAGTTAATATGATAAATTGACTTGCCATGCATCAAACTGAGTGTGAAATTCAACCAAGTTTAATGACTGGAAACAAGTTTCCTGCTCTTGATTTTTAGATGGATAGATTCCCTAGTGAATGAATTTGGTATCATGTTTGTTTTTTCATTTATGATGAGGCAGCATCTTCTGCAGCACACCGGTTATGGGCAAAACCATAAGGTTTGCAAGTCAAATAAATGTGCCAAATATTTAATAAGTTGACAGTGCCAAATCTTTGTAACTACATGACCTGATGTGAACAGAAGGACCTGTGTCGTCAGATGACAATGTCATTATGTAAAGCTCAGGAAACTGTCTGTACCTGTCCCACTGCCGAACATCACATTTTTCCCTTTCATGCTAGGATTCTCACACCCTCACGTGCAGGAAAAGTAGTTAAATATGCATGACTTGTACTGCTCTATCAAATAAACTTGTTATAGACTTTTTTATAGTGTTTTACAATCATATGCTTTTTTCTTGATAATTGATTGTTATAGTTATTTATTTTAAAATATAATAATGTTTGTCATTAAAATGAAAAAAAGTTGGAACAGTCAACAAGTGCATACAATTTGACTCTTACAGCCTGCATGATAATTCTTGGGTGTTGTTAACATCTGCATTTTTTACAAGCAGATGTACTTAGCATGAATATATATTAAATCCAATTGTGAAACTGTGATGTGAGAAAACTGTTAATAAACCTCAAAAATCCTCCTGAAATATCCAACCGTCTGATCATAAAAATACAAGAACAAAAACCCTTTCTAAAACCCAAACCAAGGCTACCACAGTAAGTGTGAGCAAAGAGAAGATTTTTCTAGCCTTTAATGAACAGGGTCATAACTAACATATTTAAATAAGTAAATAATTAAAACATAATAAGTAGTTGTGTAAGAATGAGACTACGTAAATGAGAGCGTGGTTGTTCAAATCAGTATTGTTTTTTATGTGTTTTTAACATTTTTTGAATGGGGAGGGTAGAGGACTAGCATTCTAGAGGTGGCTGTGAACTGAAAGAAACACCTCTAAATATGAAGTTGTTTGAAGTACATTGCAATTTATAAATAATCAGTGATAGTTGGAACTTCGTATTAAAGCAATCTAAAAGGGGGAGAGCTAGTCATGTGTTTTCTGCTCATGTCTCCATCAATCAGGGATGAAGGTTTGATAAAAGTATTTAATTTAAAAAATGCATTGTTGGGAGGGGAGAAGGATGGGGAATCTTTGTAAATAATTATTATTCAGGGTGATGCTTTAAATATTGTCATCACACGGCAAATCAAAAAAATGAACCAAAACAAATATTACTTATAAATAAAATTGTGTGTTGTTAGTGCTTCTTGCTTGCTACTAGTTGAAAAAACATCTTCTGCACATTTCAGTTTGGTGGGGGGCTAAGAGTACAATTTTACATAAATCTGCGTATGTTTAAGTCATTGCTTAACAATGTTCAGATATTAATACATTTTTAATTGTGTAAATTCTGATTTTATGATGTGAAATTTTTAGAAGATTTTACAATTATGTGGAAGAATTGGCTGTAATTTGCTTGGAACTAAATAGTAAATTGTCTGCCCCCCAGGTTTATTGTACTTATAATATGTGTGCTTCTAAAAATTATACAAGCTGAAATGAGTAGCAAGTATGATAGTAGATTATTCAATTCGAAATTTAAAATAAAAATAAAAGTACCAAAAATCAAAGATGTTTTATTACTGCTATATTAATAGTGTTAAAAGTAAAGGGCAATAATATGAGGAAAAAGAAATTTTAAAAAATGGCATAAAAAGACAAGTTTTAGAACTGCACATGTACTGCTGTCTTGTAAGCTGTTACTATTAACACATTGTGTACTGTTTGTTTTGTTTATTAAAGTGTGTATATTTAGAAAATAGATCTAATTTATTTTCTCCGTTTCCTTATTATCCTCAGTTCTTTTTAACATAATTTGAAAAACTAGGAACTAAATTAAAACACTTTTAATAAACTGAAATAAAAATCTTGTACGGTTAGATGATTATTATTATTATTATTATCTGAAACATGGACAGTGACAACACAACAATCTGCCAGAATACAAGCTGCTGAAATGAAATTCCTCAGAAATTGCTTATCAGAGAACAGAAAAAAAAACACAACACAGAAATAAGACAACTAAAAGTAGAGGAATTAAACACAACAATAGTGAAACACAGAACAAACTGGAAAGAACACTTAGCAAGTATGACTGAGAATAGAGTGCCAAAAAGCAGCATACAACTATTCACCACGAGGAAGTAGTAGTTTGGAAAGACCAAAGAAAGGATGGAAACATCAGTAATTTGGAGCTGGAACAGGCTAGTAAATAAGAGTAAACCATGACGAAGAAGAAGATTATTATTATTAATTATTATTATTATTATTACAGTGAACATCACTTACAGTTAATTTTTTTTAGAAATTAACACTATGAGGTATTATTTATTTAACCTTTAAACGCCCAAGAGCCCATATGCTGGGTTTTAAATTGTATGTCCAGTCTGCCCGCAGACCCAGCGTATAGGTTCTGAGCAGGCGGACCTGTTTGGTTGCTTGAAATTATACTGGATAATACTACTCTTGTTACATACCGTTTTTCAGGGTTATCAGATGCTTGGCAACGTGATGTGAAGATAGGATTTGTTTATTAAAGGTTTGTTTTAGTGTGGTAAGCCTCGAAACATGGACTCTTACTTTAAGGGAGGAAAGGAGATTACAAGTATTTGAGAATAGGAAATTTTTTGGACCAAAGAGAGATGAACAGACAGGTGAATGGAGAAGACTACATTACAATGAACTACATGGTCTGTATAGGAAGCCAGATATAATAAGAACAGTTAAGTCTTGTAGACTGTGATGGGCAGGACATGTTGCACGTATGGGAAATGAAAGACTTGCATGGAAGCTTCTTGTAGGAAAGCCAGAGGGAAAACGCCCAGTTGGTAGACCAAGAATGAGGTGGGAGAATAACATTAACTATGATTTGAGGGAAGTAGATTATACAGGGAATGATTGGAAATCATTAGCTCAGGATAGGGATGTATGGAGAGCTCATGTCCGCGCGGCCATGAACCTATGGGTTCGATAGTGCCAGTGAGTAAGTAAGCCTCGAAACAATCAATTCACAAACCGACATCACACTTTTTACACTTCACTTGCACATGTTTTCTGATTCCCTTGCCCAACACACACGACAAATTAGTCTTTGTAAAGCTTCCGGCCAATGTTGACTAAAGTTAATTTCAAGTCACGAAATGTCTGTACTCAATATACTAGGTCTACCAACCAGGGAGTCATCTACAGGGTGTTCTACCAGCCTGTTCCAAAAAGTCTAAGACGGAAGCCTCTATGTGTTGTTTTGGCCCAATGTTGACTAAAGTTGACTTCAAATCACGAAATGTCTGTACTGAATATACTAGGTCTACCAGGGAGTCGTCTACAGGGTGTTCTATGAGCCTGTTGCAAAAAGTCTCTGACAAGTCTAAGTCGGAAGTCTGTGTGTTGTTTTGGCACCAATGAAGTCAGAAGAAGAAAACTGTATAGAATGGTCAAGTCTAACAAATGAAAAAATAATTTCTTGGTTGAGTAAACCAGCTATAATGACTGGGGGACTCAACATGCTGACCACATGTCACCCATGCACCAGCTGGATGGTAGGCTAAGGGCCTTCTAGGGCTGTCGCAACATGGAATTATTATTATTCTTAGATTATTAGGCATCCATTTTCTCTTAGGTCTTACTATTCTACAACACGTCATATCCCATTAGAATAATTAGGCTAAGAAATAGGTACATTTCTGATTCTGTCATATCAGGGGGAAGAGTACAGTTTTCTTCACTGTCAATTCTAGTTTCACGAACCCAAGACCTGACAAAAGTCAGTTGTCTCACATCTATAAGTGTCAGTTGATTGTAGCTTGTGATTGTCATTGTTATCGTCTTCGCCATTGTCACAATCCGAGAATTTCTTGTATTTCAGCTGAACTTAGTGATTTTGTACCAGACATATCGTAAACTTCACTCTGAATCACAAAACTGTGAATGAATGTGTGCTGTAGGTGGAATGTGACCTGTTTTTTTTTTCAAAGCTTTACTGCTTTGGGGAAAAACTGACTGGATGCAAACGAATTCTAAACAAAAGAACGGACAAGGGTTGGAATATACCTAAATATATATATATATAGTTTTTCACTTCTAACCTGATTCACAAAGTTATTTGATAACTATCATGAATTTAAAAATTCTCTCTATGGTATAAAATATCGCTACGAGTTTTTGCTGTGAATACCACCGATTTTACAATAATATTTAACACTTTAAACGTTGTTTGATGTTTATGACCCCCACAGATTTTAAAATATGAGTTAATAAAATTAGCAAAGTAATAGTCAAAAGCCAAGAAGTTTAAAAGCTAGGTGGACATTTAAACCTGGGCAGTCTGCCGCTACCTGGCCATTTAAACTCAGGCTCTTAAAGGTTAAGTAAAATTGTATCACCTCACCCCATCTTGTTCGTAGACTAGTTTGCTTCCATCCTCCGTATAATGGCAGTCAGGTTATGTTATCACTTTCATAAGAACCTTCAGCAAATTCCATTTATTGTGATCCTAGCTTTGGTTTATATCTACTTCTGCCTTTATGTTCTATACTTTAACCTATACATCAATGATATAATAAAAAAATGGAACGAAGAAACAAATAAAGGAATAAAATTAGATAAAACACACTACATGAAAACATTATTATACGCTGATGACCAGGTAATAATAGCAAATACAGAAGACGAACTTCAAAGGAATATTTTTAAACTACATAATATATGTGAAAAAATATAATCTCAAAATATCCATAGAAAAAACTAAGGTAATGGCATTCCAAGGGAAAAATCAAATCGGATCGAAAATAGTAATAGGAAACAAAATCATAGAAGAGGTGAACCATCTCAATTATCTAGGATGTGACATTTCATTTAATTATGATAATTATATAAATAAGAAAATAGCAAAATTCCAGGGAATATGTGGTACGATAAAACAATCACTAAATAACAAAACAACAAGAGAGACCCAATTGAAATTTACAAAATGTCGGCAGTACCAGTACTGCTCTATGGTTCAGAAGCCTGGATACATAAAAAACAAGATCTAAGTAGAATAACGGTGGCAGAAATGAAATTTTTGAGATCTGTTAAAGAGTGCACTAAGGAAGACAGAATCAAGAACACAGAAATAAGACAGGAACTTAAAATATTTGCAATAACTGATAAAATAGATACATATAGACAAAAATGGAAGCAACACATAGACAGAATGAATGAAGATAGATATCCATAACAAAATACAAACCTAAAGGCACCCGAGATGTGGGCAGACCTAGAAAGAGATGGGCTGAAGTCAGAACGGGTCAACAGACCTAATCCATGAATGCAGATGATGATGATGACTTTATTAGATTGCTTTGATTCACATTATTTTGCAACATTTGTTCACTGCACCCTTGTCAGTACATTATTCCCCAGTCAAAGGTGAGGGATGAATTCCTCCAAATTTTCTCCCACTTTTTTTTTATTAAAACATATTTCATCCCTCATGTTAGTTTAGCTGCAGCTTTCTCATTGTGAGTTTCTAGTGCAGTGATGATGTCCAAAATAAACAAAAGAAATCTAAGCATTCAGAAGAAGCTTTCTATTATTGAAAGTTACAATAAATTGCCTAAAATGAACCAACGAAATACACTAACTGAGTCACACTTTTCACAACCTCTTGTGTGTAAGCTGTTAAAAATTGAGACATTCTTCTTTTGGCAATTACTGTAAACAAAATTGTGGTGGGAAAACAGCCAGATTGAAACTCCATTAAGACTAGTTCACAAATGTTCATTGCGGTGTGAAAGACAGGTTGAAACACTTAAAACTCTGGTTCACAAATGTTCATGAACAAGAAGCTCGTCTGATGCGAATGAGCGCAGAAAAAATTTCAAAGAAAATGAGGAAAAAATGGCTTTGTGGCAAAAGGACTGTTTCACCATTTGAAGAAAAGGAAAAATGCTCTAGGCAAGCAAATGGACTTTGATTGTGATTGTAATAAGTAAGCTATCAATAAATGTATCTTTCAATCTTATTTTTTGACTATTGTTATCAACCAGTTAATGTTATATTACCTTCATGTAGAATGATCATAATAAGCAGTGTTAACTGTATTTGAAAACATTAGGAAAAGAGTCCTGGCTAATTCTGTAAAAAATTTGGAAGGACCGTTAGAAGTTGTGCCTATCACAGCAACTTATTTTCAAAAGGAACCAAAAATTTAAATTCAAGGTGTCATAGCTTTAAAACAATATGTAATTTCTCTAATTTAATGGGTATAGAATTTTTTTACTCTGTGTTAATAGTGTTTAATTTAGGTATATCTTCTCAGTCAGGACTTGTAGATCACAAATGAAAGGTTGAAATTACAGAAAAAGATGGTACTTAGTCATGTATGAAGAAATTTTGATTCAGATCTCAGAATGTCAATATAGGAGCTGCAGACAGAACTCAATACAGTTGAAGCTTGATATAACAGGAAATTTGGAGGGCAAACTTAATTTACCACTTACTTTTTCCTAGATTGTAGTAGGTCTAATTTTGCACTGCCTTAAAAAATCTATAAGTTTTCAACTAAATTATTGTAATCAAATGGTAAAGAGAAAAATTTATGCCTGAACCGGGAATCGAACCCGAACCTTCAGCTTTCCGTGCTGATGCTCTATCCATTGAGCTAATCCAGGCTTCCTTCCCATCCAAGCATAAATCCTTCCTTTACCTTGCTCTCTTGGTCCCACATTCAATTGCAATGAATCATCATTCACAAATACACAATGAATGGCTTCTACCTGAAGAAGCATAAATCTTTCCTTTACCTTGCTCTCTTGGTCCCACATTCAATTGCAATGAATCATCATTCACAAATACACAATGAATGGCTTCTACCTGATGACATTCTAGGAGATCATCAATGTGCATTTAGAAGAAATAGGTCTACAACAGATCAGATTTTTAGTATAAGACAGATTTTAGAAAAGAAATGGGAATATAATGGTACTGTACATCAACTGTATGTAGACTTCAAAAAAGCATATGATTCAATTAAGAGGGAGAAGTTATATAGTATCCTGCTGGAGTTCGGAATTCCTAAAAAGTTAGTTAGACTTATACGAATGTGTCTAAATGGCTCAAAGAGTAGGGTGCGTGTAGGCAAAGAGTTTTCGGACACTTTTGAAATCCAGAATGGGTTGAAGCAAGGAGATGCACTATCTCCTCTACTATTTAATTTTGTACTAGAGCATGCCATTAAATCTTTGGAGAATGAGGAAGGCTTACAACTCAATGGTATTAATAAGCTGTTAGTATATGCTGATGATGTAGTATTGTTGGCCGATAGCGAGGAGATACTAAAGGACAACACGCACACACTATTGAGTAACACTAAGAAATTAGGACTGGAAGTAAATATCAATAAAACTAAATATATGGTCACACGTAGAAATTCATTAAATAATGGAAATGGACAGCTAATGACAAATGAGGGAAATTTTGAGGAAGTGGCTGAATTCAAATACCTAGGAACAATAATCACAAATAGGAATGAGATGCACAAAGAAATTAAACATAGGCTCAATTCTGGAAATGCGTGCTATTATGCATTGCAGAGACTTTTGATGTCCCAACTCCTTTCAAAAAATGTTAAACTGAAAATATATAAAACTATTATTCTGCCAGTTATATTATATGGGTGCGAAACATGGACTCTTACTTTAAGAGAGGAAAGGAGATTGCGAGTATTTGAGAATAAGGTACTTAGGAAAATTTTTAGACCAAAGAGAGATGAACAGACAGGTGAATGGAGAAGGCTACATAACAATGAACTACATGGTCTTTATGGGAAGCCAGATATAATAAGAACAGTTAAGTCTCGTAGACTGCGATGGGCAGGACATGTTGCACGTATGGGGAGTGAAAGACTTGCATGGAGGCTTCTTGTAGGAAAGCCAGAGGGAAAACGCCCAGTTGGTAGACCAAGAATGAGGTGGGAGAATAACATTAACTATGATTTGGGGGAGGTGGATTATACAGGGAATGATTGGAAAGCATTGGCTCGGGATAGGGATGTATGGAGAGCTTATGTCCGCGCGGCCATGAACCTACGGGTTCGATAGTGCCAGTGAGTAAGTAAGTAAGAAACACTTGCAATGCCCCATTTTGATTATTGTGACACTCTTTTTACAGACTTAAATATTATTTACACTCAAAGACTTCAATGTGTGCATAATTCTTGCGCACGTTTTATTTGTGGTATTCGCAAATTTGACCATGTTACACTGTGCCTGGAACAATTATCGTGGCTTTGTCTAAGAGATCGTAGAACTGTCCATTCCCTATCCCTTCTCTATAAAATCCTTCACACATCATTGCCTAATTATTTATCATGCCGCTTCATCAGACTATCCGACACACATAATCTTGACACTCGATCCCATCAGCACATTGTCCTTTATATCCCTCCTCATCACACTGTATATTATTCATTATCTTTTACAGTCTCACTTGCCAAAACATGGAATTCCCTTCCACCCTATGTCAAAAAGAAACTAAAGAATTATTTAATAACAAACTAACTTATACACCTCACTGATATTATTCTTTTAACCATTAATAAATTCAATTATTTATGAAAATAATATTAACAATAAATACTTTCTTTTGCTCTTTTTTAAATATTGTATAATCATAAAATTAGTTTTCTATATCTCATTATTTTTCTTTGTTTTTTATATACAGGGCAAGTCAAAATGATGAACCCGATTTCATAAATTTATTCTGTGAAATCTACTGAACGTTTCATAATGTAAGATATATGCTCTGAAACATAGAGAACTCTCAAAGTTTAGTTTGCCTCCTGCATGGTTTCAATTTCTACCGCTACGCTGCGTAGGAAGCAGGTAAAGAAAATGGCGGTGGTTTAGTCATAAAGAATTTAAAAAAAATAATTGGTTATAAAATTATTAGTAAGGGAAGAATATTTATTTTCATTTCGTTATTTTTAATCATTATATTCAACAATTTTCTAGGACTATCTCCCTCCCACATGGTTTCATTTTCTCGCAGGAAGCAGGTAAAGAACATGGCGGTGACTGGAGAGCAGATGCCGTTCTGTGTGCTTGATTACCATGTAAACAACTCTGTGATTAGTGTTGAACGGCATTTTCGTACCAAGTATGGACAAGACCCACCTACTCGAAACGTCATTCGTACGTCGTATGCTAGTTCAGAGATACGGGCTGCATATGTAAGGGAAAATCGATTGGCCGTCCTTCGGCTGGGGAAGGGACACTGGAACGTGTTCGCACATGTTTCGTGTGGAGATCAGAGAATTCAACTACCGAGCAGCGAGGGAACTGGAACTTCCACAGAAACCTGTATGGCGGATTCTACGGAAACGTTTACAATTGAAACCCTTCCGCTTACAACTGGCACAAGCCTTAAAAGACAGTGATTATGATGTGAGAGCGTCCTTCTGTGCTGATTTGTTCGCATCAAAGGAAGAGGTTGGGTTCTCCGAAAGAGTAATTTTCACCTTTCCGGAAAAGTGAATAGACACAACGTAAGAATTTGGGGAACTACTAATCCCAATGCAATTTGGAACACCAACGCAATTGACCCAAAGTGAATGTGTTTTTTGCCATTTCCCATGAACATATTTATGGACCCTTCTTCTTTCTTGAATCTACTGACAGGACATGTTTTTCTGGATATGCTGCAACAATGGCTCCTTCCACAGCTCAAAGAGGATAGTGCAGATTTCATTCTTCAACTGGATGGTGCCCCTCCGCATTACCATGACAGTGTTCGGGACCATCTCAATGAGGCATTGGAACAACGCTGGATAGGCCATGCATCTCAGGATGATCAACCTCTCATTCGTTGGCTACCTCGTTCCCTCAACTTGACCCCGTGTGATTTCTTCTTGTGGGGTTTCGTAAAGGATCTTGTTTATGCACCACCACTTCCAGCAACTTTGGGTGACCTTCGTACCCGTATCACTGTAGCCATTACACAGATTGACTCCAACACACTACACAAGGTTTGGCAGGAGATAGACTATCGGCTTGATGCGTGTCGTGTTACACGAGGTGCTCACATAGAACATTTGTGATATGACTGAAAAAAAACTTTGAGAGTTTGCCTTTCTGAGTATATATCTCACATTATGATACGTTCAGTAGATTTCACAGAATACATTTATGAAATCGGGTATATTAATTTGACTTGCCCTGTACATTATGCTCTGTTTTGACCATTGGAGTCTTCACCCTTGTTACCTCAGGCATGGTCCCTCCATATTTATAACCCCTGGAGAGAGGGTGTTCCAGCATTTTAAAGCCCCCAGGAACTGAGCTCTTTGTTGGTCCATGGGCCTTTATTACCGTAGCTATTAGGACCACCTCACCATAACTGGTGAGATCCCCCATCCGCCACTTGGGGGACATGCACGATAGGGTTACAAGGTTAATAATAATAATCCATTAACACAAGTGAATTAACTATGGAATGTCACTTGAAATGGAGGACTGTATTCAATGAAATCCATTTTTAAAGAAATTAAAAGTCAACTTCTGTCATGTGTAAGTTTTTTATTACCATAATTATTTTTCACTTTTGTTAATATTTTACTAATGTAAGTACATTATTAAAAAAATAGAACCATGCTCTATGGACCAATCCGTGTAACTAACTCACTGGCGCTATCAAACCCATAGGTTCATGGCAGCGCAGACATAAGCCACTTCCATATCCTGAGCTAATGTTTTGAGAGGCCTGTGTACTTAATGAAGTTCCAAATTTTCTTGGAGGCCATTTTTGTGCTGCGGCCGAAGAATTTGTGATCCTGAAATACTCTTGTGTTATTGTGCATCTGAAGTAATTTAATAGTCTTAGAGCATACTTTAGAAACCTTACTTGTTTTGCCCCAGAGGTAACACTTCAATAATAATTGAAATTAGACTTCAGTAAACAAATAAAGTCATTATATAAACAACTAACACTTAAGAATTAATTGAAGACTGGATATGAGGTGAGGTATTAAACACTTTAATTCAATTTTTAAAGTAAACCTCATAGTGATTTTTTTTCTATATAAGTTCAAACTAAAAATTATATTATCATTTTGAAAAAAAAATGCTATGAATCTATTTTGTAAATAACCTTAACTAAAACAATACTACGTGGACTGTTTACAGTCAGCAACTGGATGTATAGTGAAATTTTTATGCCGTACTTCTGAGGAAAAAACACAACATAACAATTTTATGTTTAGTGTTCAAAGTAGCCAGAAGATTGCAGTACATGATGGACTCATTATAGTACAAAATATTGAACTTTTATAGGAAAAAATCACTTACTTACTTACTCACTGGCACTATCGAACCCGTAGGTTCATGGCCACATGGACATAAGCTCTCCACACATCCCTATCCTGAGCTAATGCTTTCCAATCATTCCCTGTATAATCTACTTCCCTCAAATCATAGTTAATGTTGTTCTCTCACCTCATTCTTGGTCTACCAACTGGGCGTTTTCCTTCTGGCTTTCCTACAAGAAGCCTCCATGCACGTCTTTCATTCCCCATACGTGCAACATGTCCTGCCCATCGCAGTCTACGAGACCCAACTGTTCTTATTATATCTGGATTCCTATAAAGACCATGTAGTTCATTGTTATGTAGTCTTCTCCATTCACCTGTTTGTTCATCTCTCTTTGGTCCAAAAATTTTCCTAAGAACTTTATTCTCAAATACTCGTAATCTCCTTTCCTCCCTTAAAGTAAGAGTCCATGTTTCGCACCCATATAATATAACTGATAGAATAATAGTTTTATATATTTTCAGCTTAACGTTTTTTGAAAGAAGTTGGGATATCAAAAGTCTCTGCAATGCATAATAGCATGCATTTCCAGAATTGAGCCTATGTTTAATTTCTTTGTGCATCTCATTCCTATTTGTGATTATTGTTCCTAGGCATTTGAATTCAGCCACTTCCTCAAAATTTCCCTCATTTGTCATTAGCTGTCCATCTCCATTATATAATGAATTTCAACATGTGACCATATATTTAGTTTTACTGATATTTACTTCCAGTCCTAATTTCTTAGTGTTACTCAATAGTGTGTGTGCGTTGGCCTTTAGTATCTCCTCGCTATCGGCCAGTAGTACTATATCATCAGCATAAACTAACAGCTTATTAATACCATTGAGTTGTAAGCCTTCCTCATTCTCTAAAGATTTAATGGCATGCTCTAGTACAAAATTAAATAGTAGAGGAGATAGTGCATCTCCTTGCTTCAACCCATTCTGGATTTCAAAAGTGTCCGAAAACTCTTTGCCTACACGCACCCTACTCTTTGAGCCATTTAGACACATTCGTATAAGTCTAACTAACTTTTTAGGAATTCCGAACTCCAGCAGGATACTATATAACATCTCCCTCTTAATTGAATCATATGCTTTTTTGAAGTCTACATATAGTTGATGTACAGATGTACAGTACCATTATATTCCCATTTCTTTCCTAAAATCTGTCTTATACTAAAAATCTGATCTGTTGTAGACCTGTTTCTTCTAAATGCACATTGATGCTAATTCCTGTGTTAATATCTCTAGTGCCCCGCTATTGTATAACGTCCTAACATTCCATGTTCCTAGCAACATGTCCCTGTGTTTGAGCCTTTGGCATGGGTTCCCTGAAGTAGTCCCCGCCCGGAGAACCGAATGGGGGACTATTTGACCTCCGGAAAATTTTACCCCAGATGAACCCATGTCCGCATTTCTTGACGGTTGTATTTTTACGGTGAAAGATCATCACTCTTTCGCCCAAGGTACATTTTTCGTCTGGCTTATCACCTTCGACCAGTCCGGCATGGGTAACCCTACTGGCAGCAAAGCTACCGCCGACATAGCTCTCAGGATCATTTAAGCATGCAAGCCACTCCACCACGACAAGGTAAAGATACCAAATCACTATGAGGTTTAATTTTGATTAAATTAAAATGTTTCATACCTCACCTCATATCCATATTATTTTTCAATAAACTAAACAAAAGTATTTAAAAAAATATTTAGACAAAATAAGGAAATTGAAGTCCAATGCCATAGCCGAGTGGTTAAAGCAGGAAGCCTTGGCGCAGAGGTACGGGACTTGCGCTGGTTCGAGTCTCCATGAGGGAAGAAATTTTCTCATTGTATTTCGACCAGTATGGGACCGGTGTGCACGCACCATCATGAGGCATTTGGATAGCTACAATAAGTAGTAGTTCCAGGTTGAGAAAATATATATAACGGCTGGGGGACTCGACATGCTGACCACATGTCACCCCTACACTGGCCAGATGATCATCTACCTCTGTGATTGACACGTGTGGATGTGAGGCCAGCAGCTGGCTTCTAGGCCTGTCACGCCATGGAATTATTATTTATTATTAAGAAAATTGAAAATTAGAAATCAAGAAAAAGAAGTAAGGAAAAAATAAACAGAGAAAAAAATGGAAATAATGTAATTAACATATCTTCTAAAACCTTCAACCAAAGGGAAATGGGAATGTTAGAAAAAGGTTTTAAAACACATGTGGACTTTTCAAACAAAATTGAAGACTATGTAACAGGCGTTGAAATAATAATAGTTGATATGAAAACAAAAGAAAAAAAATTCATTAAGAATGAATGTGGAAAAATAATAGAAGAAATTAATTAAATACTAGATATGAAGTGAGGTATGAAACATTTTAATTTAATCTTATAGTACAAAAGTTCTACCACCAACAGAAAGCATGATAATCCTGAAATGATCCACCTTATCCAGGATCTACATTCCCCCGTCTACCCTATTATAAACTAATGCATATGCCATTAGCTAAAAGCAAAATACTGCACTGTGACCACATTTACAGTACCTTGTACGATGGCATTTCTTATAATTGAGAATATATGCATTAGCAAAATTCTTGGACCAAAGAGAAAGAAGCAAATGGGTATATGAAAAAAGGAGAGATGACATTTAGTAATGGCAACTATGTGCTAATGATGCCGTGCAAAGGACAATGTCATTTATACCATAGGTAGCTTATGTGCTTACTTTCCATCAGAGCAAATAAACTCTTCCCCCCACCACCCATGTCCGTTCACAATGAGAACAATAAGAAACAGTTGTGAGCAAGTGGTTGTGGAATATAATTACAATGTTCTCAAAGCAAGAGCAGAGAAGCTAGTTAAAAATTCAATGGGCTAGAAGTTGCATGGCATGACATTGTCATCAAGTACTGCAAGATGCTTGTGGTGCAGCTGGGATATCTTACTGAATGGTAGCAAAATGGTTAGAGCTTCAGACAAGGATGCAAAAGAGTGTTGAATATACCTCAATCTGGTCACTCACCGGTAAGTAACAAAGATGTACAGACTGTGTCCGCATTAGTGAAGATAGATCGGAACTTAATGATTTGTGAGTAGTGCAATTTACAGGATTAGCACCTTCAACTGTGTTTCACATCTGAAGGACCACCTGAAAATGTGGAAAATTGCCTCAAAATGGATCTGCATGCTTTAATGGACATGCAGAAAGGCAGCAATGTTACGCTTCTCATACTCTCTTGCAGTGCTATGAGCACAAAGGAGAGGTTTTCTTATAGTGTATCATTAGAGTTGATGATGAGACCTGGGCCAGTTTTTATGAACCAGAACTGAAATTCCAATCTGATGAGTGACATCTTCACAGGTCACCACAAAAAAAAAAACAATAGTTTGGCAGACCCCACTAATGTGAAGGTTATGCTCATTCTTGCCTATAATTGGGATGGTATGATCTTAAAGCATACTGTTCCCCCAAAGCAGAATGTTGTGCAGAATACTAATGTTCATTTTTGTGAAATAATCTGCAAGCAACTCTGAGAAGAAAATACTGACACCTATCATCCTGCATGACAATGTTAGGATGCATATGCATTATTTGAAGAGAAGAATTATATGCTCATACTGGGGTTTCAACCCAGGACCTTTGGCTTTAAAGGCCAATGCTCTACCACTGAGCTACCTGAGAAACTCCAATCTAAACACAAATTTTTGTTAATTCACGAATGCTACGAGCATTTGCTTGATCACGTAAATGGTGGTTTCTTGTTTAAGAAGACATTTATTGGAAATTCAAACACTGCTTTATAAAGCCAGTAGGGCTTCTTTTGATGTTTTTATTATTATTTTAACACTTCTCACTAAAGGATAAATTATATTTGAAGAGAGAAATTATATGCTTAAACTGGGGTTTGAACTCAGGACCTTTGGATTTCCAGGCCATTTCTCTACCATTGAGCTACCTGAAAAACTCCAATCTAAACACAATTTTCTCTCTTGCGCATTGTTAATTCCCGATTGCCAAATGCTATGAGCATTTGCTCAATCACACAAATGTGTCTTCTTGTTTTAGAAGACATTTATTAGGAATTTAAACACTACACTGTGGATACATTGTTCAATCATTGGGGCTGGGAAGTGTTCTATCACAGTGTTTGAATTTCCAATAAATGTCTTCTTAAACAAGAAACCATCATTTACGTGATCAAGCAAATGCTCGTAGCATTCGCGAATTAACAAAAATTTGTGTTTAGATTGGAGTTTCTCAGGTAGCTCAGTGGTAGAGCATTGGCCTGGAAAGCCAAAGGTCCTGGGTTGAAACCCCAGTATGAGCATATAATTGTTCTATCACCTGCACTTTGATCTAATCTCTAATATGAAGGAACCACTTCACAGGATTTGTTTCTTAACAGTTGAATACTTATAGGCAACCAACCTCTCTATTCGCACCATCAACAGCTAAGGTAGTGCCAAACGTTCCATTGGCTTCTGGGTTGGTAGGAACACATATGAAATTCTGATGACTACCATTGAAAGTCTGTAAAACTTAGAACCACATATTGTGGGGAAAAAAATTGCCAGAACTAAAAAAATCAAAATTTGTACATAACAGTGAACTACATGATTGTTATGGGAAATTAAATGTAAGAAGAGCAGTTAATTCTCTCATACTGTGATTGGAGAGGACATTTGACATAAATGCAGAATGAAAGCACACAAGCATTTTCTAGAAAAATCTGAGGAAAAGTACATAATAGGTAGGCCAAAAATGAGATAGGAGAATAACTCTAACCATGATTTTAGAGAGGTGAATTATATAGAAAATGTTTGCAAAATATTAGCTCAAGGTTGGTATGTATGGAGAGCTTATGTCCATATGAGATGATAAACCTCTGGGTTTGATGAAAATTTGAGTTAGTTATATCTAGAGTCCGGATGTTAGGGACTTAAAAAATTCAAAATAGGAGGCAAAAAGGCACTAAAAATCATTAATATAGGCACTAAAAATTCAAAATAGGTTCTTACCAAAAATGGACTACAAGATAAATTTTTACAGCCATATGTAAAGAATATAACATATGCTATCAATAGCATATGAAGATATTAGAGATGATTTTGGAACTTGTTTTGCCTTTTTACAAAGAGCATACGTATGTTTTTCAGTGTATACGTGCTGCGAAACATGGCATTTCTTCGTGCAATTCACTGAAAGTTTACACACTTTGTAAAACAGTATTGAACCGTCACTTGAGAATATTTCCGCACCAAATTCTTTCACGAAATTTGTCAGTTCGTCTCTTACCGTAGTTCTTTCTTTAGGCATCGTAGAACATGTTCTAAAGGTAAAAAAGAAAAAAAAATAAACCACATACTACTTTGTCTTTGAAGCACCTGTCTGTGAACAAGGACTATAGACTGAATTCAGTGTTACCAACATCAAAAATAATAATGCCACTCACTTAAAAGTTTCAGCACCATGTGTGAGGCAGAGAAAGATAGCTTGAGCCATCTACCCTTTTTGTCACTCAGCGATGTTTGTATTGAAAAGAAGCAAAGCTGTACATATAGAACTTTCTCCAAGCCTTAGAGCTGGAGTATAATACAATGGGACATACCTTAGGGTTATTTTGCTTAATGGGAGTGCATGAGGTGGAAAAATACAATAGCCAGTATTTGTTATTTCGCCTAACGGGAGTGCATTGAGGGGGAAGTCTGTCCATTTTAATTAATGTCATTGAAATATTAAGTTAATTTCCAGAAAAAATGACAAATAGGCATTATAAGCTGAAATAGTCATTTATAGGCAAACTGAACACCATGGAAAACAACTCTAGGGTCGTCGGTATGAACTTATATGAAGTCACTTTTACAATATCTGTAATAAATAATTATATGCATTTTCCTTAACATCCGGTCTCTAGTTATATCTATAGTTAAGTAAATGTGGCTTTGTTTGAAAATCATGTGATCTGTTTTTTACTGAAAGAGTTTATTTGAAAGGGATTAATAGATTTTTACAATCCCATTGGTATTTTTGTTGTCTTCCATTCCATAATTGGTTCTAGAATTTAGTCTTTACCAAGCTAACATTTTTTGTCATTAAAAGTACTTTTTAAATAAATCATAAACCCCAGATGCTAAGATCTTGTCTAAAAAATGTTTGCTCTTTTGTAATGATATTTGATTTAATTATATACTCGTGCTGTAAGGACATTCTTACACTCACGTAGACATGGAAGAATTTACTAACTGCAAGCCCAGCTAAGTTAGAATATAATTGTAGAAATGTCCAATCAAGGAATGTGTCATAATACTTGGTTAATATCTGATTGTAAACTGAGATATTGGTATTGTATTTTAGAGAGAGATTATGTTTTGTTGTTTTATGAGTCAGCAAAGAAATTGTACTTCACTTATTCAACATTATAGCTTACAATTCCACTGCTAAAATATAGCTATTTTTTTCTGATCATTTATTTATTATTATTTTACAATTAATATGAATATTATTTATCTTAAATTATATTTGAAGAGAAAAATTATACGCTTAGATGGGGTTTGAACCCAGGACTTTTTACATACTAGATGAATGCTCTACCAAGTGAGCTATCTGAGCAACTCCAATCTAAATGCAAATCTTTCTCTTAAATATGCTTTTAATTCCTGCAAACCAAATGCTTTGAAGCCTTTGCTTCTGTCTTGCACATGGTGGCTTCTTATTATTAATTTATGTTCAGAGAGATTCAATAGATTAATGAAAAAAAAATATATCTATGTAACACAGGTAAGCCTACTCAATAACTGCAATACCTAGGGCTCAGAATTTGAGGAAAAATCTTTTTTTTTTTATTTTATGTCTAAAAGTGAGGCCCAACATTATATATATATTTTGGGTCATTGTAGACCAGAAAATGGTGTGTTTTATGCATCCTTTTTTAGACTTTTTTGTTTATTGGTTTTTTTAAGGTCTTTCTGGCTCTTTTTTTTTGTAAATTTACCTTCTACATTTGTACCATTTGTATAATTCAAGAATCTGCAGTCTAGTCTTAATTCTAACTTCTTTTTTAAAAACACTATCTAATTTTAATTTCCAAAGACTTTTTACATTCCAAACACTTTTGTTCCACGAGAAACAATATCCCGTTATATCACAAAATATACCTTTATTTTTAACCGGTGGTCGCATGAACTATTGTATTTCGACTTCAAATTTTCTGAGAAGTCATTTTTGACAATGAGAGAACTGAAGATGACTATTGTGATATATTGTAATACCAACTGAGGTAAGTTTTCTGAAGTTAAATTTTTGTTATTCTAGTGTAGTTAAGTCAAATATCAATTTTAATTTCTTTCTGCAGGACTCCATTGCAGGTTTAATGAATTTATTCTTTACGGGAAAAATTATTCATTCTCAATTAGAATTTTCTTTTTAATGAACACAAAAATTCCTTTTCAAACTGTGTTCAATTAAGAACACACAAAATTTGAAAGAAGAAGCATTTTCAGGGTTTTTTTGGCAATGTTGTACTTCACTAGAATGTTGTACTTTTTAAACGTAATTGTATTATTTGAAAACACAATAGAAAGTAACATTATGAGGCTTTACTTAATAAAAAGTGTTGTTTGTATTATATTTATCTCGTATCATTGCTTCTGTCTATATGTTTCAAAGTTTGTTAGCCTCAACTCCAGTAGTTACAGACTCGTTTCAAAGCTTGTTAGCCTCATATTCAATAGTTATCTACTGAATCTGTAACTACTGAAGTTGAGGCTAACAAGCTTTGAAACATACAGGGCTTCCAATATAAAACCGGACCGGCCTTACGGAGTTTCACCCGGCACGCAGTGCTGTCTCTTCCTCCTGCAATTCACCCTGCCTGCCACCCGTCCTTGAACTGTTTCTTACCTTATAGAAAATGCTGGAAATGTTGTCCTCCCGCAGTTAAACAGGCATTATACCGAGTAAACACATTTAGATTGACACGCTGTAGTTCGGGCACTGTCAAGTTCCTGATTTAATTTCTTATGTTGTTCTTCAGTTCTTCCAATGTGTGCGGATTTGTTTTGTACACTTTGTCTTTCAGGCTACCCCACAAATAAAAATCACACACTGTTAGATCTGGGGAGCGAGTGTTTCTTATTTTGTACTGAACCAGTGGTCTTAAATTTAGTCACAAGATCGTGGATTGTCGATTTGGAAGGAGGTAATTGTCCAGGGAAGTTCCGAATAAATTCCTCGCGAACGCGACGAGCTGATTCGTATTTATAATAACATTTATACACATAAATGCACTGCTCTAATGTCAGCTGACGTCTCATCTTGTCGAACGATAGTAAACTGACTAGTTCAAGGACGAGCGGCTGGCAGAGTGAAATGCGGACGAGGAGAGAGCGCTGCCTGACGGGTGAAACCCAGTGAGGCCGGTCCGGTTTTATATTGGAAGCCCTTTATGTCCAACAGAAACAATGATATGAGATAAGAATAATACAGACAACACTTTTTGTTCAATAATGTTATTATATTCATTAAAAATGCAATTCAAACTAAATTATCGTTTAATTTGAATTGCTTTTTACATTTTTTTTTTTCAGTTATTAGGTCTTTTTTTTGGGGGGGGGGTATCTTTAGGTTATTTAAAGGTATTTTATAGGTCCTCAACTTCCGAGCCCTAGTAATAACCTAATGGAAAGCTATAATCTGTACCAAAAAAAAAAGTTTACTCAAGCATCAATAGTGCATGGCTAACTGCTGAACTGTGTAACATTGCATGTATCCCGTTGGGTGCACGAGAGAAGTATGCAAATTTGTCACACAGATTAGAGGAATCAGGAATTTCGATCTATATAGAGGAATAATCCCTGGTTTTCATGCACATGGTAATAAAACAGAGTGAATTTGTATAGCATCTTTTATTTTTGACATTTGCAATATTCCTTTTGTAGCTCTTTTACAAAAGACTACACATTACATCCTGTTTTTAATGGCGTTACATTTTGGGAATCATAATTCTTAGGATCTATAAAAAATTTAAAAGAAAAATATATTTTGAGGTCACTTATGAGTTTCGATCCACATGTTGGCAATCGCCGATTTCACTTGTTTTTAGTATCAGTTTTGGCAACTTATTCTTCGGAAAAATAGTAAGAGACTTCCGAAAGTTTAACTATTCAAATCCAAAAGTGTAAACAATGCTTTTATGTGTAATTTTTATGCAGATATAATATTAATTTTTCATAGTAATGATTGTATATCTAGTCTAATATTATGTTTGATAATGTTCGGTTTTTTTTACAGTTGGCTAACCTACTACAGACTTGTTTTCAAGAAAGAAGTGTGATAATTCATTCACGAGGGTTGTTTGAAGGGTTAGTTACGTGAAATTATCTAATGTGCGAGTGAATTTGTGAAGATCTTGCAAAGTTATGACACAAAATTTATAAGATACATAATCTGGATCTCCCTTTAAATGAATATGGCAAAATTACGGTAAGTCACTCTTTTTATTATAAAAATATCGGCACGCTAATATATCTTGCGTAGTCTCATAGGTTATCAATGGGTCTAAATTTCAGTCAGTTTCCCCTAAATTAGACCTAGCAATTATATAGGTTAACAAAACCATGCTGTGGCTGTACTTCCATTATTGCCCTTCTATGCTATACCATACAATATTCTTATTTTGTAATTCTTCCAGCTACATTAAATTTGAGAAATGGACGAAGCATTTACACAGGTGTGAGGAAACATGATCTGTCACTTTAGCACACCTAACCTATAATTTCGTAATGCAACGGAAGCTAATCTAAAAAGCCTAAAATAACAGTCAGCATTTAACATTTAGAAACCTTGCCACATTGTTAATATGATTCTTTCTTTAGATTAGTTTAATTTACGAACTTATAGGTGAGAAGCGCTAAAATTAGAGTAACCTAATGCGATAGTTTTTCATTGATACTTTATTTTGTATGTTAATTTAGTATAATCGATGATTGTGAACTGGTTTTACTATTTCAACTTTTTTTTATTTTTTCAATAGCGCTGTTTCTTAGATCCTTGTACGATAACGGAACGAGATTAGATCTTCCTGCTTATAATTTTTTGCATATTTTGGCCTACAAGCAAAATCCACTAAGTCATATTTCATCATAATTTAAATTTTATATGTTCCTTATGTAAAACTCCACACTCTTTCTTCTGGTTAAATCATATCTAAAATGGTTTTTAAATATTTAATAATTTTCATTTCCACAGAACTCAGTATTTTTACATTATAGGCTTATACTAGTAAACATACTAAGTCCCCTAAAGTGTTTCACCTCTCAATTTCTTGCATTAAAATACAAACAGTTTGTTGTCCATATAGTCGACTTATGGATACTTGTATATCCACCAACGATGAGTGTTTCTTGTGTGAGTCAGCAGTTTGCCACCAACTTTATATTTAATTCTATTATTATAATGTTGGAAGGAATGAAAAACTTGTTTAGATTTAATGAAAATGTGGTAAGTTGTAATAACAGGTGAAAAATGATTCTGCAGGGAAGAATATGATTCAGTGCATTAGTATTGCTAGCCATAATAATACTGTCCTTTTGTTGGAAAAAAAAAAAATATTTGGAGAAATCCCATCCCTCCACTTTCCCTAACTGAAGTGCTGTAATAAAACAAAAATAGGAAAAACTGCACTTAAACTTGCGTGAAATATTTTCAAAGTCCAATAGAACAGCAGTGTGCAAGCGCCAGAGTTTATAGAGCCAGTGATAACCCACATATCAACTATCATCCTCGACTACTATCCGTCACTGTGAAATTTAAATGACCAATCTTTGCAATAAATCCCCAAATCTATGTTAAAAAATATATTAATAATATTAAAATTACGTAATGTTTATTAAAAATGGGTGTGCACTTATCACTCCCTAATGCTGATCCAACCAGCGATAACCCAAAACAGCGATAGAAAAATCATAGACTAAGTAATATACTCTATGGAGAAAATAGCAGTTAGCATCATAATATTGTCTAACGTGTCATAATATTGTGATTTGTATATTTAAATAAATACTTGAAAATTGTCTAATAATGTTATAAAAATGATTTGAAAAAGTTTAAAATATTAAATAATGTTAGTAAGAAGAGCTATAGTTCACAATAATAAACTGAAAAATCAAGCATAAGTAGAAGTGCAGTTGAGCCCAAAAAATATAATAATTTTCGCTAGGAAAAGTTGTACATTCTTTAAACATAAGTAAATGTTTTCAATTAATAATATACATATTAATTTTCACTATTTCAGTAATATGTACAAAAGTGTAGTAGATTGCTCCTCTTCTTCAGAACTGAATAATGACAAGTTTTTCAAGGCTTCAAATTTCTAAGCTTACATAAATAAACTTACAAATTTATTCAATAACACTGATGAATTTAAGGAAATGCCAACCACGGAATCCAAGATTTTCCTTGAACACTTTGACTGCTTTTAAATTAAAGGGTCCATCCATCCATAGTAATTCTGCCCGAAGGCAGGTCCTTCACTGCAATCATAGCATTTTCATGCTATGCTTGCAGCTTTACTAGGGAATTGTGTAGGTGTGGTAGCTTCCCGTTGCTTTCCACACCGGTGAAGGATGATGATGATAATGATGATAATTATAAGGATGATGGCCATATGATTTCGGGGACCGTTTGGGCCTTAAAGTTTTCCTGACATTTGTCTTACAGGTGAGGAAAAACCCCGATATAAACCTCACCCAGAAAAACTGCCCCGACCGGGGATCGAACCTGGGCCCGCTGCGTGACAAGGCAGCACGCTACCTCGAGACCACAGCGTAATTAAAAATATTGAGAATTACAATATAGTTTTCTTTTAATTTATATATGTCCTTCACTAACCAAGCTAATCCTAATATTTACCTTGTTTATATTATGTTCAATGATTGTTAATTATTTGGAGATTATTGAAGTAACATGTTTCAGAAAAGTTTGTTGATGCCACTATAATAAAAAGACAAATATAATGGAAGTCTAGCACCTGAATTTTCAATGTGAGAAATCACATTTTTCCTTTCTCCAGAGCAAAATAAACTACTAATCTTAGAACTGATCATTATTATAAATAATGTTATAACAAGGGGCAGATTCCTATGACTTATCATTTTTTTAAATCTTTATTTTGAGTTTTGAGTAAATAAGTAACATTTAGCCTATATGGGTTAATATTTTAATAGAAAGTAATACTATGAGGTTTGGGGAGCATGCCATAGCATAGTGGTTAAGGCTGTGTGCTACAAACTGGAAGGTCGATGGTTCGAATCCCGGTAGGGTCAGGATTTTTAAACTAACCCAAACCTTCTGGTGGCACCATGGCCCTGAAATCTCTAATGGAAATGAGTACCTGACGCTTGTTCTGGGGATAAAAGCGGCCGTCATGCAGGGCTGACATCAAGTGCCGATTGTCTACAAAAAGTGGGTTCACTTTACCTTTACTTTTTAATACTATGAGGTTTATATTAATAAATTTTAGAGTCAATATAAACATATCACCACATAATTAGTGGAATTCTTGAGAACATGTTTAAGAATGCTTGCATTCTATCATCAGCTCATTCTGACTGTTGAATTGTTGGTTGGCAATCCTGTTGATTTCTTCAATTTTTTACATCAAGAATCCAATGGTATTTAATATTTATGGTGGTTTGTGAATAAGAAAGTCTTTTCAGAAGATATTTTAAAATATTTAGGTATGTGCATCATATTCTGTTTTAAAAATTACTTTTTTTTCTTGATTTGGATGTTGGAAACTAGTTTCATTAGAGTTAATGCTGGAGATAATGTTTCTTTTTTTATTTCAGTTGATGTTGAATCGGTCGTAAAGGCAATATTAAGCTGGAATTTCATTTCCCACAATCCACTAAGTGACTTACTTTACTGAAGAATGGTTTCTACAAGGACTCTTGCAAGAATTGCTGCTTATGGTGGTGTCATTGTAGCAAGTACTGGCTTTTATCTTCACTGGAAATTACAAGATAATGTTAAAAATGAAGAATTTCATCGAGAAGCAATGAAAATATTGAGGAATCATAGTCCATCTGTAATGCTATTAGGTGAACCAATCAAGGCTGGGAATGTAGACTTAGGAAACAGGAGTATTAATTTTTGTGATGGAACAAATGCAAAATTGGAAGTTCCAGTCTCAGGTCCTAAAAATAAAGGGATACTTTACTTTTGGGCTGTGAAAGATGATATTCAACAGAAATGGAATGTTCATAGAATGGAACTTGGTTTGAAAAATGACCCTCATAAAAGATTATTAGTAAAAGATGATAATAAAAAACTCTCAGAATAAAATAATCTTAATATAATTAGTTTTAATAATAATAATGTAATTTAGAATATAATTAGTTTTAATAATAATAATGTAATTTAGTTTCAGTTGTTACCAAAATAAAACAGGAATACAATTTAGTTTTAATTATTGTAAAGTTAAAAATCTTTATTACTCAATGGCATGTGTTACAACCGAGATTAATCCCAGTCATAACGTAGCGTAAAAAAGGTCTCTATATTTTAAGTGATCCTTGGCCCGAGCGGTTGGCCTTGGTTTTGGCAGGAATGCATCACATGGCACATAAAAACACATTAAACCATAAAATAAACATATTTATTTTGAAGTTCAACAAGACATAAAAAGAGATATATAAAAACAAAACATGTAAAACAATTTAATAAGGAAGCTAAATCTCACCATATTGAATCGCGCCAAATAGATTGAAATCTTGAACTACTCAGAGAGGCTTCCACCAATTGAACTTTAGATTATTAATCTTTAATTTTTTTTTAAGTTTGTTAGACCCTTTGGTCTTCTTATGATAAAGCATATTTTAAAATAATAAGACAATTATTCTAAAGCTCAAAGAAATGACCATTCTTAAAACATGATTCTGGTAGATTGATAATAGTATAACAATGCATCTTACCCATGAAGAGGTTCCGCTCATTCCCGGGAGACCAGAAGCGAATGCTTCGGTCCCCAAATCCAGACTGATTTCGTTAAAAAAATTGCGAATATTTATATGATCATTTTTAAGTTTCTAATTGGGAGAAACTCGGGTGGAAAGTTAACTTTTCCCTTCCATGCATGTGGGGTTTTCTATCGGTTTTCACTTTCAGCCCACTTACACACTTCTACCTGATGTAGTTCAAAACTTTCAAAATGGAAATCTCTGTTCCAGTTTTACTTCATGCAGCTCAAATTCACCCTTATCTTATGTGGACATCTCTGGTCTTTCTGTAAAAACATGTTGATATGAATTTACATCCTGGAATGTTGTGACATGGTTTTGATCCAGGATATAAAACATTATAAATTTTTACTCGCTTTTTATATTTAAAAATCCATTGTAAGAACTTTGAGCATGACTAATTTGTATTTCAATGATATTATTTATTTCCTATCTTCTGGTACAATAAACAAGTATATATCGTATATGTTTTTATAATATTTTATTATCATTGCGCTTAGGCCCTGCTGTGATCGCAATAGCATGACAGGCCTAAAAAGCTCTTGACTTCACAATAGGATATTGGCCTTATGTGCAAATATGTTAGAGTTGAATATTAGCTACCCAGTATGGGGGTAACATGTGGTCAGCATGTTGATCTCCCAGATGTTTTGTCAACCTGGGTTCTCTACTCACTGTAACTTCAGTGTAATCCCATTAATCCAAATTAATTGGGATCAAGCTCTGTTTAGATTATGACATTAAAATATTTAGGATTTTAGAAATTTTAAAAATTAACACCATGAGATATTATTTATTAAAAAAATTGTATCACCTCACATCCTTCTTCTTTTTAGACCGGTTTCAGGATCTTTTTAGGTTCCATCCTCAGTACTTTCATAACCATTGTTATATCATCTTAAAGAACAGTTTCCTACTCCCTCTGTTGTAGAATACTGCATTGTATTGATATGTTTTGAGATAGCCTAAGCCCTTGATAACAAATCTTTGTTTATGTACAGTCTTGGCAATACAGAATAATATTAATTAATTTTACTCTGTAAAAGGTAAAGTTATCCCACTACAGGCCTTAGGAAGCCCTTGTAGTAGTAACTGGTTAAGGCTCCCACCTTTCTAGACCTTCAGCACTATGTATAGCCAGGTTATCAGCCCTGCATGACAACTGTCTTTACCCCCAAAATAAACATTAGATACTCATTTCCATTAGCAGCTAAGTCACATCCAGTCCCATTATGCCACCAGGATGTTTAGGCCAGTTTAAAAATCCTGACCCCATTGGCACTCAAACCCATGGCCTTCCAGCTTGTATAGCTTATTGTCATAACCAACTATACTTCTGTGTGCCCCCAATTTTATTTTGTGATTAAGTGATATGCTTAATAAGTGGATGCTTAATAACTTTTGCATTGAGCTATTGTATGAATAAAAGTATACAATTAATCTTTATTCTGTAATCCTTTCATTTAGTTAAAAACAGTTTTTTTTTACCCAATTTGAATTATTGGAGTTTGGGTTAACGAGACTTTATTTTTAATAAATGAGTTGGAGAAAATGTTTTAACATCTCACCTCACAAAGTTGCGTGTCTTCACAATACCGGTTTTAAAAGTATAGTTTTGCTTCCATCTTCAGTCAAATTCCAACTTGTTTTGACTGAAGATGGAAGTAATACTATGCTTTTGAAACCAGTATCATGAAGACACGCAACATTGTGAGGTGAGATGTTAAAGCATTTTCTCCAACTCATTTATTAATGTAAATACTTCATAGTGTTTTCTCCCACTGTAATTTTAATTAAATAAGAGACTTTATTGTAATTAAATTCATAATGATGCTGGGTTGGAATGAGGGATGTGATTATTCCAAACTATATTTTCTGAGGAAGTCTACATTTAGACAGGTACTGTGGTTGTCACAAACTGGACTCTAATTTTCTGATTTAGTAATTTAGTCAAAAATATATGTTTTTAGGGGCATGGCCTGAATTCCCAATTAAATTATTATCTTCCTGCCA